>CM040186.1:29161525-29761525 GCA_022606455.1 Callitettix versicolor
TAAAAATATACAGCAAACTATAGGTTGCTAAAAGAGATATGATATTACCTTACTGTTGGAAATAATGTACAACATTACAAAAATTAAAATATTTTAAAATTTAGAAGAGAAAATACTACATTCAATAATAATATTTTTTTCTAAATAATATGATAACGAAAATTTTCGGCGCTTCTATAGTTTTTAATTCATTTTTTTCACCAAAATAACCTGCAACGTATATGTTATTATAATGAGAAGTATGAGAAAGTTAATACCTTAAAAATATTTAAGTTCGTCGCCCCGCCCCCCCGCCCCCGCCCCACCACTTACTACAGCAATCATAGACAGACACAGGTCTTTGTAAAAATATAAAATAATTGTATTTTTTCTCGATAATATATAAAACAAATGTTTTGATCACCCAAAAGCCGACGTTGAAAATCGAATAGCTTTCTGTATAAAGTACTGTAGTTTTTCAATAAACTTAATTAATCGAGCGAAGCGAAGTTTCTGTTTCAATAAACTTAATTAACCGAGCAAAGCGAAGTTTTTGTTACAATAAATTTAATTGACCGAGCGAAGCGAAGTTTCTGTTTCAATAAACTTAATTATCCGAGCGAAGCGAAGTTTCTGTTTCAATAAACTTAATTAACCGAGCAAAGCGAAGTTTCTGTTACAATAAATTTAATTGACCGAGTGAAGCGAAGTTTCTGTTTCAATAAACTTAATTGACCGAGCGAAGCGAAGTTTCTGTTTCAATAAACTTAACTGACCGAGCGAAGCGAAGTTTCTGTTTCAATAAACTTAATTGACCGAGCGAAGCGAAGTTTCTGTTTCAATAAACTTAATTGACCGAGCGAAGCGAAGTTTCTGTTTCAATAAATTTAATTGACCGAGCGAAGCGAAGTTTCTGTTTCAATAAATTTAATTGACCGAGCGAAACGAAGTTTCTGTTTCAATAAACTTAATTGACGGAGCGAAGCGAAGTTTCTGTTTCAACTCGACCGTTTGATCCTTTTTTATGTGTTTGTTTGTTACGCAGTTTTGGTCAAACGCATTGACCGATTGTTTTGAAATTTAGTACGGAGGTACCTTGTATAAAGTGCGAATGACGTATGTGTAAGATTTTACAAATTTACAGCTTTTGAGAACACCAAAAAGACCTTCCACACCATGTTAATCAGAAAACCGTATAGGCTATGCCATTTTAGGGAAAAGTTAACGAAAACATTATATTCTAACTTGGTCACACTAATACAACTTGTTTAAAGACTACGTCCCATTGTTAGGGAATCTCCATTAGGGGAAAATGAATGAAATCCCATTGTTAGGGAAAAATGAACTACTGGAGCGGCCTTCAGGAAAAGTCACAGATTCATCAACTTGAAATGAGCGCCAATTGTGACACATAGATTACTTTTTAAGAGAACGTTAAAACTTTCGTGTATTTTTTTGTTAAATACCAAATTTTTCAAGATTAAGGTGGATATAACTCAGCTAATTTTTGTTCATTGTTATAACGACATTATTTCCATATGCAAGGACATTCGTGTTTAACAATCAGCTGTTTTCTGTAAATATGTTTTGCATTGTTGCTATGACAATTTGTTTAAATCTATTCTGTATTAGTTCAAAGTGACGAGATGTTACATGCGATATCCAAAACATTTTAAGTTGTTTTTAATTGTTTGTTTGCCATGTTATTACCAATACAAAGACGTATCTAATTCAGGGCTATTTCGAATTTGGCAGAAACTATTACGATATTTTTTCTGTCCTTATTGGCCAAAGGGATGGCGTGTAGATTAACAACTGCAGAAAACTCGTGCAGAAGTTTTGAACCACTGGTTCTGTGAAAGATATGCAAAAATTTGTATTTAGATGCCTTGATAAAATCTCTTGGACCGGTGAACACACTAATCTGGATAGCTGCGCAAACACTCACAATGGCAGACTATGATCTGTTACTAACTCTTTGAAAATAGCTCTTGAAAGTAACTCTTGAAAAATAATAACAAGTTTTATATGAGTTGAAGGTTACAGTGTGGTTATATTTCCCCACCAATCATTATTTATTTTTTTAATAAGATTAAAATGGAGTTACGAAAACAGTCACAATCAAGGAATAACGTTACTTAAAAATGCTACGTAATAATATGATTCCAAAACTGCAAGAACACGTACAATCATGCAAACCCTTAAAACGTTTTTGCATCTTAATACTTTTCCCCTTAATATTTTGTATCTTAATATTTTACATATTTATATTTTGCATCTTAATACTTTTCATCTTAGTATTTTGCATCTTAATATTTTGCATCTTAATATTTTGCATCTTAGTATTTTGCATCTTAATATTTTGCACTTTAATATTTTGCATCTAAATATTTTACATCTTAATATTTTGCATCTTAATATTTTACATCTTAATATTTTGCATCTTAATATGTTGCATCTTAATATTTTGCAAATTAATATTTTGCTCTTAATATTTTTCATCTTAATATTTTGCATCTTAGTATTTCATCTTAATATTTTGCATCTTAATATTTTTATCTTAATATTTTTGCATTTTAATATTTTACATCTAAATATTTTACATCTTTATATTTTGCATCTTAATATTTTACATCTTAATATTTTGCATCTTAATATTTTGCTTCTTAATATTTTGCATCTTAATATTTTACATCTTAATATTTTGCATCTTAATATTTTACATCTTAATATTTTACATCTTAATATTTTGCTTCTTAGTATTTTGCATCTTAATATTTTGCTTCTTAATATGCTACTCACTCTGAACTCAGATTTAAAGACATCATATGACGTCTTTTCTCGCCAAAGGGTTAATACTTTGCATTAAGGTTTTGCTTTTAATATTTTGCATCTTAAGATCGTTACGAACACAAGAGGCGATAATAGCCTCAATGTGCTTTTCGCCTTAAAATAACAATAAACACTTTGAAAACCTTGTAATTGAAAGGCAGTATTCTGTGGCCTCCGAGTTCTCCAGACTTTAATCGTTAACCTTTGGATCTATCTGAAGGATAACATTTACCGCTTAAAATCAACAGCCGTTCACGATTTGAACGCACCAATCGTTGAAGCAGTAACCTCAATCTGTTTTCGTAACTTGGTTTATGCCGCGGTAGTAACTGCGGCCAGAACTAATGACCTTGATATGGGTAGTTCAAAGACGCAGCAAACTGACCGGTGCCTTAGCCACACCAACCACCTAGCCCTAAAAAAGTCCCAAAAGGCTAATAAATGCAGTTGAAAAGTCATGGATGAATGGAGAGATCTTTCTACAATTCCGTAAACATGAGCTGGGTGCATTTACGGTTCAAGGCCCCTTTACTATTCAAAAAGTGGCTTTTACTTGGACTTCATCAGTTTATTTGGGTTTTATCAGTTCTTTTTTGAAGCCATCATTTGCAATCTATTTTTCCGAGTGTTAGACGTACTTTGAAATCATTGTGTGTGTGTGTGTGTGTGTGTGTGTGTGTGTGTGTGTGTGTGTGTGTGTGTGTGTGTGTGTGTGTGTGTGTGTGGTGGTGGGTGTGTGTGTGTGTGTGTGTGTGCGTGCGCGCGCGCGTGTGTGTGTGCGTGCGCGCGCGCGCGTGTGTGTGTGTGTGAAAGAGAGGGAGAAGGGGAGAGAGCGTTAACATGCGCGCGCATACACACATAAGGCCTACACATGATTGTAGTAATCATGAAATTCATGTAGAAATAATTTTTGTATTGATTTCCAAAAAATATTGTTAAGCCTTTTTTTATTACAAAAAAAAGATAAAAATTTTATTTTCTGAAAGTCGGCTCTAACGATTACGATAAAATTTCGCTCAAATTAGTTCATAATTAACCAAAGAAAAATGCTTGTTGTAATAAAAAAGTAAATCTGATTTAGAAATTAAAATGAAGAAAACTGAAAAACACGTTTTCCCCAAAATTGTTTGTCATATTTTTCTCAAATTTTAGTCTAATACGAAGATTCAAAACTATTCAGTGTAGGAAATTTTAAATAGAGAAATTATGTGTCTGTAATAGGTCGGGAAAATCAAAAACAGACCTTGACCACCGTCTAGTTGCTTTTATTTTTCCCAATTAACTCTAAGAACAACACATGTATATTTTTTTCAAATTCTGTACACTGATTTAAATTATAAATCCTTTCAAGTACTATCGAATTTTGAGCAACATCTCTTAAACCGTTTTTGGAATATTTAGGCTACTTTTTTCCTTTTTCGTATTTGTTAAGGAATGATTAAATGCAAATAATGAATTTATTTATTGAATTTTAAACGATTTTTTTATAAAATCTATTTAATTTTTTAAATATCGACGGAGTAGTTCTAGAGGTATAATGTGTCAGTAATTGAATTTCCAATGCCATTATGATTAATATAACTAATTGAACAGAAACAAGGTGTCTGTATTACTCACCGGTTAACAAAAACAGCTGATTATACAAGCTCTAGAAATCTACTCCCAACCTCCAAAAAGTCTCATTAAACAGAAAGAAGTCGGTCCATTTTTAATTTCCTGAATTAAATCTATTTTAATTTACTATTTTTCACAGATTTTATCCCGGAAACAGTCCCATCCGGAAGAGACAGTGTTTACACTATCGAGCCTATTGATTCGTGGCATCCCCTTTGTGAAACTACAAACGTACACAATCACCTGTTTTTCTGCGAAGAGTTTTTAGGTTATGTTTTTTAAACACAACTAGCTGGAAAACAACCAAACCTAAACTATTTTATAGTTATATACTAATTAAATATTACTAAAGATAATATTTTTTTATAATATTGGCATACCTTTTTCAGTCCATCTGTCCACTGAAAAGTTTTCACTAAAACACTACGTTTTTAATTAATGCACTACGCTATACAATTATATTTTTTTAAGTTGGTAACATTGTAACTAGCCGGTGTAGATATGGAGCAGAAATATTGTCTTGTAACATTCAATCGCCGGGTTCCATTTTTCAACTGGCAACGGCAGCTGGCTTCCTTGCGACCCCTATACCGAGCAACTCCATTGATTGTCTACGCAGGGTGACCAACATCGCAAATGCTAATTTCCCTAAAGACAACGGGAAACTCCCTTCTGTACTATTTTGATTACGTTTGTGGAATTTTAAAAACGTTCTGTTATCTTAAAAGTGATTTGTTAAAAAAATTATCTCTTGATTTCGTAATGCTCTAGAAAATATTTCTTATCTGAAATTAAATAAACGTTGTTTTGAAAAAAATAAGCAGTGTTACAGATTTTCTTCTTTTTTATAAGGAGTATAAAGAAATTATTATGATTGTGAGAAAAATTTGTTGAGATTTTTTCATCCATTTTCAGACTCTCAGACAAAAATGCGGTTTTAACTTGTATATTTGTATTTGAATATTGCTGGAGACTATACAAACTAATTGATTGATATGAAATGCCCGCCTCTCGATGTATTTTTTTAACCTGTAAAAATTATTTTTTTTTAAACTAACTTTTAAAAAACAAAAACACCATTTTTTTTAAACCGGCTATAAGGATTTTATTTTTTACTCTGATATATTCCATAAGTACCCAAGCAAAGATATGCATCACACAGTTCTCAAAATAACCGTTTCGAAAGCTATCTTTAAAAAAATTTGAAAATTAGCCCAATTTCTCGAAAAACGGATCATTGTATTCTGTTCAGATTTTTGTATATTCAAAGAGTCATAAATCAAATTAATTTTGAAAGAAAAGAAATTGACATTTTTGAAATAAATATTACAAACGAAAATCAACTCTAACCGAAGTCTTCGCAATTCTTGATAAAAAATTTTAGTAAATCTGTTGAATCCATTTTGAAAAATTATGTCAATTTTCCGGCCTTTTGTTAAAGAAAAATTCCACAAATCTGTTGCAGGATTTTCAAAGTAAAACAAATTTAAAATTCATTGTAAATTTTAAGACATCAACAGTCATATCAATAACTATATTCCCTATTTGGTTCAAACCCCAGAGTTAGGCTCTTCTTTAATTTTTCCAGAATTTTTTTTATCTATAAGTCCCAAAATACTTAATATCTGATAAAAAAATACTTAAATATTAAAACAAAATCATCTCAAATGTAACGTAGAAGGCTTAAATAGATTCTATAAATGTTATCTGCCCAGAAATGCTTACGTGAGCTATAGAACAAATATCACGATAATTTCTTAAAATAGGTTCAACAGATTTTACTAAAACTTAGGTCTTATATAAATTTTAGGCACCTACATAACTGGTCAGCAGGTCGTATAGTAAATATTAAGTAATCTCTTTAAATTGATATCATGCTGACGTGATGGAATTAAATTTCTAAAAGTGATTTGTTTTATCTTACCCTTTTTTGAAATTCTGATTCCTCAATTATAATCAGCGTTAGAATCCCCATATATTAACATTTTAAAATTTCAAATTGAAAATAATAAAACGAACCCTGAACGCCGTCAAAACATTTCTGAATTCCAACGGATTTTGAAAATTCAACACGATAGTTTATGCAGTTTTCAACTCTGATTAAGGTGATAAAAACAAATTTTCAAAAACATTTAAGACAAAAATGTTATAAATTAATAAACGTTTGAAATGGTCGCCATTTTGACATTGGTGAACGAATTTTGCTGGTTAACGAACATTTCCAAGCGACAACCATAATTGTTTTTTGCGCCATGTTTGATTCAAATTGAGTACGTGAGCATACTAAAACACACAAGCACCCGGGATCTGGGTCTTACTATGATGGCTGCTCAAATAGCTCATTTTTGAATGAAAATTCGCTAATAATTATCGGAGGGAATTTTAAAATAATTGCTTTACCTTACATTTTTTTGTAATTCTAATCAGCTCCATTATAAGCAGAATTATAATCTACATACATTAGCATTTTAAAATATCTCGCCTTACATTATAACGTAATGTAAATAGTACTTTATAAATATTAAACCGAGAATACGAATATGAACCCTGACCGCCTTCAATTTTCTTTTAAATTTAACATACTGTGAAAAATTATATTGCTACTTCTTGCAGTTTTTATCGCCGATAAAGGAAAACGTTATGAGTTTTTACACACGCGCGCACGCGCGTACACAAACACGCATTCTTATATAAGACATTCTTAACGACCCCTCAAGATGTAAAAGTCTAGATCGGTGATTATTTTAAAATCCTGGGCTTTGTTAACGGTTCAAATAACTCAATTTCCAAAATAATTTTGCTAATAAACAAAATTAACAATTTGGTAGTAAATAAAAAAGGTAATCCCTGGCCGCCTTCAGGTATGATTTGTTTTCAGTTATGCTTCAGTACAGTTATTCATTACATATGGTAAACGTTTTAGTAAAGTCTGATAAAATATTTTGAAAAATTTGACCAATTTACGGGTTTCTTTGTCGGCGGATGTCGAACCGGGGTTTTCGGGAAAATAATCGAATTTTAAAGTGTTTCTGCGCTTTTATTTAATACGAAAAGAAAAACATAAGTAGCTCTGTTTCTAAAATACGGTTTAACAGATCTTACTCAAATTTTATTCCGGTCACTACTTAATTCGGCGGGGAAATGTGGAATTATTTCAAGTTACTTTTTATAAAATCTATATCTATAAAATCAAAATTATGGATGATTGCCCCGAGCAGAAAGAACCACTTTGTTGCTTGTCATGAAATTTCGCATACGTATACTTTAGGCTTTTACAATTTCATTCTTCAATTCGAATAATTGATTTCATTATTGCTACATAGCCACCAGACCAAATATATAAATAATTAGGATTAACCTATTTTCTTCCATCTAGCGTCTTTTAACTCACCTCGTAAAGGCTACCGCTGTTTCGACACTTCACTGTTTCATCTTCATTTCGTAGTACAAATGGCCAAATCCTTTGTCGAGGTCGTCACAAAGTTAACAAAACATTAAAACCACACGTCACAACACTAAACACAATTACACGATTTTTATTAAAACACAAAACGATAAAATTTGGTTTCCCCAAATACTACCATGCAACCCTTATGTCGTTACAGTCCGGACTGCCATGACATCTGTCGTTACAGCCGTTCTGCCATGACTTATGTCGTTACAGTCCGGTCTGCAGTCACATCTGTCGCTACAGTCCGTTTTGCCATGACTTATGTCGTTACAGTCCGGTCTGCAGTCACATCTGTCGTTACAGTCCGGTCTGTCGTTACAGTCCATTCTGCATTCCATTCACGTCTGTCGTTACAGTCCGGTCTGCCATAGCGTCTGTCGTTACAGTCCGGTCTGCCATGATATCTGTCGTTACAGTCCGGTCTACTATGTCGTCTGACCTTACAGTCCGATCTGCATTCACGTCTGTCGTTACAGTCCGGTCTGCCATGGCGTCTGTCGTTACAGTCTGATCTGCATTCCATTCACGTCTGTCGTTACAGTCCGGTCTGGTATGTCGTCTGACCTTACAGTCCGGTCTGCATTTACGTCTGTCGTTACAGTCCGGTCTATATTCACGTCTGTCGTTACAGTCCGGTCTGCCATGACGTATGTCTTTACAGTCCGGTGTGCCATGACGTATGTCGTTACAGTCCGGACTGCCATGACGTCTGTCGTTACAGTCCGGTCTATATTCACGTCTGTCGTTACAGTCCGGTCTGCCATGACGTATGTCTTTACAGTCCGGTGTGCCATGACGTATGTCGTTACAGTCCGGACTGCCATGACGTCTGTCGTTACAGTCCGTTCTGCAATCACGTCTGTAGTTACAGTCCGGTCTGCATTTACGTCTGTCGTTACAGTCCGGTCTGCATTTACGTCTGTCGTTACAGTTCGGTCTGCCATGCCATCTGTCGTTACAGTCCGGTCTGCCATGGTCTGTCGTTACAGTCCGTCCTGTAACGACATTCGAGTTTGAACGGTTGTGTTTGACCAAACCAAATCTTACCGTTGTGTGTTTTAACAAAAATCGTGTAATTGTGTTTAGTGTTGCGACGTGTGTTTTCAACATTTTGTTAACTTTATGACGACCTGGGATTTGACTATTTGTAATACGGCCTGAGGATGAAACAGTGAAGTGTCGAAACAGCGGTAGCCTTTACGAAATGACTTAAAGTACCACTAGACGGACGAAAGTAGGTTAATCGGAATAATTAATTGCTCAGTTATCTAATAAATTATTGCAGTGTTGCTGTATACGGGCAGGCCGACTGATGTTGCAGTGCTCTTATAGTCTGCCGGCATTACTATATAACATTAAAATACTATAACGAAGAACAAGTATTCAGCTAGTGTATGAAAAAGAAAACGAACCCTAACCGCATAGATTTTTGAGAAAGTTAGTGCAGTTATTAAACATTGTTTGTGCCTTTTTTCCTTGCAGCGGCTGGCTAGCCCGTAACTAAAAAACCAATTATTTTTTAGCAGGAGGGACAAAAGGACAGAATGAAAGTATTTATTTGTGGCCTATACATGACAACAAAAGGGCATAAATAAAGAGATCCAGGTGCAATTGTCTGTAAAGGAATTAGGCTTTTGTTTTCGGCAGAATAAATGGAACAGGAATGGCAAAAAACAACAATGTGTTGATGATGAATTTTTTTAATAAAAATATTGTATCAGCGAGAGAAACATTGCCGCGTTTTCAAAGGCCTACTTTGTGTTTACTTTGCTGTTTCTACCGTTCTATTATCATTAAAAAAAGTACACGTGTGGAACTCACAAAGCGAAGCTTTTCTTAATGATATCTTTGCTGAATACATAATTAGTTTGAAGATACGTTTAAAAAATCTTATTTTGTTTAAATAAATAAATACGTGGACCTAGCTTAGGTGTTATTCACTGTAGTTATAGTAAGAAATCAGCTGTTTTATATTAATTCGTAACTATCAGCTGATTTCATTGAACTATAATTTCATAGATAGGCTATAATAACTTTTAGGTTATGTTTTTAAAAAATATCGATACTAACAACAATAATTATGATCATTTTTATTAATTTCGAATGTATTATACAATGTTACAAAGTGCACGTGTTCGTTCCATATTTCCGTAAGATTTTTTCGATTCACTCCTCTCGCCAAAGCTAACTTAAGAACCATTGCTTCAAAAAATCGATCGAATGACCTGAATCTAAAAGTATCTGTCAGTTTACATAACTAGAGACTAAAATAATCTACCGATTTCGAAAAAAATCGACATTAAATTGCCTGAATCCATGGATTTATTAAATTTTCAAAAATATTTTGGAACATATTTTGGTTAAAAAAAATGATCAAACATAAAGATTTTGAACAAATTTAGCTCTTATACATAGTATAAATTCAAAACACATCTGTCTCTTAGACATAATGGAAAAAGATTTCCATTTTTTTTATTTTTAAACAAGATTTCACTACATCATAAAAAGGATTAAAGTAAGCATTTATTTTAGATATAACGCATTTTAAACACATTATACGTATTTGAAATTACATTGAAAAAAATAAAATGATCCCTGACAGGTTTATTTTTGTTTTTCCAATGGTATCACACACACACACACACACACACACACACACACACACACACACACACACACACACACACACACACACACACACACACACACACACACACACACACACACACACACATTAGATATTATTTACTGTAGATATATTAAAAGATCAGTTGTTTATATTAATTCGTAATGATCAGCTGATTTCATTGAACAGCTGTAGGCTATAATAAGTTTTAGGTTATGTTGTTAAAAAATATCAATACTAACAACAATTATTATGATCATTTTGTTATATTATATATATATATATATATATATATATATATATATATATAATTTGAACAGAAAATACAATTTTCATAAAATTGATTGTTTTCGTGTTATTTGGATTACAAAAATTGCAAATAGCAGCTATTTTGAAAAATATTATTACTTAACATTGTTTATTTTTTAAAAATAGGTCTTTATTTTAGTAAATATCATGACAAATTTCAACGTAATCTGATCAAACCACTGTGGAGGTAAAAATTATTAAGAGTAAAAAAAATGGCGACTAGGAGGAAAACAAAGCATTTCCTGTTCTTTATTTTAATATAAGAAAAACCACTGCGGAAGTTTGTCACTGCAGTATTTTATAAACACACTGTACATACATGTTACCCACCGAATTAGTTGCTTATGTAATTATTTAAACTGTTACCACATTACTGTTTTCATAACAAAAAGTTAACCAATATTAGAACTTAATTATTAAATAATAAAACTAATATATAAATAATTATAAATTATATTATTTACAATACGTCCTTTTGCAAATTTATTTTAAATTAACAATGTATGTTTTCATTTGAGAAATCCAAACATAAGAATTTTCCTTTTGTTGTGGGAATTTTAAATAGCAGATGGGGTCTTATCATGATGGCCACTCCAATGGTTCATTTTTTCCAATCAAAATTCACTAAAAACGATAAATCCATCAGAATCTCAAGAAATATTTTTTCACAATCTTCATACCGTATTCATTTTTCGTAGGCATATTACTGTCAAGTAAGAAAATAATAGAGTCGAAACAGTGCAGTAAATTACAAACAATTAATTCGGTTGCTAGGCAACTATTACAGTTCAATTAAATTAAATTTCAGTGTTTGTTTTTTTAGTGTATTCAAAATTTGTAGTTACTTGTTATAGATTAAACTGTAAGTTATTACTACAGTAATTTTATTTTATTATTGTAGTCTATGTTATTATTTATTTATTTTTATATTATGAATGTATTGCAAATAAAATGGTCTGTACTATTATAGGTTAAACAATAATTTGAATCCGTGGGCAATCAAGAAATAGTTTCCGTTTTTTTTATTTACTCAAAAAAACTTTAATTTTCCATATTGTATCTTGCCTAATTTTTATATCATATTTGGAAATTTTAAATATATTTTAGTTAATTTTGTGTTTTTTTATTCGTAAAAGCAAACATAACCTAATAAGAAAGAAAACAGCTGATTTAAGGCTATCCAAATAGTATTGTGTTAGAACAAACAAGTCATAAACAAACTTAGACTGTGAATTCCCCAACTTTTACATTTTTGGCACGTTTAAATAACATGTAATTAGGCGTGCCAAAATAAAGGTAAATAAAAAAACTATATTATAAATTTCTACAATCCGTAGGCTAGAATGTTGAAATTATGGTATTTATGCAGTGTAGGTTGTCCTGTTAAAAATAGTTATTTTTAAATATCTGTTTGTTTTATTTTATATCTTATTATCTAATAAACAAATATTCAACCGAGGAAAATATTTTTGTAAGGATTACTTATGATTTTAGGCCGTAATTTAAGGAACTATATTGTTGCGTCATTGCGGTCAGGCGCGTTATTATTAACTACACGTACTTACTGCTCATGCGCATTACGCATTCTGACAGCCATTACTAAAAGTTAAGGTTAATTCCTTTTTTCGTTGGTTCGTTCCCGTAATGAAAACATTGTTAAAATGGCGTCCGTTATTTGTGAACTTCGCGATTTTCCTTTTTTCCCCTTAGGTTCCCCACCAACAATTGTGTCAATTACGTTATTAAGTTTTTTTAATAAAGGTTTCTTATCTTTTTAGCAAAAAAAACAGGCAATCTACAGGATAACCACTAGTTCAATTGTCACCCAGCGCTGTGTCAGTTAGTTTATCGAGTATTATTTCTTTTAAATAAAAAAAGTGTTTTTCTCACGCAACAACCGTGTTAGTTAGGTGTGATTTTTTGGCATGTAATAAAGCGTTTTAATAACAAAATAACGAAGACATTTAGGACAACCTACACTGCATTTAACAAAATTAAAAGAGATCTTGGGTTATCTCTGCTAAACAATATTGGTAGCTGAAGGTTATGTTACATGAAGACCTGTAAAATTGAATTGATATATCAAAGTTTTGATTGATTATTTGCAAGTTGTCCTAGTTTAAACAATAACCGGTGTGGCAACAAAGACTGACTAATTGCAAATTGTTTAATCACTCTTTTTAACGTCTAAACTTTATGGCAGTTAAACTTATGAGTACAAAGGTGAAAATACAGTAGAACCATCTGTTTTCAGATTTACTACAGCCTACAAGTTTATTGTTGTTTGAAAGTGTGTCCTTCTTTATAATCAGTGAAAATTTACAGACTGTTACAAAATCAACCAAATGTACAACAGCCTAAATTTAAATTCATCGTTTTATTTTGTTCACTCGCACATCACCCATTTAGTTATTAAGTAAAATATAATGTTAGTATAATTTTATAATTTATTCGTAAGATCCGATAAAGAGTTTGTTTTGGTAACGTTAAGTATTTATGAATTTGTTAGCTAGCCGAGGCATTGACTAAACATTGAACACGAGATTTGTTGTATTATAAAATAAAATAAATAAATACATAATTTTGGAATCATACACATACCGTACGATTGATTTGTTTATAGTAGCAAGGAAAAGGAAACTGCATGCCACTATGATTGTCAGCAGGAGGCAAATTGTGTTTTGCTTCCAGGACCTGAGGACCTCTAGCAGAATGAGCTAGTCAATGAATCGTTCATTGTAGGAACCAGCTGCTTAACTAGAATTTTATTAGTTGCACAATAGTTCCTTTAATCGCGGTGTCAGTAGTTTCTAAAGCACATAACCTCAAAAAACCTATCAAATCTAATTTATACAAGTTGATTTTCGCTTTACAATGTTTTTCAATTGTTGTAAAGTACCATGACCAGCCTATTTACGATAGACAATTTTTTAGAGGAACATCAAGCAAATCGTTCATCCAAATTCTTTGTTTTCTTCTTCGTTTTCTATTGTTACGACCGCCCTCATCCGGAACACACGCGATAAATAATAGATATAACAGCACTTGAGCACATGCTCGTCACACAAATCATAACTTGTGAATAATGTTTGAATAAACTTGAATCACGTGTATAAGTTATGCAGACAAGCAACAATATTTTGCTCAGGTTGATACTGGATGGCGTCATTTATATCCACTTTGATTTTACTAAGGGGCAGGTAGGCAATAGAGATACACGTTGATATTGCCTACCGTTACAAATTCAGGGGTAACACGTAGGATTATATAATGGAATTGAACTGTTCGAAAACGTTACACAAACTTTCTCGCATACAGCTTTCGTCGAAAATTTACTATTTTTGAGTAAGACGTCTAAGAATAAAGCCGATAGCAGTCATAATTTATTGCTACTTTTTTTATTTACTTCTGAACCATTCAAAATTGGTACGTCAAATATTTTAGCGAAACCGTATTAAACCATTTTGATAAAATAGTCCGACTTCTGTTTTTTTATTTATTTTTTTAATTGAATGTTAGAACGTTGTTCTATCTCGATTTCTCCCGAATCTAAAATTGTTTTATTCCAAATTTGGTACACCGACTTCAGTTATAATTCTTAATGTACCAAAATATAACTAAAATCAGATTAACCGATTTAAAAAACGGCATCCGTTTACATTTTGGGTCTTTTTTATTCCAGAAATTACAATGCCGACCTTCGGTATGCGCATGCCAAAGCATAAGAAATCCAGAAAACCAATGATAACACCGATCGTGAGGCGGCCTTCCTACCAGCACCGCCACCTGATGAAGAACGTCAGCCAGTCGATACAAGCACATATCAACAGATTGGCACAGCCTGTAGTCAGAAATCCAGTGTCTCAGTCGCCATTTGCTTTTTTACAGCAGGTGAGATAATTTAGATCCAGTAGCGGTTTGGTATACTGGCACTGTGGAGCGGCAGCACCCTCAAAGAAAAATAAATAAACTTTTTATACTTTTATATAAAATAGATGGCAATATGACACGTGCCTTGATTATTATGAATTTACAAAGCCACGTTAAGGAACCTTACCAATATGAACCAACACTTTTTGGTATTTTCTCGTTAATTTTCTCTACGATTTTAATAAATATTACTTTTTTTACAGAGATTGAGGGCTGTAGAAAAACGGCAACCGAAACGTATGATTGGTTTTCGGCTACCAAGAAAACAGAAAAGAAGGAAAATAAAGAAACACTCCGAGACAACGAAATCTGCAAAACACGCGACACAAGAAGTCAGGTAGGCCTATAGAGTTTTCCTGATTCCCTTGGAAAATTTAATTTTCGTAAGATTGGCAACACTGGTTTCTCGTAATTGGCGAAATTTAAAGAAATTGACGGTTAGTAAGTAAAACGCAAAGATGAAAACGCAGTCAGGGTTTATTGTCAGTTCTTTCGATTAACGCTCAGGCCGTATAATATCCCGATTTATTTCAAAATTGCCACACAGACTTCAGTCATGAATAATGTTTGATAAAAATCTGTTGAAAAGTTTTTATTAATAGCTCTAACCTGGGGATGCATCCTTTCATTTTGTTTGTGTATTAATTGGACTATTTTTTTAGTGAAATTCGATCAAAAGCGGCAGAACCGATTTTGAGAAGTTTTTATTTTTTACTAAAAATTAGTTTAAAATTTTTTTTTTTTTAATTAAAAATATTTCGAATTAATGGATAAATCTTACTAACTTTAAACTTTATCAAAATTCATCAATTTAGTTTCCAGAGTCATCAGACGTCTAGGTAAAAGCAACTTTTCTTTTGGACTCAGGAGACCTAAAGACGTAAATAAATATTCATCAGAAGCTCAAAATCGATTTTTTTGCGTTCGCCAAATTTTCTTTTGTATTTGGTATAGCGAAAAATAAAGTGAAATGGCCAAGCAAGTGCTGTTAAAGAACGTAATGACGGCCTTGGGCGCCATGCTTCTTGACTTTATAAATTAATATCGGCCGTTTACAAAAAGCAGCGTCAAAAACCACGGAATGATTTTTTGCTCTATTTTACAAGAAAGAGGAAGAATTAATACATTCCACTATCTGAGGCAGAGTTAGGACCATCAGGTCCTCGTTCCAATTAACCTCAAAACAACTTATAATTTATACATAATTAAACAAATAGAATAATTTTTACATGCATAAAATAATATTTAAAAATAAAGCACAACAATCATTTTTATTTAATTAATATTTTTAAACTAAAAATAGTTTTGTTTACAAATAACAAGTTAAAACTGATCACTTGAAACCAAAAATATGCAATTTAATAAAAACTTTCAAGCTCACATTCGTACAGTAAGCTTTACAATAAACTAGCGCCCCCGTCGCGGCTTCGCCAGCACAGTTTCAATATTGGGAATACATCTGTTGTTTGTTAATATTCTGCTAATTTATTTTTTCCGTATAAATAACTTTACAAATTAACGCTTTGCCCGCGAACGCTTAACCTGTAGAGGACGGGGGTTTTCGAATATTCGACCATTCTGTGTGCACAGGTTACTACTTGTAAAAAATAAACCCATATAAGGAGGGGCGTCTCCTAAAATGTATAGACAATGCTGAAATACGTGTTTTGAAATATTTTTGTCAAGTCTGAAGAAAATTCAATAGGAAATATTTTTCTCGAATGCAAACATTTATACATCTTATGCCATGTTTGTTCTTTTAGAAAGTGAATTCGGAAAATGCTGAATTGCATGTGTCATAATGTGTGTTTTAGAATTTTTTTGTTTAATTTTAAAAAATTCGATACAAAATATTTTTCTCTAATACAAACATTATTACCTCTTATTTCATTTTTGTTTTTCGCGTTTCATAAAAATGCTGAAATTCGTGTTTCATAATTTGTTAGATTTTTTTCAATAATAAGAAAATCCGATTTAAAACATTTTTCCAACATTTATACCTCATTTTTACATTTTTGTTGTTTTAGGGGATGAATTAGGAAAAATACTGATGCAAAATTTTATATCCCCTTTTTATATTTTCCACCCGTTTTAATCATTTTAGGAGATGAATTTCGGAAAATGGTGAAAATATGTTTCATTTTTATGTTTTAGAGTAATTATGTTTGAAGAAGATCCAACCAAAAACATATATTTTCCAATTAGAACAGTTACACCCGTTTTTTATCCCTTTTTTAGGGGTTGGATCATGGAAAATCGTTTCTTAGTACTCCTCTACATGTTTGTACTAAGGTACCCTGAAAATTTCAAGTTTCTAGCTATTATAGTTTCGGCTGTGCCTTGATGAGTCAGTGTGTCTGTTAAGGTGTGCCTTTTACATATACGTGATATGTACAAGTCTGCTTCCATGTAAGCCTACACACCCCGAACACAGATCAGTTCTTACCACTGATGTAATATTTTTTTAACGACTTAGAAAACCAAGCTCGGCCACTAATCGACTTTAGGGAATCTGGTAACGAGTTCAATAAAAAGGCACGTCGATAACGTAAAAGATTTGTTGTACATGACGTTTATAACAGATACACGACAGAAAGCGAGAGCGAGAGAGAGAGAGAATCAAAACACACTTAAAACTCAATTAATTCTGTCCATTCTCAATCTAGCTATATGTGTGCACGCGCGTGTGGACACACACACACACACACACACACACACACACACACACACACACACACACACACACACACACACACACACACACACACACACACACACACACACACACACACACACACACACACACACACACACACACACACACACACACACACACACACACACACACACACACACACGGATAGATATAAAACCTGAAGAAGTAAAAATGATGAAATCTCCATCTAATAAGTAAAAAGTAAACAGAAACGTCTTGCATGTTTTCAGTAAAAACCATTTTTATTATGTCTTACAGGGTTGCCAACATGCAGCAACAGAGTCAGCTCATCCTGCCAGCCCATCTGTCCGCCACTATTGCCAACTTCGAAAAAGCAAGACTGTCATTTTTGGAATCGTTGTCACAAATTCAAAAACAGATAGCAAGTAAGTCTTTTAAGCTATACGTAATATGTCCGTTATGTGCGCAAAATGAAGCTGATGGGTTCAGCATCCCACCGTACCTCTAGACACACATTCGCTGCCCTACATTACCTGGCTAACTCTGAAGTGTAAAGCGAGCCGTGCTGCTGGAGTGTACGACCGGCCTAATGGTGTATGAAGGAGCCCTTCTAGTGAACCCATGCATGGGCGGACTTAACTTCCCTAGCTGCTCGTGTTCACATGAGTAAAAATGTAAAAACAAAAAACCGGCCAAATGGGGCACAATAATAAGCGTCATGGTAGAAATTGAAAGGCAATTAGCAGAGCAAGCATTTGCAAGTACCTCATTAATGGGAAGTCACCAATTAGACGTGGGGGAGTTACCCACCTTGAAGACTCTCCAAATCCTAGACTTTATTAAGAGACTAGCACTGGAGAGGGCGCTGTAACTGAGCATCTCATGCATACAAAAAGGAGCATAATACATCTACAAGATCACAATGCAATAGTAACCCTAGAAATTAATTCTCGTCTGCAAAACCAATTTTGATTGTTGTACAGATGCACTATTCGTTTTCTGGAAGTATAACAAAAATATCGTGATCATTGAAAAATTTTGAAATTGAGAATATATTAACATCACTCCCTAATTTCCAAAAAAATTGGTTTTGACTTGTATCCGTGCGAGAGTGTGTGTGTAGCAATAAACTGAAAAAGACCGTAAGGCCGGGTAGCCACTGAATGCGGAGCACCCATTCTGTTTAATGTAAGTGCGACCACTGAAAGCTAGTCAAGCGGCGTTGCTGGGTAACTTTGAGTCTTGATTCGTTTTTAAGCTGATTCTGCTTCCCCCCCCCCAGTTAATCACGCCTCCAAACTTATTATTTCTCGTTACCCTAGGTTACCGTTGCCCTAGTTACAGTTTTTAAACATAGTATTTTCCTAGTATTCGTTACAGTAGGCCTAAATATTTAAATTCAAAAGATACAACGCGTTCTTTAAACTGACTCTACTCCGCTTCATTACGCTCCGCTCGGTTATTCTGTCTCAGTTGAGCGCAGCTCCGCTCCGCATTTGTTGGCCCTGCCTTAGATAGAGTGAGTGTTTGGATAAGCGGAAATCAGATAATACTAGCCGAACCGAAAACATTTTAACTACAGAAAAATGGCAGTAGGTGAGATCTTTGGAAACCAATCTACTACTACTGGATACCAAGGCTTTTATTTTCAGTTCACCTGTCCATCACTCTCAGTAATCCTCAGCGTTAGGATTATTTAATGTTAGTCCCTTTGTTAATTTGGTTTTATTATTGTAAGTACTGTTTATGTGCCGCGAATGTGCGTCAATTTCGATCAATACTTACAGAAATACATGTACCTGAATTAGTTTTTAATTATTATAATTCTTTTAAATTGGTTTCCAGCAAGTATTTTTAAAAACGCATTTTTTATATTATTAAGAGAAAATGTTTTTGTGCGTGCTTAATCTGTATACAGCCAATATACGACCTAACCTAACGTAACCTAACCTAACTAACCTAACCTAACTTCGTATAAAGCCAAATCTATTCATTCGCGATGGAAAAGTTTGAATTTCAAGGTCAACGAGCGTGCAGGTACCGTTAGTTTTAAATATAATTAACTTACGAAGCTCGAAAAATCCAGGAGATTCGGTGTTGATGTGGCCAAAGTAACATTTCCATCAAAATATATAAAATATGAAAATAAATAAAACTACGGTTTTATTTTAAACAGCGTTCAATTTCAATGTTTTTTCTTAAAATTTTCACCAATAGGAATCACACACTTAGATATACTTGGTATAATATTAGGTCCATACAGTGACGTCATAAAACATTTAAATTTACAAAACTAAAATAAATGTATTATGTGTATTAGTTGGGTTGTCTAGTTGTGAGTCATAACTGAAAGCTATTTACTGTACAACATGCGTGGATACTGCTATTGCGAGGGAATTTTTAAGCGCGGTAGGGAATTTTTCTGATCCCGCAAAGCTGATAAGCAACACTAACGTGGGATTTTATTTCTTCATCGCGGAAGTTGGTAGAAACTTTATTCCTAATTAAATGAACTTGAAATTATTGAAGCTTAGTTTTCTCTCTTTTCATTTCATTTCAACGTGCTTCAATTTTCGGTATTTTTATCAGTACTTAATATTTTTTTTTAGATTTGAAACTGCCCGGGCCTATTCGCGAACCAGTAACCAAACCTAGCGGTCTCAAGTTGCCGCCCAAGAAAACTGTTTCCAGAGTGGCGAGACCTAAGGCAGTATTTCCGCAAACACAAGTGTCGGCTGTCAAACTAACACCTCCCACGACTAAGGGCTTGTCACCCCGTCCGCAGACCCCGATGAAGCAGCAACTCAACAATATCCAACACCTGCTCGGCCCGAAGTTGAGGGACATGATGGCGAAGGCGACAAATTCAAATTTACCTTCGTGGATTACGTAGAATGTATCTTTACGATGGTTTTTTATGTTTAAATGAATGTACCTAAATTATTTATTTTATATGTTTGTTTTATTTAGTTACAGTAAGAAAGAGATGAAGGCTTAGTTATAACGCTGAAAAATCGTGACACGCAGCTGTCTCGCTGACGTGATGGAAGCGAATTTACAAAGTATTTCTTATTTTATATTTTTGAAATCTGATTTAACCAACTAAAACAGCAATAAAATCAGCATTTTTAGCGTTTCAAACTTTAAAATTAAACCGAAAATACGAAAATTAACCCTGACCGACATCAAATAAAATTTCTTAATTTCAACGAATTTTGGAAATTCGAAATGCTAATTTATGCAGTTTTTAACGCTAATTACGACGGTGAAATCAGAATTTCAGAACATTTTAATACAAAAAAGTTCCAATTCTTAGATATTTGAAGTGTCCAACATTTTGAAATTGAAAGACTTTTGCTGGTTAACAGACTTTTCCAACCAGAATCGAACCAAACCAAAATTACGAACGCGCTTGTGTTTGTGTTAGCATGTTCATGTTCGCAATTTTGGTCCGATTTCATTCAGATATCAATAGCTTGGACAAGTTCGTTAACCAGCAAAATTCGTTCAATAGTTTCAAAATGGCCCGGCCATTTTAAATCTTTAAGAATTCGTGACTTTTGTGTCTTGAATTTTTTTTCGAAAATTTGATTTCAGCATCGCAATTAGCGTTAAAAACTGCGTAAATGAACATTTCGAATTCTCAAAATCGGTTGAAATTTGAAAATATTTTTTTACGGCGTTCAAGGTTTATTCTATTATTTTGAATATAATTTGAAAGTTTAAAATCCTTATATATGCATATTTAATGCTGATTATGATGGGAAAATCATATACACACACACACACATATACGCACGCACGCACGCACGCACGCACGCACGCACGCACGCACGCACGCACACACACACACACACACACACACACACACACACACACACACACACACACACACACACACACACACACACACACACACACACACACACACACATACACACAAAACGGATGAGATAAAAAATACGTTTTTTAGAAATTCCTGTTTTCACGTAAGACAGCTGGTGGCGTGATTATTATTTCAAAATTCTTTTAGCTCTAAAATATGCTTTAAAACATCATGTGTACATTAGCTGAAGACAGCAACCTATATCTCAGGTACGGTAATGAAATCACTGTTAGCAGCTATCATCTTGGGCTTGTAGACAGTCTTCAGGTTGAAAAAATACAACCGGAAATAGGAATAAGTACAATATCCCTTCGTTTATTAAGAATACACCACGTAGTTCCAAATTGTACCGTTTTTGGCAGGGCGCTAGAGTCAACATCTAGTTTTTTCCACAAAGCTGAATGCCGTTATTAATTTTCACTGCTATAATTATACAAGTAGAACGGCTCAACATATAACCTCTGTCACTTAAATTTAATTGGTAAATAATTCACTTTATCACTCTGATTGGACAGTGTTTTTTAGTAGAATATCTTGATCTGAATTCTTCGTTGTTTTATCGCCGCCATTATGTAAACAAGTTTGTACTGTGTTAGGCGCCATTTATGCTGCTACAGTCCAGGCGAGATGCTTCGGCTGTTACTCATTTTGAGTGCACTTCTTACTATTGGCTGGTCATGGCGCAAATCGACCACTGTAAGTATGCCACTGAACATGGTACTGTGTTACCTTGATGCCACCGTAGCGTATAAACGATAAGACATACGTTTACTGTAGTATTTCGGTATCGTATTAATCTTTTTTTAAAAAATTGTATGCCTGTTTAAGACACGAAAAAAGCTAACGGTAGCGAATAGATTCGAACCTGAGCACAGAACTGAGTTCTAGCAAATTTCCATCTTACCATCTGAGCTACGAACGCTTTTCCAAAACGTAGTTTCAAAATCAGATATAAAATGGTTTATTAATTTTATTCTCTAACTTCAGCCATTGAATACAAACGGAATAAAAGTACAGCCGCCATTATAAAAAGCGTGCTCGATATCAGATTTTGAAGTCCAAGTAATTGGACCATTTGCCGTTACGACAGGGGAAAGACGTTTGAGAAAATAGAGTAGTTGAACACTCTACCGCAAGATGCTACTAGCAGTGAGCGCTCACATAAGGGTTGTCGTTCTAGTATGTTTATATTCATTGCTTCAGTATTATAATTATGAAAAAATCGATCTTGATGGGGCTGTCCTTTTTTAGCACATTGCTAAAGACCAAACTAATGTTTATAGCATATATCTGTAGTTTGTTTTAAATTTGGGACATTTTTAACTTTTTTCAAAATTTCAAGCTTTTTTTTTAAAAAAATCCTCAAAACAACTACTTACCTCAAGTTATTTTGGTAATATCTTTGACCAAGCAAAATCCATTTTAAAAGTAGTTCATTTTTTTTTTAATTATAACCTTTCAATCTTATTTCTTTCTTTTCATTTTACCATCGGATGTTTGAATAGCTACCATTTTGAAACGGAAGAACAGACTTTCTTTTTAACGAACCAATTAACGAAATCAATTTGTGCGCCATTTTTTATTTTCGCTTATCGAAGTGTTAGTTCACGTGATGTAATTCGATGTTGTTAGTTTAAAATTCGCTCCCATCATTTCTTCGACACATCTGCGTGTAGCTATTATTTCAGTACGGGCTGGTTTCCGCTAGGTTGGTTTTAAATTAAAAAACTCAATATTTGCTTAAAAAACCCTTAAATCCAATTGTTTCTTTAATTGAAATCTTTGTTCGTTACCAGCCCATAAAAAATAACAATCTGATTAACTTTTCCGTTTAACACGCATTGAAAGAGCTGGTACACATTAAGAAATATCGAATTTACATTGCGTTGAATCAGATAATTACCTCTGCCGTAACATTAAGTGTTTTGATTCTGATCAATTAACTGCTTGAACTACAATGATTCAAAGCAAAACTTTTTTGATAAGCGATATATTGAAATGATGTTAGAGGACATTAGATTTGTAAAGATGTTGCGCAGTGCGCAGTGCGCAGTGCGCAGTAGATTGCAGACGAAAGCACTCGTTAACTGGACTCTTCTACTCGTGTCAGGCTCAAAGGATAATAAAGAAGAAACATTTTTTTAAATACGACTAAAATAGTAAATTTTAAATGGTGAAACAATCTTGAAATTGTTATGTATTTATTCGTTTTGAGCTCCCCTGAGTTATTCGTTTTGAGCTCACCTGAGTTTTAACAAAATAATTACGAAAATTCCTCAAGCTGTTGTAGAGTTTTCCCGATCGGGTTGGAATTGAGAAGGATAAATTGTAATAATCGCCCTTTAAGACGTTTAGATAAAGTTTGGGTAAATATGTTTATTACTAGATGTTAAAAGGTTTTGGTGAGCCCGGCACTGTATCAAAAAACCTTTTGTGCTACTAGCCCTATAAGATGGTGGTTCAATGGACTGACACCCCCAATAAGTTTTGGCATTCACTGACTAGCTCATTTCATTGGAGTCCCTCAGTGTCCTTTGTCTCCTGCTGGAAGAGTTTCACAATCGTACATTATGTGGAACACAGTTTCCTCTTCCTTCCTGCATAACCTATACACGGTATAATCCCTTAATGAGTCTCATGTTTTTCCTAAGTTATCTTCTGCCCTTCAAGTCCTCTTAGAGGGATCTTTTTTGAAAGACGTTTACTACGGGAATACCCTCTAAGGCTTCCCATATTTCCTGATGTTGTTTGTGATCCGCCTATTGACATTAGAACCAGCCAGACATAGAGAAACCCTTACTGTCGGCTCTAGTGCAATAAACTCAGATGCAGATCATAGTCTAGCCAGCCTGTCCGCCTCATTGCTCTCAATATTTTTGTGCCCTTGTATCTAGACTAAAGTAACCAGGTTTTCCAGGGACAGATTATTGAGGTTTTCAAGACACTTATAGATCAGCTTAGGCCCACAAGTGCTTCACCTTTTGTCGGTATAAATGTGAATTTTGGGCCTTCTTAAAATACCTCTTAAAATCCTCCAAAAACACAGTCATTACTGACCATTATACCTCTACCTGGAACGCTATGGTGGACTGTACAGATTGATTAGCTTTTCAGCCCCAATTTGAAACCATATTTCCTAGTACCAATACTTTCCCTTGTTTTGATCTTTATACCATACAAGGTCTTTAGTACTTCCCGCCACTAGAATCCTCATATGTCACCTTAATCTTACAGGATTAGATATCGAATTCTGGCAACCATCTTATCAGTCCCCAACATCAGAATTGGATTTCTGATCTTATCCCCCAAAGTTGAAGTTATTCAGCTTACCTGCAATCTTTATGTTGCAGTCTTTATGCACATTTAAATTTTTCTAAGAAGAAAATAGGTTGCTACTCCATACGAATGAAGTGAAACACTTTTACTGCTAGCTTGTTACGACTGTGCTAGCGCGGTCAGGTATACAGGTATCCCTTTCGGATGTACTCGGGATCTGATCCGAAATAAACGAGTGTTGCTAAAATCTCTTCCTGAAACAAAATTTTATCGATTTCACTTCAATAAAATGTCAAAAATAAATGGTGCAATAACATTGTAAGAATCCGGATTTGAAAACACCGACGAAATCAGGAAAATCTGCTGATTTCTCAAAATCGTTTCATTCGATTTATCTCAAATTTTGATCATATTTGAACAATCACAACTCAAGTCATAGTACGAAATTTGAAATACAAGAAATTAACACTTCAACTGTAAATCGAAAAAATACATAATAAATATAAACTACTTCTGTCAGGGTTTATTTTAATATTTTTGATTTGCTTTCAAAAAATCGAAGTAATTCTTCGAAAATCGAGATTTGAATTTTATTAGTCTAGATTGTATGCAGAGTTTTGTTTTAAATGTACACTGTAACACTTCTATTACACTCCCTACACTTTTTATATGTTATCCTTTAACTAAACGTTTTACTAACCTTATTCCATTTCTATGTTATTCCTTCGCATCCGGCATTATGTCGTATGATTCATCGTTCATCCTATCGTATCTTAGTCTAAAGATTTGTAAACAAAAAACAAAATTAATAATGTTTCCAGAAAATCGGAAACAAAAGTACAGTGTATATAGCCTACTAAAAATGCTTAAGTGTATGAATGTGAACGCACCAGAAGCACAGCCACCATTACAAAAAACGTGCCCGGTATTAGCGGCTAAAGTCTAATTAATTGGACTGTCTGCCGCTATGAATGCTGCAAGCTGAAAGGACAGGGTGTGGAAACGTTTGAGAAAATATACAGTACTATTATATATATATATATATATACCCCTTCCTACAAATTCTTCAGTAGAATTTTGTAATATTCTATTGAATTTTGTAATATTTTGTAAAACTTATTATAGCCTATCAGCTGTTCAATGAAATCAGCTGACAGTTACGAATTAATATAAAACACAACTGATCTTTTACTATAACTACCAATATAAATTTATGCACTTACATCACTCGACGCTCAAAATTCAACAACACAACAACCTTAAAACATGATACATTTTATTTGTTCAACTAAATATATATATATATATATATATATATATATATATATATATATATATATATTACAAAATTGTATGCCTGTTTAAGACACGAAAAAAACTAACGGTAGCGAATAGATTCGAACCTGAGCACAGAACTGAGTTCTAGCGAACTGCCATCTTACCATCTGAGATACAAACGCTTTTCCAAAACGTAGTTTCAAAATCAGGTATAAAATGGTTTATTAATTTTATTCTCTAACTTCAGCCATTGAATATAAACAGAATAAAAGTACAGCCGCCATTATAAAAGCGTGCTCGATATCAGATTTTGAAGTCCAAGTAATTGGACCATTTGCCGTTACGACCGGGGAAAGACGTTTGAGAAAATAGAGTAGTTGAACACTCTACCGCAAGATGCCACTAGCAACGAGCGCTCACATAAGGGTTGTAGTTCTAGTTTATATTTAATGGTAGTGTGAGTAAGACTTCTGCAAAACTAATCCAACGTGGATTTTTACACAGATTCTCAAAAAAAAATTGCTTAGCCGTTAATTTTTTGAGAGCTACTGTTGTATTCAGAAGAACGAAAACTTTCACACAAAACTAACAATAAGAGATAAGTTGGTCACATTGTTTTAGATTTATACAAAGAATGCTAATTCTTTTTCTAATCAGCTGATATTTATAACAATTGTATTAAAGAATTTCTGTTATTAAACAAAAAATAAAAAATGTGTACCATGTTTTCCTTCCTTTTTATTTTAATTAAGATAATTTTGTTAGAAAACACAACAAATTAACATAGCTAGTTTTTAACAACATAACCTAAAACTTAGCCTATCAACTGTTCAATGAAATCAGCTGATCGTTACGAAGTAATATAAAATACAACTGATCTTTTACTATAAATACCAAATTAAATTTATGCACTTAAATCACGCGACGCGCAAAATCCAACAACACAACAACCTTAAAACATGATACATTTTAAAACTTCCACAAATATTTTTTGAAATATTAAACAGGTGTTAAACTTTTAAGTTTAGTCAGTCGGTTGATAAAATAAAATACTTCAACTTTCTTTTTCCGCGCATCGTATGATGATAATATAGTCCTATTTTTATCTTTTGCCCTTATTTTGACTTATTGTTTAAAAAAATGGTACAATTAAAGTATTCGTATATTAAACAATCAGTAAATTCAAAACTGTTAAACTTAAGTTATCCAAGAATAATTTACTTAAAATAATCGTTCTTTTAAAAGAAGTTCTGATATTTTAAGTGCAAGTCGTAACTGTTAAACTCACTGGCATAAAGTTGATCTTTCAATATTTTTGTGCATGAATATTATAAAATTTATTTGTAAAATGTTTATTATTTGTTCAAGTTTTTCAATAAAACATGATTCAAATTTGATTTTTGTATTACAGACTATGGCACCCCAACAGTTCACGTTCGATACAGGTCCTCCGAGTAAAAAACCGTGGAATTTTAAAATTAGCTCTTGGAGTATATTTGGGCTTAGAGCTATGGTTAAGGTGGGTAATTTGTATTGTTTAACTGGACTGTGTGACTTACAAATAGTTAGTGAAGTTATATTCGATAAATATGCAGTGTAGGTTGTTTTCGATTTTTCTGTAATTTTTTCCTGAAACGCTTTACTACATGCCCAAAAGCAATAATCCAAAAGTACGATGAAAATCGTCACTAAAATAAAAGTGACCCGCATAACCTCAAAATTGCTACTGCGCCAAAGTAGGCAACGTGTTTTTGATAGCTAAAACGATTAAAAAACATTTATTTAAAAAAACTCAACTTAACTGACACGGTTGTTGGGTAAAATAAGTAGTTACAGGTAATGTGTTTTTGATCGCTAAAACGATAAAAAAACTTTCATTTAAAAAAAATGCTCAATTACCTAACCAACACGGCTTTTGGGTGGTGAACCTAACGCAAAAAGAGACAAATCGCATTGTTCACAAATAGCGGACGCCATTTTAACAACGTTTTCATTACAAGAACGAACCAACGAAAAAAGCAACAAACAATTTTACTAATGGCTGTCAGAATGTGTAATGCGCATGAGCAGTAAGTACATCTTAATAATAACGCGCATGAACGGTAAATCCGTGTATGAAATTTAATATGTTTAATGCAATGTAAACAGCAATGACGTCACAATATAATTCCGCAAAAGAACGGCCCAAAATCCTAAGTAAACTTTTAAAAAATATATTTTCCGCGGGTGAATATGTGTTTATTAGTTAATAAGTATAAGATAAAACATTCAAAAATCGCTATTTGAAAAAACAATCTACACGGCATAAATACCTTATTTTCAAATAGTAAATACAAAATAACATATGTTTCAATGTTTAGTTATCCTATAAGCATAAATACTAGCGTATATTTTTGTAAAGGCTATGGAAAACGTGGTGAATTCTCTTTGTACTATATGAGTGTACTTACTTGGTTTTTTTATAAATAACTTTTACACCGGTTTTGTTTTTGAAAGATTTTTTAAATTGATATTTAGAGCTTTCATAATATCTGGCACTGCGATCAAATAGATCTATTGTTCCATTAAGCCTTTCCGGTTAAGTTATGGAGGTTATGTTTTGATTTAATTTTTTCGGTCTTCCGGTAATTTCCTCAGTATTGTATTTTCGATTATTACTTATTAGCGGTAAATAAGCGCTTTTGAGACAAAAATGGGCATTTATTGGCGTCCGGAAATGCATTTATACTCATTGATTTGCGTAAAAACAAAAACAAAAATGCATCCATGTAAAAACCATTTTGGTAAATAGATTTTTCTTTACTCAATATCTTTTACAAATTTAAAATTTATTTTTGACACCTAGAGCTAACAATTTGGATTACAAAAAACACTATTCAAAATTACAAAATTAACCAAATACTCACCAAAATGCATTCCTTCCTACATTTATAATTTTTAATTTATATGCAAACAAAATAGTACATAATAAACACAACAAACACGCTAGAACTGTTAAAAACTTTTCACTCAGTAAAACGAAACAAAACACAAATAAACAATCAGAACGAATTCGATGAAATTATAAACAAAAAGTAATACACGGTGATACAGTTCAGTTACTAATTAATAAAGCGTTTGACAGTACAATCACATTACCGCTTTGAAGATGATATCACCACCCCTAGTGGGATATTCGGGAATTAATAACCAGCTGATGACCTTCAAACAAATTATAGGTTACTATGTCACAGTGTTACCAACTGTTGATGTCTGTCACAGATTGAACTGAAATTAAATTCCGAGTTTTTATTTTCTTTCTGATTTTACGTAGTGTTGAACTTACGCGTTATTTTCTGGTAACGGTTATAACCGTTATTGTTACTTTAGAATAACGTGTTATTTAAACAGTTAAGAAGAGCTTTCATTACAGTTATACAAAAGAACTAAATTGATTATTTTAAAAACATATTTTTATGAAGTATAATTTACTTTTGATATTATACTACGAACACCATTTATTATATTCATGTTAAATAAATAATAGATTCAATTCTTATTTGAAACATTTGATTGCAAAAAATATTTTTTGTTTTTTAATTTAATATCAATTATTTTTAGGCTACTATTCATTTTTAATGTGAAGAAATAAAAAAATATTATTATTATTATTATTATTATTATTATTATTATTATTATTATTATTATTATTATTATTAGTAGTAGTAGTAGTAGTAGTAGTAGTAGTAATATGTTATTAATTAAAAGATTATTATTATATTATTAATTATATTATAAACAATAACACTAAAAATAAACTATAATAAATAACTGAACTTGAATTCTCAAGTTTATCCTCTAACTAAAAGTCATTCTCAAACTAAAAGATCCTTTTACTTGGTTTTTTTTATTTGTAGTTAACCTCAGTAACACTTAGCGACAAACACTGCACTACTAAACAGTTATCGTTAATAAAACGTTATTCGTTCTTCATTTTAATTCCTTTTTCCATTCTGTTAATTGTTATTGCAGTGCGCCTGCGCTTGACAGGAAAGTTATCCCATTACTGCGTTCTTTTCATTTAAAGTTCTCTCAACGCTAGCGCCAGTAACACTTAGCGATAAAACACTGAACTATTTAACTGTTATCTAGACGACTATTGGGAATAAAACGTTATTGTTCTCATACGACGTTATTGCAGTGCGTTTGACGGAAATAATACTACCGTTGTTAGGGTTATAACACTTTAGCCCAGTAACAGTTATTTGTTACTTTTGATAACGGTTATTATAGTTGTTCTTCAATGACCGCTACTAAATAACAGATAAGAAAATAACGCCCATCTGTAAATTGAACGTAGAATGGTGACGTAAATAACTGTTTTAAGATATCGGCGAACATTAAACGTTTACTGTTTTTCAACCGTTTTCAAGTAACATTATTTTTAAGTAGTTTTTACTTGTGCTTGCGCGTGCACACCAGTTTTACTCGTAATGGCTTATAAATATTTCGATGAAATAGGTAGCTTGTAGAAACAATAAGTAAGCCTATGAATCTATAATTCACCAAGAAATTAATATCAGAAACTATTGACAAAATCCAATTACGGAAATCAGCTGATCAGATTGTGCTCAACTTTTGTCCGTATACAATGTCGTATAACTCAAACACGTGAAGTGAATTTAAAATTAAAAATTCATTGTTCGGCAATAAATTGAAAAAATACACTGTTCAGTGGTGCCAACATGCTTTTCCACAATTTATTATTTCCTCGAAAAGTCTTTCAAAAAAATAATAAAAACATACAAAGATTCAAAACTCAAAACAGTGAACAAAACTGAAATTTAAAAAATTACGGAAAACTCAAAGCTGCTGGATTTTTTTTATTTATTTACTCCTGAACTGATGTGACCATAATCATGCGAACTGATTTTGAGAAACTACGTCAATCTTTCAGTTCTTTAACCAGATTTTTTGGAGCTAAATCGATCAAAATTGTAAATTATAAACTGTAAATGTAATTGTACACGAATACATCGTGATGAAATGCTTTCAGAAAGGTGGGTACTCGTACCTTCCGAAAGAAGACGCCGATGTTTATTGCTTACAAGACATCAGGTGTCAACTCAAAAATTGGCCTCAGCTCCTTAACACAACTGGTTACAACGTGTTCTTGCAGGATGGTATGTTAATCCATAACTAGATTTTTTTAGGTTAATCCTAGTTTGTATTGTAATTGTTTAGAAAATAACATTGATTACCTTTTAAAATTATATATATATATATATATATATATATATATATATATGTGTGTGTGTGTGTGTGTGTGTGTGTGTGTGTGTGTGTGTGTGTGTGTGTGTATTTCCATAAATTCATTAAAAATTAACAATTTGTGCATAATTAAGTACTAAATAATATAGGTGGTTATTTTTATTATTTAAATTGACGCCCAGCAAAGTGGTAGTATATCATAATATATCTATATATGCTCTCTCTCTCTCTATATATATATATATATATATATATATATATATATATATATATATATATATATATATAGACAGAGTGGAGAGATATTCTCTTTCAATAAATTCATTAAAAATTAACAATTTGTGCCTGATGGTTCATTCCGAAGAAATCGAAGATTGATTGATCGTTTCCCAGCAATCTTCGTTGTCAATAAAGTCGTCACAGATGCTCAAAGCACAGATACTATTAAATATTATTTTAACATACATTAAAACGCTATCAATTTTCTTAGGACACTTGAAAAGGTTTGAAATGCAAAACGTCAGCAAATGCAGGTTTCAACGATTAAAATATTGGTAGACGAGAGTATGGAAATGTTTATATTGTGTCTGATGCGTCTCTCTCTCTCTCTCTCTCTCTCTCTCTCTCTCTCTCTCTCTCTCTCTCTCTCTCTCTCTCTCTCTCTCTCTCTCTCTCCCCCTCCTCCCAAGGTTGTGATTTCAAGAAGCAGTTACTTCAGTCCTTTACCGTTAACGATGATCCCTTGTCTATATTAGTCTAACTGACTTAAAGAAGTTAAAAAAAAATTGTAAAACATTAAGGATGTAATACAAACTTAAACAAGCAGTATAAACATTGCAGATAAACACATTCACGTAAGACAGAAAGAGAGAGAGAGAGAGAGAGAGAGAGAGAGAGATCTGTGAGTGCTTATGGGAGCTTATGTTTACTCGTATTTACATACGGTTTGATTCAAACTTGTTAAAAAAATGTTAAATACTTTTTAACAAAACTTGTTAAAATACATAATAGTATTCTGTATTCACTGGTAATAGCTTGGAAGAATTCGTTATCCAGCAAAATGTTTTCAACCGTTTCAAAATGAACCATTCAAAATATTTAAAAAATTGCCTATTTTGCCTCAAACGTTTTTGAAAATAACATTTTACCGTCGCAATCAACTTTAAGACTTGCATAAATTTAACTTTTCTTTCAATTTAAAACACGAAAATGTATTTGACTGCATTTTACTGTTTATTCGTAATCCGTGTTTATTTTAAATAATAAATTTGAGTTATGTCAATAAAACTTAACATATGACAGTTTAAATGAAATTTAACAAAAAATTAGGCTATTTGGGTGGGGGGTATAACTTAATATAGCGTCATTTGAGGTAAAATTAGAACCGATTTTGAGAAAAGAAATTTTAAAATTTTAATGTTAATATGCAGACTGCAACGCTGATTTTGATGGTTGGATTAATATTTCCAGCAAATTTCCATTTGGAAGCAGCCATCATGGTATTACCCAGACCCATGGTACGCCTTCGAAATTTTTTTCCGATTTATTTTGAATGTGGCACAAAAATCATAGGATAGCTTGGTCAAGTTCTTTAACCAGCAAAATTCGTTCAACAAGTTTCAAAATGGCGGTCAATTTCAAATCTTTAAAAACTCACCATTTTTTAACCTTTAAATTTTCACCAGTTTAATCAGCGTTAAAACTGCATTTTTAATTTTTCAATGTCCGTTGAAATTAAGCAATTTTCAATGGCGGTCAGGGTTCATTTTTGTGTTTTCAATGTAATTTGAAAGTTTAAAACGCTAATGAATGCAAATTTTAATGCTGATTAGGATGGTGAAATCAGAATTTCAAAAAAGATAAGATAAAGAAAACTACTTATGAAAATTCGCTTCTAGCACGTCAAAGAGATAAAATTTTAAAACGGATAAGCGTACTTTCCTGGTTAAATAAAAACTGTTTGCATTTTACCGAAGTAAAGTTTTATTTTCACTTATCTTTCTATTCATTTACGTGTTGCTAATTCAGTGTTATAAGTTTCTTGACACTCGTTTGACACATCAGGTCAGCGAGACAGTTGCGTGCCACGTTTCTTTAGTGATTTACTAGTAACATGCGCATGTCCTTACAGGAAAGTACCGGACGCACCACGGAATAGCGTTGCTTTCAAAGACAAATCCTTTGAATGTAGATTACAATCTGGGATTTGAAGACACTCAATTTATAGGACTTTCACTGACTGCGGAGTATGAAAAATTTTATTTGCTCAACGTAGGTAAGTAAAACTTTATTTGTCTACTGGTGTCTATTAGTTGAATGTGTGACTTAAGTGTAAAAAAAACTAGCAAATTTCATTCAATTTGAGCTGCCATTGTGGTAAGACCCAGACCCAAATCCTTTAAATGCGCATACAAATACTATACTGACCTACATAACACGTTTGGTTTGTTTGTTTGTTAGGCAGTTTTGGCCAAACGCATTGATCGATTGTTTTGAAATTTGATACGAAGGTACCTTGTATAAAGCATAAATGACGTATGTGTAAGATATTTCCCACTTACTTTTATTTCAAGATGGCGGTCTTTGATTTAACGATGAGGAGTGTACGCTATTTTAATCGAACGCATTGGCCGATTGTTTTGAAGTTTGGTACGAAGATGCCTTGTTTAAAAGCCGAAAGACATGTGTAAGATTTTTCCAATTCACTTCCGTTTCAAGGTGGTAGCTTCTGATTTATATTAACAAGTTAAGCAATTTTATCCAAACAGATTAACCTATTTTTTTTTAAATTTGGTACGAAGATATCTTCTATTTAACCCAGATAACGCATCTGTAACATTTTTTTTCTACTCACTTCCATTTCAAGATGGCGACTTTTGATCTTTAACGATAACTAGTGTACGCAATTTTAATCAAACGCATTGCCCTATTGTTTCGAAATTTGGTACGAAGATATCTTCTATTAAACCCAGATAAAGCATCTGTAACATTTTTTTCTATTCACTTCCATTTCAAGATGGCGACTTTTGATCTCTAACGATGACTAGTGTACGCAATTTTAATCAAACCCTATTGTTTTGAAATTTGGTACGAAGATATCTTTTATTAAACTCAAATAACGTATGTGTAATATTTTTCCTATTCACTTCCGTTTCAAGATGGTGGCCTCCGAGTGTACACAGTTTTAAACAAATGCTTTGGCCGATTTTTATACAATTTGGTGCGAAGGCACCTTGTATAAAGCCCGAAAAACATACCTCACTTCCGTTTCAAGATGGCGGGTTCTGATTGAACGTTGGCAATGTAGTTGCTGGTTATTCCTGTAATACTGGCTGAACGGCAAAACCTATCATAATTTTGACCTCTTCTTGATGAAGAAACGTAAAATTTCTAATGTAGTTGATCAAGTAGCATTCTTTCTAAATATTAATGTTACCGGTTAAATTGACGGAAATTTTACTAACGCTGTTGTGGAGCTCTTTGTATACTAATTAAGAATATACTGCAAGGTCTACTGCTCTTTGGAGTATTAGTAATCCGCTTTGAATTAACCTTGGCACGGTTTTGTTGGTAATAGCAATGATAAATTCCTCATTTAGCAAAATCTATTTAACCGTTTCAAAATGGTGGATATTCAAAACCGTAAAAATTAATAATTTTGTTTTCTAATCAGATTTCATCATGGTAATGAGCGTTTATTAAAATTTGCACTGTTTTTTTCAATTTTCAATTTTCGTTGAAAATTAAAAATTAAACGTTATGGCAGCAGTTTTTGTGATTTCAATGTAAATTTTTAGAAAATTTCCATTGGGAATTTGAGCTATTGGAGCAGTCATTGTAGTAAGATCAAAACCCGCGATTTTGAAAGAACCAATCATAACTTCTAGATCACATTATGAGAAGTCAAAGTCGTTACAATCGTTATCTTAAAATGTACACAAATAAGCATTTGACGGCGGTCAGGATTCATATTCTTATTTTCACTGAAGTCAAAAAGTTTGACTGATTAATTACTACCGACTTTGATTCAAACTTGGCACCAAAAATCGATTGAGTCGTGTCTTGGACAAGAAAATTGCGTTAAACAGTTTCAAAATGGTGGTTATTACATTTTAAAACTTTTAGATGTAAGCTTTTAAAATTAAGTAACCTGTAACAAATATTTCACTCTAAATAATTAAGAATAAATTTACTTTTAGACAATTTCTTCTGTAACTATTTTTATTTTCGATCAAGTTGACGTTATAAAAGTAAAATTATTTGTACGTTTAGAACATTCAATCCCAACATTTTCGTTTTATCATCGCAATATTTCTGAGGGTCCTTCTTTTACACATCTAGGGTGTCCCATTGCCTGGTATTTCAATACATATTCGCTTCCAAACCAATACAGAATTCTTGGAGCGCTTCCCCCCCCCCTCAACAATAAGGTGAATTAGCGCTCCTGCTATAACAATTCTCAACTTCTTCACGTCAAATTTTTTTCAAAAATTAACCATTTTTTCCATAAATGTTATGGAAACCATTTATGCCAATAAATGTTATATAAATTGTTTTATTTATTAGGCTAATATAATAGTAAGTACTATGGTTGAATGGAAGTTCAATAAACAATATTTGCATTTCAAACAAGATTTCGCATTTTTAAATCCGTAAAGTGGAAAACTATGAAAGATCCTGTTGACGCTGGTTACAGTGATAACCAGGGTCAACAGGATCATTCATATTTTTTCACTTTACGGAGTTAAACCTGCGAACTCTTGTTAGAAAGGCAAGTATTGTTTATTGAACTTCCATTCAACCATAGTACTTACTATTACATTAGCCTAATAAATAAAACAATTTATATAACATTTATTGGCATTTATTATTGGTGGTACACGCTTAACATATAAAATTACAAAATAACTGTGTATAAGCAGACTTTGTATTTGATCTAAAATGCATCTTTACTGAAACATATTGAGAGTATTACCTGTTCAAAAGATCCATGGGAAGGAAACGTCGCCCTGGCGTATTGGATATTATTGTTGGTGAAGTCCCACGGTGGTCCTCCGCCTCTTAAGTCGCATCCGTTAAGAGTGTCGTTGTTGTGAGCAGGTTCTCCTCGATGTGTCCTTCACTTTGTTCCTGTAGTTTCTCCGTTTTCCCGTAGTTACTTGTCGACATGTTCTTGTAGACTTAATTACAGCTCACTCCTTGCGGTACCTCTTTTAAACAAAGCATATTGCCTTCCTTCAGCTGGTTTCATTTAAAGACATAAACACAAATACAACTTCAAAAACAAACACACACCTAACTTCCTTAACGTATCATATCTTACGTGGCATTATCCTAACTACCTAACCCTATCCTACCTTATTATACCTATCGTTACCTAAACTAATTTAACCTAACCCAACCTAATCTTCCTAACTTAACCTAATATAACCTAACCTTCTCAATTTAATCTAATCTAACCCAACCTAACCTAACCTAATCTAACCTAAATTATATACAATATCTAACCTAATCTAACCTAACCTTCCTCATTTAATCTAATCTAACCTAACCTACCTAACGTAAAAAAGCGATGTTAAAAACAGCTGGCTGCATCACAGAATCCGAAGTGATGACGCATTAAGTTGTCGCCCGTTGTTTTGTCCTCTGCCTGTAAACAAAAGAAAAGGCAAAACAGTTGTTTTTGTTTTTGAAGGAAAATAATTTTTCAATTTGTAGTTTTAAGGTAAAGTTCTTTCAACTTTTACATTATTTGCAAACATAATTTTCCCTAAAAGCTACCGTAAAATTGTTTCATGAAAACAGAAAAATGTAAAAATTAGTTATGGGTGTAGTCTAGTTTTTTAATGACACAGTTAATATCTTTCTTCAACTTGATTGTGACTATAGACAGTATTTTCAGTTGTTTAATGCGTTCAACGTGGATCGTTTTTAAGTTTTATGAGCTGTTTCAAAACTCTGAACGTTCGACAATCATTCGGTCTTCAAAACATCATTGTAACTCTCAGTGACTCATGGAAGTGGGGTTGTTGTTACTATTTAGAATGAGTGAGTCACATTTCATCCGTAAAGTTAGTTTGGTTATAACCCATGCATTGCATTTAATTTAAATGAAAGAAGAGCGTGTATTATTTCCAAACTCATCATTAAAAGTTTGTCAACCAACTTTTAATCTGTTTAATCTGTTTCTATAGTTTCATTTCCAAATAAAACACATTGTTGTAAGATTTATATTTTTGTATTATTGTTAATCGATTTTGTAATATTCGTAATTTCTGAAATTGGTTCAACAGTTTTTGGGGTGGGAGATTTTCGGTTTTATGTAGTTGTTCAATGTTCTTAGTTGTTAGCGAATTTCCACAGAAAAATGACCTGTTAGAGTCATGGTGAGACCCAGGACCACAGAGGAGCTCTGCAGAGTACGGAGTGTGGATACGGCGGGAAGGGATGTTATCGGATCCTTTCAGCTGTACACAAGCAGGCCTACTTTGCCACAAAACTGACAGCATTATGCAATCACTCGTAAAACTTGAATGTTTTGTGGTTTGTCAAACAGGAAGCATCCTTCGGCCGGAAGTTAATATCTGTGGTATTGCGGTATTCAAGTGAACACGTATTATCTATGTTATTGAAAATACCACAGATCTTTGCAGCTCTAGGACCATTAATTATTATAAAACTTGGTTTTACGTAAACCAAAGGTCGTAGGTTTGAATCTCGTCTATTGCAAAACATTTTTTGATCGTGTGGGAACACCCTAATAACTATTTAGTGTATTTTTGGAGAAGCCAAACTCATGAATTTTTTGGAAAGCATAAAGATATACGTTTTTGTGTAAGGGGGTATTTTGAAAATTTTAAATGTAAACCTCTACTGAGTGACACCACATTTGAAAGGTCTTGTTTAAAAGAAAAAAACTATAAATCTCTATCTCTATTCTATACAAAATGGCGGCCTATTAACTAATTCTAAAATCTTTACATTATTTACTTCGGATGTGAAGTGCTGTAATGCGCTCTTGTTCACTTCGCTCAGTTATAATAATGAACAAAATTAGACTGGTTTAACTTTGGTCACTATTAGGTGAGAATAGAAGAAATGAAGAAATACTTAACCACTAAGCTTTCAGTATTTAATCTGTTTCGACTGGTCAGAGCCCACTTACTGATTATAGTTCACTGTTTGGGTTTATCAGGAGTTTGGAGTCTTTAAATTGCCGTCATTTTGGACAGGATTGTGATAGAGACCTCGAATTTGAGTTGTTATTTTTTCGTTTAACAAGTATTTAAAGTTATAACTCGTTAATTGTTTAATTTTAAAATTAATGAATCTCCATCGATAATTTCTAATTTCAGGTGAGGAGGAAAATTTGTCCCACAGACTAAAAAGTACGCCTTTATACGTTGTAACACTTGATGAGTTTGTTTTTTTCTACTAATACGATAAAATATTATTGAAATGATACAACAAATTTGACTAATCCTATAAATTTAAAAACCATTAGCCTATTTAAGCTTGCAAAATTTAATTTACAAAATTATTCAGTCAAAAACGTTTTAAAATATTAACAAAAATTGTATTTTGTTTAAACTGGAATTGGTAAAATATAGCTGGAATATAGTTAAGTTCCAAAAAAATGTAGCCTATCTGTAGGCCTAAATATCCAAAAAAATCCGATTTGAGATTTCAAAAAAAATTGGAAGATTGGTTAAACAGTTACTGCTCAAATCTTCCAATAACTGAAGATATTGAACAGTATTGGAAGATCTGTAAAGTTCGAAAAACTTACGTCAGTGCAGCAGCAGCTAATAAACTTGAGATAAAAAAATACAGTTTTCAAATAAATAAAAAAAAACACAAACAATACATGACCACAATTTGATTTGTTTCGTTTTTTTGATTTATTCTCAATCGTAAATGTAATCGATTTTACACTCAACTCAGTTATGAATCTAAATTGTCTCAGTTATTCATAATATTGTCTCAAAAATTCAGTGCTGTACCTTTTGTAATCCTATTTTTAATGAATGAATATTAGGGGTTACAAACACATTGCGACCTTCGTAGATATATCGTGCCTTCCTTCCTATACTCCTTTAGTATATTCTTCAGTTCTAGCCTCTTCTTAAAGTATAGGGTTTGGATATGATACAGGGAAAGTAAATCCCGCACTTCTGATTGGTAACTTCCCAAAATATTAGCCCTTCTAGTAGCAACCGTCTCTCAGTCTACCAGCAGGTGATCTGCAAGTTGGAACTTCTAGTAAGTCAAGATTCCTAAGATGTTCCTTCAGGGAGTCACGTCCCTTAAGAAAACCCGTTGGTGTCTTAGTTATCCATAATAAGGCAGATGCAGATCTTTGTTCTGCTCCTGTCAAAGTCACCTTGACCTGCCTTAAATCTTTCCAGAGCTTAGATCTTTCAACCTTATTTCCTCTCTCAGCTTCATCTTGTAGTAGCTGTCCAGGTTGCTATAGTAGATATAACCTTGTTGCTCTGGCCAAGCCTATTTAACTTTTGCAGACATTCCCAGCTGATGGTTGGAGAACTCAGCGCTTTAGTGGCTGCCTGACTGACATAATGGTGATGCCTGTCAATATGGCTTTGTACACAGCTATCAATAGTATATAGGCTACTTCTGCCAGAACGTTTTTGGTGTATTTTCCTATTGCCTCAAAGTTCCCGCTGCCAAAGTTTTTAAGACCGATTTATAATATATTAACAAACCATCAAAAAATAATTTAGAAGTCAGGTCAATTTCAAGTTGAAATTCAAGTTCACTTTCAGGTCAAATTCAAGTTGAAGTAGATCCGACACCAATTTCAAGTTCCCGGGCCCATGATTGCCGCTCTAATAGCTCATTTTCAAATGGAAATTTGCAAATAAATAACGAGAGTGTTGCAGTTTATCCACTTAAAAATTAGCTTATTTTTAAATATTAGAACGGCTGTCATGGTAAGACCCAAATCTTGGACCTTAAAATGTGCACGTCCCAGACCACTTTTTTTAAGAATTGTTAATATTTTTACATATTCTGTAAGCATTCCATGTCTGAAATTTTAATCTTCGATTCAAATTTGATACAAATATTGATTTCGGTAATATAGCTTGAAAAATTTCATCTACATAACAAAGTGCGACCAACATTTTCAAAATGACGACTAATTGAAATCTTATAAAATTCATAACTTCTTTATTTCGCAATTGTAATCAGCGTTAAAATCTGTATAAATTAGCAATCTAAATGTCCAATTGTTTTTATAAATAAAAAAATATATGACGGAGATCAGGGTTCCGTTTTGTCTTTTCAATATAGGCTAATTTAAAACGCTTAAAATCATATTTTAACAATGATTGTGATGGTGAAACAGATTTCCAGTAAATTATAACATAAATTTTTTATTGGAAATTTGATTCCTTCACTTCGGCGAGACAGTTGCGTGCCGCGATAATTAATTGTTATTTGTTACGTTTCAGCCGTACCGACGGCAGGAATGAACTGCAGACGAATGGGGGCCCGGATTAAATTTGACAACGAGCTTATGGAGTACGTGAAGGATCTAGAAGCGCAAAAACCGGTCATCATAGCTGGTAACATGAATGTCGCTCATAACGAAATTGGTAAGCTATCGTGGGCAACCCACAGCAAACGTGATTAGAGACTTAAGGTTGGTTTAATCATTGAATACAAACGGACTAGAAGTACAAGTACCATTACAAAAAGCGTGCTCGATATCAGCGACTAAAGTCCAAGTAATTGGACCACCTGCCGCTACGAACGCTGTAAGCTGCAAGGACGGAGGGGAAAACATTTCAGAAAATATACAGTACTATTATTTATATTACTGTAGTTAAACACTCTGCCGCAAGATGCCACCACAAAATTCTCATAAAAATTATCATTGCAATAAGTTTATATTCGATGCTTTTATTTTCTTTCCATGCAAGATATTGTGTAGGTAAATTGTTATTAATATTTATGTTATTATTACTGTTTATTCGGACATTTGCCATAAATTGTGTTTATAAGACTACGGATCAACTCTCTCAAGTGCTTCAACTAAAACCTAAATATACGATTGGAACTAAGCCTAGGTCCCTAGGTTTATGTTAAAACACCTAAAAACACTCTTGGCAGATTCCTGAGTGATCCAAACTGAAAGACTTACATGTGATCAGGAAACCATAAGTCACCAGAAAACACAGCTGACAAATATCGCGTCAGAAAATGGTTTGTTTACTAAGTGCGACAGTAAAATAACGAGTGAGGTTGATTTTTTTAGCAAGACATGTCAAAGCTATAACTTGCGAAGGGACTCCATCTTTGACTTTGGTCTTTAAGCTAATTCTGGTCCAAGTGGTGCGTCTTGAGTTGTGTTGTAATAAGTGAACACGTGTTTTTGTTTCTGGTCACGGAAATCGATTTGCAAAATATTGCGCAAAAAATGACTTTTTAAAGTGATTACTTTTTATTGTTCACTATGGGTGTATATTTTGTACGGGAGAAAAATTCAGTTTGCCGTCATGGAACGCTCTAACACATCCATACGCTCACTCTAGTGGAAATTATTATTCTAAACATTGTTATTATAACATTATTATTACAAACATTATTATAAGAAATTTATTATTTTTCTTTGTTTAGTGATTATAAAAATATATTTTTGAAGTGAAAACTTTTATGGTCGAGGTTGACAAAACATGGGTATAAAACACGGTTGGGGCTTTCGTGTCACGCTTGATTCCGTAATGCATATACTGTTCTCACGGCATATATTGTTCTTGTACATATCTAGACTGGAAGTTACTACTTCTAAACAGGTGATTTTGCACAAGTTAAAATCACTAGCCGCCTCGGTGGCCTAGTTGATAGCGTACTAGGCTTTCACCCCGAGGACCCGGTTTCGATTCCGGGCCAGGGCTTGGCATTTTCATACGCTATAAATCATCCCATCGTCTGCATTAGCCCAAGTGTGCACAATAGTCGGACGTTAAACACCAACAAAAAAAAAATGCACAATTTAATTTCAATTGAGCATATGTTTATTGTTCTTATTAATAAAAAAATTTGTATTTTCTAAATTTGTGCAGTTAAATTATTTAATGTATATGACCTATACCAATTTTTGAATACCAGAAGCACAAATATTATATTTATTACTATACTTAGACAGCACAACTGTCAAACGTAAGTTTACAAACTGATTAATTATTAAAGTCCCTTATATAGCCTAAGATACTCAAATTCATAATCTGTGACAGTTTCAGTTAATTTTTAAGTTGTGTACCTAAACACACGCGAAATTTAATACGAAAATAATTTGCAAGAGTTGCCCTTTCCTGCACGCATCTAAATTTTTATAAAAATAATTAAATCATAATAGTGAAAAAGTATACAGTCATGCATGCCAAAAGTAGTGGTCACATCTGTTGGCCAGTCCCGCACTGCCTAATTTTTTGGGATAAATTGGGTGAAAATGCGACAATAACTTACGGAAAGATTCAGAAGGCTTTTGGAAATGCGTTTATATCAAGAGCTCAAGTATATCATTGGTGTAAAATGTTCTATGAAGTGAGAACAAATGTTGAAAATATAGACCGCAATGGACGACTATCAGCCTCACGGACACGCGTCAATGTGACAAGGGTGCGTGAAATCCGATCGAAGATTAACCGTGAAAATGTTTGCAGAAGTCAACGTCAATCGATGTTGTTCGCCAAACATAACTGAAGATCTGCGTAGGAGAAAAATTTGAGCATAAATGGTTCCCAAAATTCTCCCACTGCAACAGCGAGGAACACGGGGAAATGTGGTAGATGATTTGTTACAAGTGGGAATCAACACAGATTTATTGAACCGCGTTGTCACTGGTCACGGAAGTTGGTTCTTCCAGTACAATCCAGAGAAAAAACATCAAAGTTCGCAATGGTGTTCAAAGGGATCACCCAATTCAAAAAAAAGGCTCGCATGTCGGAGTCATAAGTGAAATGATGCTTGTGCAGCGTAATCGGTGAATATTTTGGGTCAAGGTAACTCCTTTAAAGTTCGAACGACGTATGTGTACGATTTTCACATTTTCTTTTGCAGTTTTAGCACAAACGCACTGACCGATTGTTTTGAAATTTGGTACTAAGTTACCCTGTAAAAAGCCTGAATGAATAATGTTTTTCCCATTCACTTTTGTCTCAAGATGGTGAGCTCTAATTTAACGTTGAGTGTGTGTTTGATAGGTATTTCCTGTAATACTGGTTGAACGGCAAAACCAATAATAATTTGGACCGCTTTATGCTGGCGAAAGAGTATAACATTTCCAATAAAGATGGTCCAGTATCATTTTTACTCGTATTACGGTTACCGGTTAAATTGGATGAAAAGATTACGAGCGCTCTGTATATACAGCGAGGTCTGCTGTTTGAACTTCTAGTTCAGTATCTTTTTCATGTTATGTTCTTCATTTTAGATACAAGGCGGCAGGAGCCCGAAAACGCTGGTCAGACTGATCAAGAAAGGATTCGCTTCGGTGACCTGCTTGCCACAGGATACGTGGACGTCTTTCGACATTTGTATCCGAACGAAATAGGAGCTTACACGTATTGGTCGCCCTTCATACCGAACGATAGGAAATATGAAATTGGCGCGTAAGTACTGTCATTAGGTTTAACTAAGGCCGGGCGGCCATCAAATGCGGAGCGGAGCTGCGCTGAGCTGAGCGGCAACCGGAAACTGAGTTCAGTAGGTTTACAGAATGCGTTTGTTTGTATCTTAAATCTAAATATTTAGACCTACTGTAACTATTAGGATTCTAGGAAACCGTGTTTAAAAACCGTAACCTAGGTAACGAGGATGTTTGGAGGCGTGGTCAACGTGGTGGGGGAAACAGAGACAGCTTCGAACCGAACCTTCGGAGTCGCTTCACTCTGCTCAGCCCCGTTACGCTTTCAATGGCTCAACTTACATTAAAAACAATAGGTCAGGTTTTGAATGCGTAGCCACCCGGCCTAAGAACGAAAGTGCATGTAGAAGTAAGAGACTTATATAATACTGATAATCGGGGCACGCAACTGTCGCGCTAACTTTATGGGGAAAACACAAAAATAAATGATGCAAAAATATTACACACAAAAAAACACAATCGAATGAGTTTTTCCAAATGGGTTTACCAGAATTTGCTCAAATTTTGTTCATACATGAAGATTTATAACTCTAATCAATTTTGGTTAGGAAATTTGAAATAAAAGGAATTTACTATTCCAGAGTAAATCGTAAAACTACAGAGGTCAAGCTTTGTTTTGAAATATTTTCAATTTATTGTCGAACCTTAAATTTTATTCATTTCAAATTTGCTCCACTGATTTCAGTTACGAGTTCTAATTACTCTGATTTTTTTTAGTTTTTTCAATAGCTTCTGACTCGGACTTTTTTGGAACTGTTGCGAACCACTTTGTTTTTTGTTCGTACGGTCTATTCCAGCAAAATTTTATCACAATCTGTACAGCCTACTTTCGGAAAATTCTAATTTTTAATAAATGTTTGATCGAAAAAAATCTTCAAAAAAAATTTTAGTAAAAATGGTCCCAACATATGAGCAAACGAGGCCTACGTGTCAAATTTCATACAAATCGGTCAATTTGTTTAGTATAAAATTATATGCGCACAGAAAAATACACGAACAAACCGAAATTTAAATAAAAATTACATTTTTGATGAAAACATAAAGACTAATCAAATTCTCAACAATTACTTTCTTTACAATTAGTGTAGTGAAGAAGTAGAATAAACAACAATAAAAGTCGAATTGTATTTGAAACAGGATTAGAGAGAGGAGCTATGAGAGCGGGAGAAATTGCGATGTTGCCACTTGTCTGTCACACCCTCAATCGCTCGCTCACTCCTAGACTACAGCAATAATAGAAAAATGTGGCAACGTCGAGCCGAGCCGTTACTATGGCAACCGCTTCTCTGACTGTAGACCTGTGACGACCCTCCAGACCCCTCCTCCCCTGGCCGGACAACATTATGATTCCTAATTTAATTCCCCTATAACTTGCCCTGAACAATAAAATGATGCTTCAGACAATACAGTTCAAAGTATAGGTCAATCGTTTAGAACACGGCCTGTTAAGAACACAGCTGGGACAGAAAGAACAAATGTGCGAGTGAGAAATCGAGTTCCCACTCTCTCGCCATAACTCCCTTCTTTTCCTTCACTATCTCTAAATAGTAATAGTTTGTAAACTCAGATTGGCAGACTCTATGTTACTGGGCTGTTGGACGGAGCTGGAGGGGAATTCTCCTACATGCGAGAGAAATTCTCGCACAGTCCGTTTACTAAGTGGCTGGACTATGCTGATGTGATTAACAGTGATTTTACAGTCACAGTACAAAGTGTGATTGCTACTACAGAAAAGCTGTGATTTACTGTGATTGTGATTGACAGCTAACACTCTGTAGGTACTAACTAGGGTGAAATGTGACTAAATTTTTAACAGCTCTACAACTCAAAATGTGAATGTGAAACGTTGAATGAGTCAAATCACAATCACACTAACTGTACATTATTTAGTGTCCCTTGTTGCCGGTAGATTAGTGCCACGAATGAGTCAGTGAAATCGCATTTAAGACCTGCTATTCTAGTTGAATCAAATCGAACTGTGATTTTGAAATATCAGTGACTGAATCACAGGTTTGCAAATCATTTGCCAGTGCATTGCCATACAGTTTTAAAGTCAGAACCGTGACTCTTAAAATCGATTCGGTGAAATTAAGAATGCATAGTTCAAAGTGTTTGTTCCTGTTTCAGGCGGTTGGATTACTTCCTTGTCTCGAAAAAATTGATGCCCTACGTCGTGGACACGGTCATCAGGAAGGACGTGCAAGGCAGTGACCACTGCCCCATCACACTTTTCTTAAACTTTTAACTTCAGTAGAACAAACGCGTATATTTATTACTGTATATTTAACGACTTTATAGGTGCTCTCTACACGGAGAAAGCCAAAATTGCATTTGTGCGCTTTTATTGTCAGAAAACAAAATGATTAGCCGCAAACAATTTTGTCACAGTCCTGGTGATTGCATAAGACGAGTTGTCTGGAAATTTATACGAGATAACGTAGAGAATTAAAAAACTATAAAAAAGGTCGCCATTTTGAACCGTACAATAAAATGTTCAGCAAATTTTCGTTGAAAAAAGTTTCCTTCAGACAAAAATCGATACTGAAGTCAGTTTCGATACCATCGATTCTTTCCGCTAAAGATTACGTTGATTTTAAATAATCGACGTTAAGCTACGTACTGGCCTAGTTTATTTGGACAAAATGTTGAAAATAAAAAGCTTTTGTTGTTTTTTCTTATTTTCTTTTACCAATTGATCCTTTTTTTACGTGGTTTATTAGAAATAAAATACTGTACTAATTGCAATTACAACAAAAACACAACTTTATCGATCAAAGTGTCATCGCAGTTGACTGCTATAAGTACGGTCGATGTGACACTTTAACAAGACTCATAAGCCGTTGACTAATGTTTAGTTATTTAAACAACTTATTTTATACTGTTTGATATTTTTTTTAAAACTATCTTTATTAAAACAGTTTGTAGACCTAAAGTATGTTTATCTTCCATTTATTACTACGATAAGCATTCCGTTTGGTTTTGTACCAAAAATAACGACCTGCGTTATTGAAACTACATTTATTAGGTACTTACACGTAAGTCAGAACACCAAGGAACTCTTACGCCTCCTACGTTTCAATTTTAAGAAGTTACAATAAAATAAAACCGACTTAAAACGGATAAAAGGTCTGTAAATGAAATTCCAAGAGCAGTATAAAGTGTTCCCGAGAGAGTGCATCACAATGCAAGCATTGTGTGTGCATCAAAACAGCCGATTGCTGAAAAACATTGTTGAAAGTAATATTTAAATTCTTACTGTATTCAAGACTAACTGATTTTGAAAGTACAATCGGTATGCCAATATAAACAAGTTTTAATATGTAATTGATATTTAAAAAAAGACTTTGCTTTTAGTAAACAGTAAACACTGCAGCCTAATTTAGGTACGTAATGTAAAATCCGGTTTAATTTGTAAATATTTCAATAAGGTACAATGGTAGAACTCGGTCATTACTTTTATAGGTTGTAGAGTTTTAAATACGAAAGTAAGGCCTATTGTATTAAATATAAAAAAATTCCCCATAAATATTGCCTTCGCAATGACTTTTAACAAAGCACAAAAGCAAACACTCGATAAAGCAGGTATTTACCTCCTCAAGTCGTCTTTTCGCACAGACGATGGTACGTTTCTTCACGATGGTACGAGTTAAGTCTTTCACAAACGTAAAAGTAGCTGCACAAGAAACGCCATATTTGTTATGGACTGACCGAGGATTCTGTTGTTGCTTCGAACACTGTTCATAAAGAGCTGTTATAACACTGTCCAACTTCTTGCTGTTTATTGTTGTACATTATTCGTTCCTTTTTTCCATTAACTGCGAAAGGTCGCATCCTCACTAGTATTTATATAAAACAGACGTCCGATCAATCGGACGTTAGGTTTAAAACCGATCGCAATTTATATGTTCACATTTTACAGAATGTCCCAAGACTCGAGACCTTGCTCCCCCTACGCCGCTGTCTGGTATCTGTTGCTTTGCAATCGTTCAGGCGTTATCAGTTCTTTCCGAATGTTAGGCGTACTCTGGAATCGTTTTATGAACTAGGCGTAATGAATTGAGTGTACGGTTTTTGTTTTTTAATTTGACATCTAATGTGCGTCAAATTAATTTAATTTAGCATCTAATGTGCGTGTGCGTGCGTGTGTGTGATGACTGGCTTAAGTTATCTGAAATGATAAGAAACATAAACTGTCAAAATCGTTGAATTAGTTTAGCTTCCGCGCTGATGGATGGACGGGCGGACATCTAATAAAATCCACTTTTTGATCAAAACTGTTAGAGCCGATTTTGATAAAATTCTATTTTAAATAGGTTTTTGACCAAAAATGGTTTTAACATAGCGGCTTCAAAAAAAAAAGTTTCAAATACAAAAAGTAGTTTCGAGATATGAACTTATACATGAACCAATCAAACCCCAATATTTTAAACTCAGTTTATTTCAGAACAGATAGATCCATAAAAATCTCACTTTATTTATGCCACGTATAATGTTAAAGTAATAACCAACAGCCATTTTGAAACTTACAACCTAATTTGCGATATCGTGCAAATTTATATGTGGTAATGTCGAGAAAGTATTGACGAAATAAAAATAGTAATTTTGAATCATACAGTCTGATTTTTAAAACAAGCATAAGGCTAAAGTAGCAGCTTTTATAATTAATTTAAATAAAATATTAATTTTGAAACATTGTACAACTTGTATTAGTAAATTTAGATCGAACGTAAAACAATAGATAGTGCAATTTTGAAACTTACTTCCGATATTTCTTCATCAGTATTTTTGACATGCTTTCTCCCAATAAAATTATGTATTGTACAACTTTGGTCACATTATTTAGCTGCGACACTTTTAGGGTATCCTAAATAGAAATAACACATTTTAAACTTAACCAGAACATAGATGTTGCTATTATTTTTAAATATTCTTTCTTATTTGTATTCAGAAAAAGAATTGTATGGTTACTTAAATAAAACGTATTGGAATTCTTTTTACGATTATTGTAGTCTGTTATGCAGAATTGATTTAGAACCTACATAATTTTAACTTTGGCCACCAGATGGCAGACAAGTATAAAGCAATTTGCTCAAATATTGAAGTCTACCAAATATAAAGATAAACAATAAACACTAAAAAATGAAGTATTTTGGTAAAACTGAAATGACAGATCAATCTTAAATTATTATTTACAGAGTCTTTTTAGTATATTCAAATATTAAAAAATAAAACCTATTTTTCAACATTAGTAACAACAAGAAAGTAATCTTAATTTTCTTTTAAAGATTACCTAAAAACTACAAATGATGCTTATAAAAAATGATAATACTATATAAATAGACCCTCTTCTTTAATAATATCTGTATTCGAACACTTATAATAATGTCGGTTGGGGAAGGCTTACAAATTGTCATTTTTATTGAGGTTAGTTTTTCACCTGGAGAATGCTTTTTATTTTATTACTATTTAAATGATAATTGGGTCTGTCAAATTAAACGCATAGATCGATTCGTCAGGATTGACTTCCCATGTCTAGTCCAAAGTGTATACTAACAAAATGCAATAATTAATTGCGTAACAATAATATTGTACAAAAATAGCTATTTTTAAATAGTTCTTCTAAAGTTAATTATTTAAAATATTGAAAAACTAAAATTACTATTCCATTGTAAATTATGGATATTTTAGTCTATAGATTATAGGAAACATTTTACCATTGATAGTGCAAGAAATTATAAATTTAAAAGATGTAAACAACACAAAACAGTTTGCAACCAGACAGGTCGAAATTTGAATATTGTCAAATGTGCTGCTATCTAGCAACATTTACGAAACTTCCTCAATTCATTATATTAATCTGTAAATAAAAATAATTTATTGCTGCTGTCTAGCAATGCATCATTTAAAAACTAAGATAATAAATATGAGTCTTTGCAGTAACGTATAGTATATTATGTAATAGGAATATAATAATCAAAAATTTGCGTACGATTTAGGTAATATAACTTGGAAGCGTTTGTCTCACATTGTTAATAAAAAAACTAATATGACTTATTATATATATATATATATATATATATATATATATATATATATATATATATATATATATATAATATATATAACCCCGAGGACCCGGGTTCGATTCTCGGCGATACGGCATATCGTTTTACCTGTATTGCTATATACATTAAGGGAGAAGTGTTTACCAAATGTTTAATATATACAGTGATTTATTATATTATATAAACACAAGTTTTTACCTCATAGAATCACTATAAAGTCTCGACTTTATTAATTTACTTATCCAAATCAAAGCAAAAGCTTAAATGTCTCTTATTTTTAGATATTAGAATATTTTAATGTTGTAAATTGTAATTTAATACATATTATATATAATAAAAAAAAACATAATATACTTCAAAATACTAAATCAATAAGGTTGTGAACGTGCATCTGTCAAATAATGCTTGGGGTTGATTCTCAGCTGTTTGAATTAGAAAATAATGTAAAGATTTTTCTGTAGTCTTAATATAAAAAATATTTTTTAAAGTTTTAAAAGTAATAGTAAATATGTTCGTGTTGTGTTGTGTTGTACATTTAAAGAAATGGTTAAAACATACAGATAACATGTTGAATTTTTATTTAAAGTGTGAAGTTTAGTTATTGTGAACAGCAATTTGCCTGGTTTTATAGCTTATGCATAAAATTAATACTTCATATTCTGTTTAAAATTTGAAGGATAGTAACTTAAACTTGATACAAAATGAATCACATAGCACAATATAGAAGTGGTTTACCACATCAAATTCATCATAACCATTGTCCTCCAATTCAAAACTTTACTGCCAGGTTTCCACCACCAAACCTGCCTTTACCTGATAATGTAAATACTGTTATGTTACCTCAAATTGTTAACGAAACTGCAATGCAGTATCACCCTAGTGCACCTTTACAAACATTTTTACAACCCCCACCAGATAATAGGCACCCTCCAGTTGACAATGGTATTAAAATGAATGACATTCAAAGGAAACACTTGGTCAATGACAATAGGCATTTCCAATCAATTCCAAATCAAAATACAAATGAAAGGCAAGAACATTCAACAAGACCGCCAGAAAATTGCAATGATGTTAGTTATAAACCACCAACTAGTTCACCTCCAGTCATTGATAGCAGGCGCTTTGTTCAGCATTGTAACCAAGGTGCAAAAAACTGTTTGCAGTGTTATAATGCAATAAAGGGTCCAACTACAACTGTTCTAAAAATTATGGTTGATGCTGCTACGATGACGGATCAAGAAGAAATGGAGCAATTAGTAAATTGGCCTACTCTAACAGTTCAACCTACGAATAAAGTTGCTGAATATCTGACTAGTCTGCGACAATTTCTTAAGGTAAGTTAAGTTAGGCTTGTGTGGGTAACGTAGATTTATCAAAATATACAAATTGAATTATGTATCATTTTATATGCATTTAACAGTTGATACAAGACAATCAACTAAATTTTGCTAAGTAGTAGAAAACAAGTAACATATTTTCTCATATCAGCTGTCTTTGTTTTGTTGTTTTTCTTTTTAGTAAAGTAAATCAGACTTTGCTTACAGATTTTGCTAAATTCATTTTCAGTAAAGCTTATAACAGAGTTATAAAGTATCTATGTGTCTAACAAATAACATTGACTAATAATAGACCTTCACTACATTTATTGTAATTATACCAATGAACTATTCTTATTAATACTGACAAGATTATTTTCAATTTTAAGTTAAAACCCTTAAAATACCTATATCTATTCTATGGATTTATGTTTGTAGTAATAATTTCACAATTAAATTGTGATATTTAATACACAATTTAATGGCATTATTTCATGTTAATAGAAGTGACTAACAATAAAAATTATTAAATATCTATTGTTTTTAGCTTTCAACCCCAGCTGATGGAAAAAAACGTTTAGGCGATGTAAGGATTGTTACATCACCCGATGGATCTCGCCTTTATTGTTGCCCAGAATGTCACATGGCTTACCCGGACAAAAACTTGCTCGAACCACATTTAGCTGCACATAAAATTGAACGACGTTTCATCTGCAACGTCTGTGGTGCTGGCCTGAAACGCAAAGAACATCTGGACAGGCATCAACTCTCGCATAGTGAGGAACGTCCGTATAGTTGCAGTGTTTGTCCAAAAACATTTAAACGCAACGAACACCTGTCTCGACATTCAATCATCCATTCTGGACATAAGGCACAGGTCTGTACTGAGTGTGGAAAAGCTTTTTTTAGGCGAGACCATCTACGGAAACATACCCAGGGTCACCTTACTAAACGGTTAAGAATGGCAGCAATGGCCTCGTAGTTCCTTAAGTTATGCCAGTTTATAGTATTCATTTTTTATTAAGTATAAGTGCTGATTCTAATTTAAAACATTAAAAGTGTTTATTTGGCTTCCAAATTAGTGTTACGTTGTTTATGTTATAAATAAGACATAGCACTATACTTTATTTTGTCTGATCTCTTAATTCTAAATGTTTTAAAATTTTGTTTTGCATACATTGCTCAAGACCAAACAAAATATATTACTGTAAGCAATTGCTGAAGCTATAAACACAAAACCTACTAATTTGTATTTTGAGAAAATAATTCTTAATATTATGTCTATTTAAGTTTTTGGGAGCAGCGTTGAATAGTTTTCAAATTTTAAATACTTCAGAAAGTTAAGAATTATCTCAAAGTCTGGGAATTCTAATAATCAAATTACCAATAGTTTTCATTGTGCTAAACATGTTTCTTGTTGCAGAATTCAAAGGTTGAGCCTCATTTAACCTCAAAATCTAATTTAGAGTGTTGAGCACTGTATTCTCTTCAGTTTTAATTTTTGAACTTAATAGAAGTTACTTGGTTTTAATTTTGTTTAAAAGATTTTTTTGAAATTATTACACACAATCTTAGCTCTAAATTGTGAGCATGTACATATTTTTTTTAATTATTTTAGTAAATCAGCGCCTATAATTTAGTTTTAAAAAATGTGATTCCACGCTCTATATATTTTTTATTTTTATAAATAATCGTTAAAACTATTATTATAGAATCAAAATATTTTACGTTTTATAAGATAATATTTATTGATTGTTGAATGAAATATGTTATTGCATTTATTAGAATGGATAGTTTAATTAATATAATAGTTTTTTTCCTATGTAGCATATTTCTTAAAGAATTATAATATTGCCAGTCATTATTTATATAGGCTACTTATTCTATAAATTATTTGTAGAACATATAACTAAATTTATGTTTTGCAAAAACAATATACAGCAGAATCTTGATAATTTGAATTTTTCTCTTATTTGTTTCTTCTTCGCCTTCTATAAATTACCTTTTTTAATTCTATAACTTCAGGCTAATATTTTAAAATGAAAGTTGATAATTATAAAAGTCGTTGAACCCAGAAGCACATGTTGAGAAAATGTCTAATTTAAAGTTTAGGGTTCCATAAAGTAAAAACAAAGTTGGTGTGTTTTGATTAAGTACTAGTAACAAAGCTAGATATAAAAGACAGTATATCTGTGCTTTTCAAATTTGAGTGTGAAACAAAAGGTATGCCAAAATTATCAGTTTTGAACTATTAGAAATTATAATCTGTTAGCTATATAGAAGGCAGTGCATTATCTTATGCAACCTTTGATGTATAATAGTTTACAATACTACAAATCTTTATATTGAATTTTCTTTAAAAAGTATATATTTGTTTTTTATATGCCTACTCACTTCTAATTTTAATTGTTTATATAGCTGTATTAGGCTTTAATGCTTGGACATATAATGCAAATATTATAGGCCTAATAATGGCAACAACACCGTGGTCGTAAAGCCCGTTTCTTCCAGTCGTGTCTCTTGGTACAAAATTTTCAATCAATATTCTTAGGCGAGAGTTTAAAACATTTTAAAGTGAAAAGTGTTGATATGAAAAATGTAAATGGAATTAAGTGTTTCTAAGGAGGAAAATGTCACCGTAATAAACAGACCGTGTATTTCGTGCATAGTTTGAAAACTTTAAGAAACCAAACCATGAATATAAGAACGATTACATAAATAAAACAAAACAGTAATTTATTTAAAACAAAACTAACGTTTCCTCATAACCTGGATAACATTAGTTCGCATGGATGTATTAGAAAACTTTACTTAAAAAAGTTCACAATATTAGAAAAGGTTAGGTTAGATGAGAACATTAACAGTGAAAGAAACTTGTCATTTATAATAATAGAAATAGCCACCTTATCAAAAAATAGCTCTATAAACAGTCTCACAATACCTCAGGAGGTATTACAGTTTCACCATTGACAGTAATACCTAAAACAGTTTGACCATTGATATAGTGTTCATTAATTTTTCTCTAGTTTTTTTTAGTAATATGGTAAAATATTCTTGGTACTCCCAAAAACTGAAGGAGTGTAATTTTTTTTAAGATTTAGTTGTATGGTACAAGGTAGACACAACAAAATGACCGGATTATGAATTTAAATTTTCATTTCAAATAAAATGTAGTTTTAACCATTTAGTTTCACAAATCTACATTCTATACAAAAACCATATCAGGTTTTGTTAAGCAAAGTTTTTTTTTAAATCAATGGTTATGCTTACAAATGTTCTAGTCAAAGATAAACAGGGAATTTACGATGATTCACAGAAAAAAATTACCATTGCAGAGCAATTACGGCATACCTCAAAATTAAAAAAGGTTGTGAAAAGGTTTGTTAAAAATATGACAAGTAAGTTCGATTTTAAAAAATCACTGGGGCTTCACTTTTTAAGAGTAATAAGAAGTACTTCACTATTATATTCTGAGGTACATATTTTGTCATTAAAAATTAAAATTGTCATTTTTATTGGATAGACTAGAATACTTCATTATTTTAATTTTTCTATACTTTGTCTTCTAATACAATTCAAAAGTATTTTATAGTAGACTACCAACTAATATCAGAGATGTCATGATTTGGTTCACCCTGTTGTCACATTAAACCGAAGGTAGCAGTTTAATGTATAGACTAATAACATGCTCAAGTGTTAAAGAGATTTCAAACTATGTTGACTAACTCTATATTTTCCTTATAGCATATTTACTAATAAACATTTTTATATATTTTCATAAAAAACTCTGCTGTCCTGTTCTAACAATTTTTTTAGATGAATTTTATATAATTTTTTGCTATTGAAGAATTTACAATATTATGTTGTCTGTGTTTAAAAAATATTATACTTATTGTATTTTTTTATTTTTCAAAACTCTTTTTGAACAGTACTTATATTGTTCAAACTAAGTTGAGATTAAAACAATTACCGGGTCATGAAATGTTGTACTTAAAAAAGTAAGAAGTAGAAATAGATTTTTTAACCATTTTTCTGGTAATTTATGTTCAAATTATTTCTATGAAAGGCTGATAATACTTGGCTGAAACAAATTGTAGTAAATTAAAATAAGGTGCACCAATTATTGCTTCACATATTACGCATTGTTAAAACAGCTTAAACAGATAAAAGATAGACTTTTTTTATAATATAGAAGACTTCCTTTAATCTGACCTGCTTGGTACTTTCACGATTTCTCTCAACTCCCAAAATATCATTGATAATATTTGTTTTCAAGAATTTTTAAAAACAAAATTGTGAACAAAAAAGTTCTACGTTATTTATTTTCTTAGAATATGAAGTTTAGTCTGATGATTATGTGAAAAATTCTGTATGTATCTGTTTTCAGATTTCCTGGGTCCGAAAAATAGTTTGTTTTTTAAAAAAAAGTGTGTTTGTGCACAGTTATGGAGACTGTAAAGATTAATTAATTTTGATTTAATTTGTCAATGAAATAAGTTTTTCAAAATAGTGTAACTTTTTTTTAATTTTATAGCAGCCCATTCATTAAAATGGTTTTTTGAAGTGGTTGTTATTTTTTTTTTTTTTTTTTGGAAATTCGCTTCCACTCAGTTTGTCGAGTGACCCAATTATTTGAAATTGAGGGCATTGAAGTTTTGATTGAAGGTACTATATAACTGAAGTTTCACATTTCTAGATAAATCCTTCTGTAGTAAAATAAAAAACGTTAGTTTCCCAATCACCATTAAAGCCTTGACTGATTACTGGAAGTTCCTCGTTACTAATTAACTCTAATTTAGCCAATTAAAAAGATAAATGTTAGGTAAGAATCGGAGCCGGCAACACAGGAAAGCTAATGAAAACATCTTGGATTCAAGATGGAGCGTCGGTACGTGTGCGGGACATGCGGCCTTGGTCACGTGCGGAAAGAGCACCTAGACAGACACCAGCTGTCGCACACAGACGAGCGGCCCTTCACCTGTAATGTGTGTCCAAAGACGTTCAAACGGCACGAACATCTGGCACGTCATATCATCATACATTCAGGACAGAAGACACAAGTATGCACTGAGTGTGGGAAAGCATTCTATAGAAAGGACCATTTGCGGAAGCACGCTCAGGGTCACTTGGCGAAAAGGTTAAGAATGATTACATAATTGTATTTTGTATTATAGAAGATAAAAAACTTATTATCTTACCTTAAGGTTTTATATTTATTATAATGTAGACATATTTATTTGAAATTTATTTTTTTATCTACAGTGATAATCCAAGATTACCATGCATCTTAATTTTTTACCATTATAAATCTTATTGTTATATGACAAAAAAGTTTAACATTAGCTGTTGTTGGTTGAAAGATATATCTGTTAGTTTAATAACTCTTCATAGTAATCTCAAAGCAGAACTTTTGGCTGAACAAAGTTAATTTAGGGGTTAAAAAACTACGTTTGAACTCAGGGTTATTTATAATATAACAGTTTTTGAGAAAGTGTATATTTTTTCTCATTTTTTGTCTAATTTTTGTGTATGTCTCATCTAAAATGAGACTTTCCAACATATTTTTACCCCATGTTCTTTAAATTTTTTAGTGTGTTAAACTTCCTTTTTGTAGTAACTAGACCACTTTAGCAATCAAAGAACGCTTTCTATACTGCTCTCAGCTAAGTAATTTTCTTTTTTCACCAACATTCTATGAATCTTCTTTTAACCTTTTGGTTGTTTCAACAGATTTTCTTTTGTTCTGTGATTTCTGTATTTAATAAACTCTTAAATTATAACTTCTAGCAGTACCACACAACGTTGCCCATGAAATTCAAAATTTTCACTGTGGATGTTCTATTTCAACATCTAAATTTTTAATTCTAAAGAATCTGATTAGAAATTTTTTAATTCAGTTTTGAGAGGTCCGATCTTCTCTACACATACGCTAAAAATTTCAGATCTCTTGCTTGCTATATACTTGTACATCGTTCGTTCACACATATATGGACGTGCGTGTGCACACACACACACACAGAAAAAAGTAGTTGTTAATCTTCTTTTGTTTTAAATTTAAAGATATTTTGTTGGCCACCAAATCATGCTTCTCTTCAGCAAAAGCTGAGTACAGCAGCTCTCCTCTTGTTACTCGAACCATGGCATTGCTGTCTGTTGGGCTATAAAGACCTCCTCTTCATGACATAGACCATTTGTACCACTTTAATTTCTCCATAATTTTGTTTTCATATTCACTAACAGGTTGCTCTTCATCTAGCAATAATGACATGATTTCATCATTTGTCTGTATTTGAAGGCCAGGATCATACTCATATGTAAGCCACAATGTCTTCAACAACACAGACAGAAAATCCTAGAATTTCCTAGCATTCTGTACAATTTTGGTTCCAAATTTTCTCCTCTTTTCTCCAACAACTTGTTCCAGCTGTTTTAGATTATCTGTTAAAACAGAGCTGGAAGCATCCATCACCATGTAACAACAATTCTTGATGTTAAGTCTTATTGAAAACACAACACTTTCTATGTTGTCAACAGCCAGAATTAAACAGCATAAGATTTGCTTTTTATACAGCCCTTAAATTTTACCAATTGAAGTAGTGCCGTTACATTCAGGAAGTAAAAAAAACAACTTTAAATGCTCATCAAGACCAATATGTCTGCTTCTCAAGAGTTGGCATTTGTTTATCACAAGTAGAACTTCACCAGTTTTTTTCTCTCTTGTTTTGACTTGTTTACTTTAAGCACATATTCCTTTGAATACTAATCTATTATTACTTCCATATTTATCCTAACACTTTGTCCTTCACATATTTACATATTTTTCAATATTTTCGAACCTTTGAGATTCAAGTTTGGTATATTGATATTTTTGTTTAGTTGACATTCAGTAAATTGACTCTTAAAGTCATAAGGTATGACTTTTTTAAGTAAGTCATACTTTCATGTCATTGGTACATTCATTTTAGTCTCAGTAATATTCGCACATAAACATGTAAAAAGCATTTTTATTACTCTGGGACCAAAAATCTCAAAATTTACGTTTATACAATCACAATATTTTCAATTTACGTTATATAGTGAGAAAGTACAAGTATGGGCTGTAAACTCATTTTTTCCAAGTTTAATTGAATGTTTCTTTACAATAAAAAATATCTTTTGTGTAAATAAACTTTTTTTTTGCTTAACGTTCATACTTTGTCAGTTAGACTAAAGTATGAGAACAATCAACATTATCAAAAATGGTAAAATTTATGGCAGGAACTGCAGTCTCAAACCTATGACCTTGAGGTGCACAAGTTCAGTTGATCGGTGACTTTGCCACTTTGACCGCATAGTCTTTTTTTATAATATAACAGTTAATAACATGCACTGTAAAGAAATGGTCATATTTACTGCTTTTTCAATTCATTAAATAATGATTTGTACTATTTTATTTTACAATAATAACTTACAATATACTTATAAAGAAATTATAAGTTTTAAGTTGTTAACTAATTATTACTATTATAATCAAAAACGTTATAAAGTTGAGTAAGTGGGTTTAGGTAAAAATCATAAAAAGATATTAAAAAATACACTTGTGAATATTTTAATTTGCCTCAACCAAACTTTGGAGTAAAATTTTGTCTTTGGTTTTAGGGACTTCAAAAACGAAATGAGTTCGAATCTTACCACCTGTGTTTAGTACTTTGGACTATGTGACGGATTGCAAAAAATGATGCGAGCTGTGTGTGAACAGACAGTCATAACGAAGCTCTGATGACCTAAACAGTTTTTATTGGCTAAAGTTCTTTACGGACATCTGGCCTTGTTAAAATTGGTATTTTTTTCACATAGTATTATTGCTTAGTGTTATTTATACTTTAAGCGTTTGTGACAGCAAACAAAAAAAAATTCTGTCTGTCAGTTGAAAATTCCTTCAGCGTGTAAATGAAAATGAATTGTAACGAGAATGAATTATGTGCATAGTACATCGTTGTTACTGCCATTGTCCTATGTATCCCAATAATGTTTAGCTTCATTAACACATTTTCCCCATGCCCTTTGTTCATGTGCATCTTCTTACATTAATCTTGTCTCATATCTTTCCTTACTTCATTGCACCATCTCTTCTGTGGTCTTCCTGATTGTCTTCTACTTGTAATTCTCTTGATTGTTTGATTATTGAAGGTTATAAGGTTTTGTGGCTGCTGGCATCACCACAAATGATCTGTTACTGTCTAAGAGTCAACTGTGTCTATGGATTCTAATTCAGTAAACTAATTTCATGAATGAGCTAGTGCAGCCAGTGACGAGCTCATTCAGTTAGAGGTCCTCAGGTTCCCGGAAGCCAAATTCCCTTTGCCTTCTGCTGGTAATAACCTCACAATCACAGATTACATGACATGCAGTGTCCTCTTCCTTAATGCACAGTCTACACTTGGTTTCTCCATGGTCCCTTCCTATCTTGTTCAGATGATCTCAGAACGCAATGCCCTATAGTAAGTGCTGTTCCATCTTGGCTTGGGATGAAACGATATAACCCAAGAGCAGATAGATGTAAAAAGGTTAGTCCCAGCTTGTGCATCATGGGATTACCAAAGCCATACAATGTGTGATCCTCCTGAGGGAAATCCTCTTTACATGTCCTTACTATCATTCCACGTTCCTTTCTCAAAATTTACCCATCCATCCTACATTGTCAGTACTTCTTCATTATGCTTTATTTGCTATTTTCTCTCACTGGTTGGTTGGCCCAAAAAAAATGTCTTCATATTATCTTTTCTTGACTTTTAGTTCAACTCTCTGATCAATACTTAAGGATGAAATTTATTTTAGTTTTGTAAATATGGGTCTGTGTTTGGTGAGACAATAGTCGTCAGTGAAATGAGTTAATCACTCCATTAATTAACACATATTTTTACTCTGCATTTTTTCAACATGTCTACAGCCTAGGTTATACCACGGCTGTTATTAGGGAATTGTGGCTTTAGAGTACTTTATGCAAGGGCAAATTGGCTTTCCAAAAGGGCGGTAGATATATGCTACTGTTAGTCTGGAGTACCAGAAAAGTTTTATTAAAAATTTCCTAAAAACACAATTTTAGGCTATCTAATCATAGTTTTAGAATGATCCAACTGAAAATGATGATATTTAAATTTTACCTCATTCGAATTTTGCACCAACTGTCAGTACTATCCAGCAACATGGGTCTATCAGATAAGGTACAATATAATTTCACTACGTATTTTCGCAGAAAGTCGAAATATTTGGACATAATCCTCTATTCTAAATGTATGCTGAAACGTAATGGGAGGCTCGGGAACGAGATGGTGGATCTTAAGTTACCTTGGATCCTCCCAAGTCAGCCACTCATACATGGACTCGGTAACCAGCTTATGATGAGCACTTAATTATTAACTTACCGAACACAATTGCAAAACTACTGACCGTGCAGTCTGAAACCAAGGTAAATTAGGGTAACTACAATATATTCCAGGGGGTCACTGCACTAACATTTATTCTCAAAAGCCGACCGCCGCTAGCCCCCCAATGCTATTTAGCCCCCTTCTCGGCCCAAGATCCAAGTCAGTAGAAGGCAAAATTTACAGGCACATACTCAATATTAATTCACTATCACCAACAAGATGGCAGACCTCACTCCTTCCCATAGACATATATGCCGGTGTCGAGAGCTCAGCGGACAGTCCTTGCGCAATGCTCCAGCAAGTCAGTAGGGGGCTCACATATGTGCACGGCACAGTCACCCCCCTCGTGACAAAAAAAAAGAATAAAACACAAGACAGTACAATTTATGCTGAGCCCAAAACCCCCATGTCGTTCAAAAATCATCCCAACTTGACAGCCCCTGTCACTTACCCCAGATATCTGGACAAGGTCAGGACACCAGGTGTGAGGATGAAAAACAGAACGACCATCCAAAACTCAGGAGGGGTAATGGACGAAGACAACTCACTTTGCTAACCTTTCAAGTGGAAATGACATAGTGCTTTGGAAAGATGAAGATTTTTGTGGGTGGCATATCAACATGCACTCACCCCTGTTTCACTTACACCATTCCTGCGCACCCGGTTCATTTGTTTCAGACGGATTTGTAGTCAGGGTGCTCATTCAGGAAAATGTATTGGCAGGTTATTGAGAGACCTCAATGCATTACAAAACAGCTTTAAATAATATGGAGAAAGGTAAAAATTAACATCATGAATTTCATTTGTCTATATGCCATTTTGTTTAATACATCATAAAATGAGCAGAATTTATTTGATGAACTGAAAATGCATCATGTACTTGTTAGGCGCAGAAATTAGTTGTGCAAACGGTAAACATGAAAATAAATAGATACAGAATACTTTTGTCTTACTGCTGTTAGATCTAATGCCTAAAAACCAAGAGCTCTTGGATCACACAGCTTATCAAATATGTTTCAGATTGCATTAATAATATTGTCTCAAATTTTCATTGTTAAAAGGAGATCTTAAGATTATTTATTTTAGTTAAAACAATGTTAAACATTAAAATGAAAAACCTTTTTCGACAAATGAGAAGGTAAAAACATCGTTATTGGTTCAACTTAAAAATATTTTAACCTTAGTGTATAATAAAGGGGAATTTAAATTAGTTGCAAATACCATAATTTTTTTCTAGATCATAAGGTTAGGGGTGGCAAAGGTGCAGAGGGAAAATATGTCTCACTTTGCTTCCTGGACATATTTATGCTTCCTAATCTTATGGTTGCAAAACATCATACCTGAAATGGTAACACAGAATAAATATAATGAAAACATAATGTAAATATGTACAGTAAATATAAGTTAACCATGCTAATTGGGGTTTGGAATGATCTATACAACAGTTTTGGCATTTGAAAACAAGATTTGTTCTTTATTCTTAAAATATCATCTATAAAGAAATGATGGCAAATGTCCAAGTAAATATAAAGTATTGTACAAAAATCAATTTTGAGATTTTCAACTGTATTTTGGTTCTAGGGTAATAATAATATAGATAACAGAAGCAGCTATTCTGAGATATTGGAAGGCTGGCCTTACCAAGTAAATATAAATAATATGCATGAAATTTCTAAATATTTTTTAACGTATATTTGCAAATACTACCCAAACAAAATAAGAAGGTTTCATTTCTCCAAAAAATCTAACCTAACCTAGGACCAATATCAGGTTATTTTTTACTTAAAATTTGGTTCATTCACTTGAGTGTGAATCTTCATAATAGTAACAATAGTTCTACAAAATGTTATGACCACTGTGGAGAAATTAGCTAATTAATTGCTTACAAAAAATTTCGTGAAACCTTTTCATGTCATTTTTCCTTAGATCGATCCACATGAGTAAATTCAGTCGAGTAAATTCAATTTCTCTATTTTATGTCAAAATGGTTGTCCATTGGTTATGGATTTATTTACTTAACAGAAAATTTTCAATGATAAAACTTAGGCATGCCAAAATAACAGAGCTCAGCGAGCAGAATAGTGCAGTAGTTAAAAATGAGCAAGCATGAACATGAGCAAATTACAATGTATTTGACATCAGGGGTGTAGATGCGGAACATAAAAATGCCCCCACCAGTCAAAGTACACAAATGATGTAGTTCAAAGAATGTATTTATTCAGATTCTTACAAAGAATGTAAGGTTCATACATTAGCACAAATAGGCTTGTGGTGTTCAAAAATATGAAAATATTAATGTCCTTGATTTAACGTTAATTCACATTTACTTGTAACTTATCACAAAAACATAATAAAACAAGTTGTGTGTTCAGAAACTACAGAAACAAGTGGTAAAAACAAGGACGCAAAATCTGGTCAAATAGGCCCAACAAACAGCTCATTAACAAAAAGCTTTTGGATCATGATGAGTAAATACATCAAAAAACCTGGGAGGGGTCATCACTCAATATCTCATTAGAAATGAGGTCAAAATCTGCTGTGTTTTGACCGTTGCAACATAGTAGCAACTGGCAGGATAGACACAGTTAGCTGTTACATTTTCAGTGAGAAATAAGAGGTCCAGGAAATGGTCTGGAATTCAGCACCCTTTGAGACCTATAGATGTAACCAACGAAGTCAGTTGCATTGAATAGTTCTCTAGTGATTTGCAAAAGGGCATGAGAATAAAACTTATTTTTCTTGAGACATCAACAAAGGATTGACATATCAAGTTATCCATCAAATTACTTCCAAGAGGTATAAAAACCTCTGCTCTGCTTTGTTTTGTTCCACTCTATGATAACATTGTATGGAGATCAGATGATTTGAACGATAAAACAACAAAAAATATTTTTTAGTGTTAGCTAATATGAATGGAAGATAGGCCTGTATGATAGCCTAAAAATTTGAATGTAAAACTTTTCATGGATAGATTCATTTTGAGGTACACTGAGTATACAAAATATTTCTTTTTATGCCTATCTTTCTGACTGCACACTTATTTGTATATTGATATTGCTCAAATTGTGTAAGTCTAATACTTTCAAGCAATATTTGAAAACAGAAATTTAAAAATAACATCCAACCTTTAGAAACAACTACATGTTTATTTCAAAAATGGCTCTTTTGATTTGATTAATCAAATGTAGTACAATCAAACAAAAGTATTTTTTCTGAACATTCTGACTCGGGAGCTTCAAAAAAATAATAATCACAGCCCAAACTTGTTTTACTGATATGATGAAAGTGAATTTCCAAAAATATATTTTTTCTTATACTTTTTAAAATCTTATTTTACAATTATAATGATTTAAAAATCTGCATATATCATATTAGCAGTTCACATTTTCATTGCTATTTTATGCATTTTTTTAAAAACACTGTTTATAATGGATAAATCAGATTTTAAGGTAAACACGTTTTTTTAAGATTCAAAATGGCTGCCATTTTGAAACTCATAAGCAGATTTTGCTGGGTAACAAACTTGGCCTAGAGCTTATCAAAAGGAATTTTTGTTCTAGGTTTGAATCAATTGCAAACGTGAAAGTTAACATATAATATTATATAAAATTTTAACATCTCATAAAAATGTGAACTAGAGTTGAAAATTGGCATTCATTTCAAGACTGAGTCATAATGGCTGCTTTAATAGCTCATTTTTCAGTGGAGATTCACTAAAAATAACGGTACACAAAATTTAAAAAGCCTAGTTTCTGAAAATTGGATTCACAGATTGAGATTTTAGGAAATTCATAAACAGTATACACAAAAATGTATACTTTCGGGTATCTTATTAGAATTAAAACTATTAAAATCAATTCAGTCTTTATAGAAATATAACAAGTAACATTATGAATGTAAATTGATCATACTTTTGTAGTTGTTTTTTTTTTATATAAAACCATTTTCTTTTTCTGCTAAATTTACATCTTTGTACTTTATATTTCATTGTATTCTTTCAGTTAAAAAATATGTATACAATGCAACATTGTTTTTAAGTACATTATAGAATAGTGAGTATAACTCATTACTACCTAAACTATTTTAAATGTCATAGTTTTATACTAGAAATATTCACCTTCTCATCAGGCAGTCGATGTATGTCAGTCAAATAGTCGTACTGCACATCCAATGACAATGACGTTTTAATCCTTAGTAACACTTTACAGACATATAAGATTCATAAACTCCAAGATCTTACTGATGTCTTGAAAAATTGACATCATTTTGTCATGTTCCCAAAATTGTTTTTCTTCCTCTAGAACCTCACATTTCAGAGCCAGTTTTTCAATAGTAGATTCAACATTTCCTGAATAAGGATTATCTGTTGAATATAGCCTTCCCGTTCTGTAAACAAGTATTGCATGGTCACTTTTATTCACTGACGGAACAGTACAAACTTCACTTAATTCTTTGTCTTACAAATAAGCCTACACCATGTCTTTCTGTCCACAACTAGTCAGTCTGAATCCTTAATTTTAACTTGTAACATAAAATTATAAATTTGCATAAGTAACTGCTAATATTGTTGGTTATCTTTGTTGAGATAGCTACAGTTTAGTCGTAGAAACAGAAATATAAAATTTTAGGCGTAAATAATAACCACTCTCTTGTCATTGACTACTTATTAGCATATCTGTAAATATTACAGGTCTATTTTGTAATCCTTTATCAAGTCCTTCATCTTCCAGCATTTACAAGGGTATAGTAGGCGCCCATTTTTGGAATCGTTTAGACAAAACTTTTATTTTTAAAGAACTGGAGAAGGTTAGGTTACTCATTTTGATTGAACAAGATAGAAATTTTCATATACAACGAATCGTCAACTTTTTTGGAGGGGGAGGGTTACTGTATGTGTACTTCTGATTTTTTAAGTAACATTAAATGATCGCTGTTAAATGATAATCATGAAATGAAAAATTATTTTTTTATTCCTTTAAAAGTATTTGCTGCAGATTGTTCGCACCAAAGCCTTGATATGTAAAATACAAAATATTAAAGTAAAGTTTTTTATATTGTAATTAACCACAACATAATATTACATAAATATGTTTCACTTTAGGATATCATCAGGTTGTCCTTTTTTCAATTGTTTCATTTATAAAATTTATTATCATTGTACACCTAACCTGATTGTTGTAATGTATAAAATATAATGTATATTGTTTTGTAAAATATTAATAACTAATGGTTACCATGTAAATACACAATGCATAGTTGTAAGCTTCTAAATGTATTGATATTTTTGTGTTTTTAATAAAACTCATTCATCAATACAATTTCTTTTATTCCTTTTATATGCTTTCTCTTCTTATGAAGTATGTTAGAAAGTATTGTGATTGTGTAAAAATTTAATTTTTATTGATATATTCGTTTTCAGGCTCCCTGAGTCCAAAAAGTGTTTACCTGGATGTATGTGCACAGAGCTGGAGGCTAAACAAAACCATTTTCATGAAATTTGGCATGGAGGTATAGTTTGCCCGTATTTCAGGGCCATTTGTTTTTAATTTTTTGAAAAAAAATTAGGCTTTTATCATACAAAATTATGAAAAATTGGATTTTCAAAATTAAATCATAAAATTTAGTCCAAACTAAATGAATGAATAGTTCCATAAATCCAATTCAGAAAGTATCAATAAACAGGAATATGGGTCTAATTTCTCATAATCAGCTGTTACGTTACCTGGCCAACATGTATGACCATTTTCAGCTTAAGTCAGTGAACCAAATTTGAAGTGAGAGAAATTAGAAAAAAGCCTAGCTACTGTCACAGTTGTTCTAGTTTTTTCAGCAAATTTTCAAAAGGAAAAGAGTTTTTTGTAGCTCATCATGGTAAGACTACCAGATAAAGTTGACATTGAAATGAGTGCCAGTACTGATCTCTAGATCACAGTTCGTGGACTAGTCCAATTCAGTCGATAAAAATCAATTTTGTTAATAGCTTGGACAAGTTCATTACTAGTTAGCAAAATTTGTTCAACAACTTCAAAATATCAGCCATTCCAAATCTAAAACCTTTTTAACAGCTCACTTTTTTAAATTTTATTAACAAAATCAATGTTAAAATTGTATATTATTAGAATTTTAAATTTCCATTGAAAATATGAAAATTAGCCTTACAACTGGTCAGAATTCATTTTTAGTAAATTCCATTGCAAAATGAGCTATTGTACCCTCAAAAAATGACTCTTACCAATTTTAAAGCTAATTTTCAGTGGAAATTGAAAATTTAAAATACTAATCTTATTTGTGTGGATGGGTGGGTGGGTATGTGTTTTACACTCTCACGTTTACAATTTCAGTTCAGTTTGGTTCATACAACATAAAAATCTATTTAGGTACCAGCTTGAACAAATTTGTTAATCAATAGAATTCATTCAACAATTAAACAGTTAGAATTTGTTTCAGAATGGCAGTTATTTATTTTTTTTATTTCATAACTTTTATATATCAAACTTTTTGAAAATCGAATTTTAACCATAACCACCATTAAAAATTTCATAAATTAGCATTTTCAATTTTCAAAATCCGTTGTAATTAAGAAATGTTTGGGAGCGGTCACAGGATTAATTTTCATATTTAAAATGCAGGTTTTAATTATGGTTATGATAGTGAAAAGAGTATTATGATTTCAAAAAGTTTAAGATAAAGAAAAATATTTTTGTAAATTCACTCGTCATGTCAATATGCTAATTGATTAATGCTATGATAGTGGAATTTTAATAAAATTGTAAGGTGAAAAAATATTGTTGGAAATTTGGAACAATTACGTCAGTGAGACAGCTGTCGTGATTTTTTTCTGTTTAGTTTTAAACTGTAAATTTCTGTTTCAAAATTGTTGGCAGGTACTTTGAGTACCTAAATGGCCTAATTTGACAAATTATCTTTTAAAAAAATTTCAGTGTTTTTTGATTAGCTTTCAAATCAGAATTTGAACAACGATTTGTACATTTAATTTTATCCCTTAGAGCCTGTTTTAAATAACTTAATAAAAATTTGAGAAATTATGTACAATATTTTGTGTTATTTTTGTTCTTTAAATGGGAAAAATATGTATTTTGGTTTCCAGAAAAATTTACGTAGCAGCAACAAGAAACTTTTTCTTTAATTCGAAAATAGCCGATTAGAAATATCTAAACAACAAAACGCCAACAGTTATAACAGGTATGTGTTCAAGAGTCTCTCTATTTAGATAAACTTACAGATCTTGAAACCAAAGCATTTCCTGGTAGAAGGTACTATCTTTTTATCATGCAATGTCTCATGATTCTTAAGTACCACTCGGATTTTTAAAAGTGCAGATTTTGAATGAAAAAGATACAGTACCAATATGTGGTCTTGAACCTCAACGAGTTATCTTGTATGAATATCCTTTTGGAAAGTAAATAAATTTTACTAATTCTCTCTATTTCATAGTGATTAGTGTGATATTATGACTCAAGAGGCAGCAGTAGTAGATTTTTATTAGAGATAAATAGCCTACGATGAAGTATGAGTATCACCACACCCCAGAAGGGCAGAGGCCTGTAAATCTTTTCCTAGAAAATATTTAAGAAGCTACACTATTAAGAGCGATAAATTTCTTACATTTTTGAAGCACAATTTTTCATGAAAACAAAACAGAAAAATATTTCAAATTTTAATCCAACACATGATAATTACTTTCTTTACAATAATATTAAGAGTTTGAGGAATTTGAATTCCGCACACAAACCTTTTGTGGTATGATGTGCTGTCAGTAGAATGTGTGAACAGTATTCTTTGCGAATTAGTGGGTACACGGCTGTGATGGCCGTTTTCTTTAATTTCATGCATTTGTATAACAATGTGTTTTAATGTTGTGGCAATTTTTTAAACTTGTGTAAATGGCATATTTTAAGGAGCAAAGAACCTGCATTAAATTTTGCTTCAGGCTTAAAAAAAACTGCTGCAGAAACCCATCACATGCTTGTGGGAAGCATTTAGTGGCAATGCTATGAGTCAAAGTAAAACTTTATGTACGTTTTTACCACAACCAAAAAAAAAAGGATGTCAATTTTGTAGTAACATGAAGTCCATGCTGATTTTTGTTTACATCATAAGTATTATCCAAAAGAGTTAGTGCTCCCTAGTCAAATTGTCGATGTAAAGTTTTATCGTGAAGTTTTGAAGCGGCTACATGAGAACATTAGGCGCAAACATTCAGAACAATGAGAGAACAAGAGTTGGGTTATCATCCACAACAATATGAATGTGCACACATTGTTACTTGTTCGGAATTTTTTTTGTTTCCAAAAACATGTTAATGATTCCCCATCCAATCTATTCACCTGACCTGACTATGTGACTTTTTTTTTGTTCCACAAAATAAAGTTGAAATTGAAAGGCCATTTTTTTGACACTATTGAGGAGATTCAGACAGAATCGTTAGGACATGCTTCAAATACTTACACATGCAGACTTCTAAGCATGGAATTTTGGCCAAAAATTCTGCGATTTCTGTATCCTTGCCCAATGGGACTATTTTAATGGAGAGAGTATAAACTAGGAGTTACAGTAAGCAATTTTATTTTTATGAGAAAATTGCCTGAAATTTTGAGTAGCACCTTGTATATGAAAACTCAGTTTACTGAAGCAAATTTTGTAATAAAGGAAATTTATAGTTCAGGAATGAATCAGGAAAATTCTGACCACCTTCGGGTTTTTTGTACGCCTAAACATTAGTTCCTTTTACTTCAAATTTGTTACACCGATTCTAGTTCAGTATCAGTGAACTTTAACTAATCAGGTTTATTAGAACTGTAAAACCTAATAATCTCATTTTGCACTTTTTTACAAAAATTTTAATCATTAAAATATTAATATTTTTCAATCATTTTTAACGTAAAAAATCAAGAAAATCTATCATTTAATTTCATTTCATGATTAAAATTTTTTAAAAATTTTCCTTTGAGGTTATAGGTTTTGTATCTCTTGTCATCGTCATCAAAGGACCGTTTGTTCAACTAGGAATCTTGGATTCTAGTTCAGTAGACTGGTGCCTGCAATGAATTTTAGCACTCATTCTTCTGGAAGGCCTCTAGGTCCTGGAAGCCAAGTGCTATTTGCCTCCTGTTCACAATCATAGGTTATATTGCTTACAGTTTCCTCTTTCTTCCTACATAACCTACACACAGTTTTTCCATGATACAATACATTTCTGTTCTGTTCATGTTTAGCCTCTGACCAGTCCTCTGTAATGAGTACCATTGTTTTCCTGAGTCTTAATGTTTCTGGCTGACAGCCATGTCTAAGTACCATTCCTTATCAGCACTGATATCACAGCCCTATAAGGGTTATGTTTGTCACACTTAAGGTTTGATCTCTAGTTCAGTTTAATTAGAAACCTCTTTGCTGCCACCTGTTCTCTTCTCACTTTGTGCTCCTCATCACTTCTTCCACTGCAGATTGAGTAGGTCCACCTAGCATTCCTACTGGCTGCCATAGTTTTATGGGGTTAGACAGAGCTCCAGCTTCCTCGCCTTCAGTGCTGTTTTTGTCTGTTCTTCCAGATTTTTCTGGGCTTTGAAGGTTTGTTTCCAGCCATCCAAATCTCACAATTAGAACCTCACATGCATAGGTAAGGCTAGATTAATCCAGATACACCTGGTATCTGGAATCTGCTTACTTTAAGTTAAACTTCCCCATAGCGACGTAGCCTTCAGCATATGCAGTTCCATCTTGATTTGGAATGAAGGAATCTAACCCTAGAACAAATAAATGAAGAAAGGTTAGATATGCCTCAGGCACTTGACGATTACCAAATCCATATTTATAGTGTGAGAGCCGCTGAAGTATTCGAAAAGAGTAGCTGGTGCACTAAAACATGGGAATTGACAATATTAAACAGAACCTAGCTTTAAACAATGCAAAAATCCAAGTATGTAGTGTACTTGCCAGTGGCGCACCAACCAGGCCCCCTCTGTAGCTTCACCCAGAAAACAAGAAAAAAAAGTATAAAATTAAATGTCAAACATATATGTTTTTTTATCAAGGAATGGGGTAATACAAATAACAGTAGCCTATTGTTATATTCATAATTTGAATTCTCACAAATAAGCCTACTGTGGCATGTTAATGGAAGATTTTCCAGTATCTAAGTTGGGCATTTTACCAATTTAAAAAGTGTTTTTAGAATTTATGTACACATATCAGGTCGTAGAGGACCTTTAGTTTCTTAATAGGAAATACAAGGAAATCAGTGATGTAAACATTATTTCTAGAGGACCATATTATTAGATTAATTTACAATAGACTGTAATAAATTTTAATAAAAGTAATAAAAATATGGTTAGTCAAAAAAAACTTGTACTCTACTTAACTAAGTTAACAGATACTGACAAATAAAAAAGTATTTTTAGTAAGTGCACAGTATATAAGGACATTTTCTTTCGGTTTTTTCAGGCATTGCCTACCTTAAGCATATATACAACATAAGAACTATTTCATTGATATGGATAAATTTTGAAATTTTACTTTAATTTTAATGGTTGAAATTTTTTTGAAATTTTTCTTATTTAACTCACACTGAGTTAAGTGGTGGAAAAATTTGCAACCCCTAAATTTTATAAATATGATTTTTAAAAAGTTTAATAATTTTGTGTACAAAACTATTAAAAAACTGTATTACTGAACACCAGAGTTCATTAAATTCGAACAAATAAAAAATTTTTTTTAAGTTTCATAAATAAATAAATAAAATTAAAAAACTAATAATTTTTTTTCCTAAATAGTTTTTTTAAGAGTTGGGAATGAAATATCTTTCATTTCGAATCTTTCTGTTTGCATACACTAATATTTAATTTGGTTTTTTTTTTTATTTCATGTATTTTGGTTAAACATTATCTATTTAATCCATTCGTAATTCATTCCGGATAGTTTAAGAACTAAAGTGGTTGTTATTTTCGCTTAAATAGGTTATACGGGTAAAACTAGTTTCAAAATCTAAAAGTAAAAATTCTCAAACCTGATTTTGTTCTAAATACTATTAAAAACAGACTCTCAAAATTGTGTATATGGGTAACAAGTTACATATGTTTATAAACAAAATATTCTACAAAAACCTGGCTAAGTAGCTAAAAAAAACTGGAAAATGTGTGTATTTTTCAGAATTGATTGGATTATTATATTTTTAAAAATTTTTGTCACATAGTGTATGTAAAACAACATAATTCAAGGTGTTTTTTTTTAAATTGTTTAAAAGTAAAACAATTCAGAAAAACCCTTAAATTGTTAGATTTTTGAAGTGACTACTTCTTATGGCAGGGTATGGAGGTATGGATGTATGTTTTGCACGGGAAAAAATTCAGTTTGCCATCACGCATTGCGCTCTTATTGAAGTGACTACTTCTTATGGCGGGGTATTGATGTATATTTTGTACGGGAAAAAAATTCAGTTTGCCATCATGCATCATGCTCTTATATATATTTTTGTTTTAAAATGTATTTTTGAAGTGAAAACTTGTATGTTCAAGCCATTATATTACTTACCCAGTCCAACTTAATTATTTAGTTTTGTGTCAAGTGTTAACTGTGTAACAGTGACGTTTTATACATTTATTATATATTGGTAGGAGTGAATAAATAAATTTTTTTATTAGGAGTGAATTTTTTAGTAGGAGTGAATAAATTATTTTAAACGCCATTATACTACTTACCCAGTCCAACTTTTTTAGTATTCAGTTTTATGACAAGTGTTAACTGTGTAACAGTGACATTTTATACGTTATTATATATTGGTAGGTGTGAATAATAATTATTTAAATGCCATTAATACTACTTACCCAGTGAAACTGAATTATTTAGTATTCAGTTTTGTGATATGTGTTAACTGTAGGCTACAACAGTGACGTTTTAATAATATTTTATACTTCTTAATATAATATTTTAAATTTGAAAGTTTATGTGTGTGTTTTTGTTTGTTATTCAATCACACATTAACTACTGGACCAATTGAGATGAAATTTAAAATGTACATGGTTAAGGTAGCTGAGATGGACATAGATGTATTTCCGTTTTAAAAATCTGAATCCCTGTTATTATATATTATAAAATTATTGTTTATAAGCTTACATTTGCAATGATTTTAATTGAAACAATCTTATAATTCCAAACAACCTGCCTTTCCATATTAAAATATTGCAGTTTCCATTGAAGTTGGCATTTACAATGACAATTAATAAGTCACAGGGTCAGATATTAAGAGTAGCAGGAATACATTTGGGACTCCGTGCTTCTCCCATGGTCAGTTATAGCCTATTCTAGTAGTAGCAAAAATCTGTCTTGGCAAAAAACCATAAAATCATATAATATTGTATTTAGAAATATATTAAACTAAAATGAACGTACTCATGATTTTGAAAATCGACTATAAATTTTATTTTGTGGTGTAAAATATATAGCCATAACTCGTGATAAGAAGTAGTCATTTCTGTTGGCAGTCATGCCAGTGCCACTTTTTTTAATTGAAGCAAATAACCCCTTTTGAAAAAGGAAATAATAAAAAAAAGTGTTGTGCAATATTTTTACATTATTTCCTTGGTGTAAAACAATTGTAGGCCAATTTGATTCAAACTTGGCACAAATTCGATTTTGGTGGTAGTTTGGACTAATTTGTTACTAAGAAAAGCCATTCAATGATTTCAGAATGTTTAAAATCTTTAAAAAAATAGTAATTTTTCCAATACATTTTTTTAAGTACGATTTGAACATTTGTAGGCCTAATCAATGATAAAATATACATAAATTGACATTTTTAATTGAAAAAAATAAGATCCTAGGTTTGGGTCTTACAGTGATGTCCAGACCAAAAGGTAATTTTTCAATGGAAATTCACTAATACACTAAAGCACTGAGTACAGACTCTATAGAGTTGCAGTTTGAAAAACCATAAAAAAAATCCATTCTGAGATTGTTGTTTTTCTATCAAAGATGACAAGTATTTGCATAGTCTGTTTAAGTAATTTTAATGATTTAACATCCACATTGTAAAGCTTTGGACTGAGTGGGTTCCACAATGGCTCTGTTTTATTGAATGACCTCAATATTCTGTACAGTATATGGGTCACGTTTGTAGGGCAATAGTGCAACCTATTTAGACAGTAGTGCTTCATAATCGGGCTAATAAATAACCCTGACCTACATGGAACCAGACTACATTGTAGAAAGTTTGTACTGCAAAAATGTACCCAATAAATAACCTTAGTAACCTTAGTTAACAATAACAATGTAACCTTAGTTTTCGTTACATTGTTGTCCCACTTGAACAAAAAAATATGAATTTTAACATTTTGATTTTCTGTTCCAATTGTTGTTTTCTCACAACAAAAAATAGAAAAAAAGATTTTAAAGCACATTTTAGCGTATTTCAGTTAGAAAAAGGACTGTTTCCAGCAGTCGTCATGGTAAGACCCAGACCCGGGAATTTAAAATGAGCACTGATCTAACTCCTAGGTAATTATTTAAGGTGCATTAAATATGTGTTGTGTGTGTGTGTTTTAGCACGCTCACATTCACAATTTCAATCTGATTTGATTCAAACTTGTTACGAAAATTGATTTCAGTAATGTCTTGTTAGGTTCGTTTTTGTTAATTAGCAAAATTCTTTCCACAGTTTAAAAATGGCGGCCATTTCAAGTCTTTAAGAATGTATAACTTGCGTATAAATTTGTTTAAAATTCGCTGATCTCAGCGTTAAAACTTGCCTAGCTTAGCATTTCGAATTTTCAAATTCCATTGAAATTCTGAAATTTAATTTGACGGCGGTCAGGGTTTATTTTCATACTGTAAATGTTTAAAATTTACATGCAGATTTTGATACTGCATTTTGGTGGAATCCAAATTTTAAGAGAAGGTAAAAATAATATAATTCGCTTTCATCACGTCAGCGAGACAGCTGCGTGCCGCGATTATTTTATTAAGAAAATGTTTAACATCGAATTTTCTTAAATTCTTTGTTTTACGATTTTGTTCAAATATAATTCATACCTAACCAAACTAAATGCCTGGGTCGTTACATCCTCAAAAAAAAAGGATCTGGAACACGGGGAATGACAGACAGAAGCGAAGCTTTTGTTAATGATATCATTGCGGAATATATAATTAGTTTGAAGGTATGTTTACAAATATCTTGTTTTGTTTAAATAAATAAATACGCGAATGTAGCTTAGATATTATTTATTGTAGGTTATAGTAAAAGATCAGTTGTTTTATATTAATTCGTAACGATCAGCTGATTTCATTGAACAGCTGATAGGCTATAATAATTTTCAGGTTATGTTGATAAACACTAGCAATATTAACAACAATTATTATAAACGGTTACAACGTGCACGTGTTCTTCAACTAAGGAAAAATACCGAAACCAAAGCAACAAAACGTTTGCATGTAATACTCGTGTACTGTTATCGAAAAGGAGGAGAAAGAGAAAGAAATACAGAAACAAATTTGTTTGTTCGTTCGTTTCATATTTCCGTTACATTCTTCCATTCGGCAGACTTTTTTCTGTTCACTACTGTAGTCAAAGCTAACGTAAAAGCTTCGCTTCAAAAACCAGAAAATTGTGTATTTTCAAAATAAGTTGTTTATACTTTTGTGTTATATGAGGATACATAGGCTTAGTGGGTTCTCTGTATGTAGCAAGTTTGCAGAAAAATAACTTAGAGTAAATTGAAAAAACTCGAGATAAACCCCAACTGCCGTGGTATGTGTTTATCATAACATGCTCTCTTCATATTAACCATATAGAAACAAAATTAAAAAATTCTGATAACTTGTTTTGAGAAATTAGGCCTATGCCTTTTTGTCTATAGGACTTTAACGGCTGTACCGACAGATTAGTTTTGTTTGCGTACATTTAAATAAAATTTGATCAAAACCGTTAAGCTGACTTTGAGAAAATCCGATTTTTAACAATTTGTTTTCAAACTGTTTTTTTTTTGAGGGCTTTAAAAAACGTGCTTTTGAAAAATTGTTATTGAGGTAAAAGCGAACCAGACCTAAAAGCCGAATTCCTACAAAGTCGGTCAATTAGTTGACCGGGCGAAGCCAGTGTGTTTGTTTGTCAAGCAGTTTTGGCCAAACACATAGACTGATTGTTTTGAAATTTGTTACGAAGGAAATTTGTATAAAGCCCGAACGACGTATTGTAAGATCTTTTTTATTCACTTCCGTTTCAAGATGGCGCCTTCTGATTTACAATAACTCCATCGGTGTGCGTAGTTTTAGCCAAACGCATTGACCGACTGTTTTGAAATTTGGAGGATATATTGTATTAAAGCCAAAAGCACTTTTTCCTATTTACTTCCGTTTCAAAATGGCGGCCTCTGATTTACAGTAACGATTTACGCAGTTTTAGCCAAACGCATTTGCCGAATTGTTTTGAAATATGTTACGGAAGTACCTTGCATAAAGCCCTAACGACATTCGTGAAAGATTTTTCCCCATTCATTTCCGTTTCTAAACGGGACGGGCTCTGATTTAACGTTGAAAATGTACTTGCTGGTTGTTTCCCGTAATATTGGCTGCACGGCAAGACCTATCGTAATTTTTACCGCTTCGTGGAGAAAGATCATAAAATTTCCAATAAAGTTGGTCCGGTAACATTTTTCGTAAATATTACGGTTAACGGTTAATCTGTCGGAAAAAGTTACAAGCGCTGTCGTAGAACGCTGTGTATAAGAATCCTGTGAAGTTCACTGTACTAGTTTAATATTCAGCAATGTGTACAGCACCGCAGACACACATCCCAATAAAAACCAGAGTACCTGAAAACGGATACTTTGTACCCACCAAAATCTCAAGGTCCATTTTTTCCATCCCATACTGTGTACTTCTTGTAATGCTGAAGTAAAGAGACCATAAACTTTCCCCGAGACCGGAAATGGCATTTGTTTACCTCAGGAAGTTTCCAAATTCGATTGTAGGGATTAACGAAAATGCTGACAAGCTTTTTTCCTATTCAGATTTTGGTTTCATTTCAAGAGCGCTCATAAACAAATAACAGGTGTGAAGGAGAATTTTCCCTCAAAAATGTCATCCTACAGCGCAGTTTGGCGCAAATATAGGCTAACACTAGTGTTAACTGATCTAATTCAGCCAGTGGAGGCGATAATGGCTCCTCGATGCACTAAAACAAAATAACTGTTAAACTGCTTAAATTACTCTCACATTGCTTCACCGTAAATGGTAAGAATATTGCATGTACTTAGTTTTTATTTTTAACCAATAGCAATTAGAATAATCATGGCACTTAGACGTCTCGCTGACGTAATGGAAACGAATTTCCAAAAAGTAAAAATATCACAATAATCATAACACTTTTAAAAACAGATTTCACCATCCTAATCACCGTTAAAAATTGCATAGATCAGCATTTTAGAGTTCCAAATTACATTAAAAATGACTCGTAGTCGAATTCGTTTTCGTATTTACAATTAGATTTATGCTGATTTTTAACGGTGATTACAATTAACTGTGATATCACATTTTTAAAAGCCTGTAAGATAAAACAGTTATGCTGTATATGATTTGGAATGACGCCAGTTTGAATTGAACGGATTTTGCTGGGTAACGAACCTGTGTTCTCAATAAGTGATCTAGAGGTCAGGATCGACGCTCATTTCAAGGTCCCAGATGGAACTTACCAAGATGGTCGCCTCATCAGTTCATTTTCCAATAGAAATTCGCTAAAATAGTCGTAGGCCTATTCTAGTTCTCATACTAATACGTAACGCATAACCTTTTTAACCTCTATTTATTTGTGCGAGAGAATTTTGTGATGAGAGGATTCGAAGGTTGGCACCACTGTTGTTTTCAACTTTTTTTAACAGTCAGGGAAATTCGAGCTTACCAACATTCCAAATCTAACCGTGTCCTAATCCTGTACAACCAGAGTTCATTGTTTATTAGCCAAAACCAGATCACTCGAAAATTTCGAAGCGATACCAATCGGCATCCGAGTGAATTGAAACCGTCCTCGACAATCGCCGAAATGTACTTGGGGGCATCGGCCTACCTGGGAACCCAGAGTGTATGTCTAATTGTTGCATTGTAATTACAGCTAAACAGTGGTGCCAACTGTACGCGGGTCAATAGCCCGCGTGTCTGGACTGTTGCGAATACTCAAGGCCAGTGTTCGCAGGGCGGCCAACGCGTGGGAAAATTCCCTCATGGTGTTTGGGAAGTGTTTACTATTTGGTATTTTGAAACATGGATATGGTGGTCTCTTTTTTTTACCTTAATTTTAGCCTAAGTAAAAATTTATTTTTTTCACGGGTCGTACTGAGGTGTTTAGGGCCTGAGGTATCAACTGGGGGTTCGGGTGGGAAAGGGGTTCCTCTACCGAACAACTATAAATAAACTGAAACTTTTTTGTAAACTATAACTTGCTTAATTATTTTCAAAACTGGCTGACGTACCCGGAGATGCCCGAACAATTCAGTTGTATTTCATGGATTAGGTTTAACAGTTTGACTGAAGTCGTTTGAAGTACATCCACGGAATACAAGGCTGCAAGTAATGCTGTAAGCTTTACCCTTACTAGTGTAACTGGCATACAGAATAAACGTTAATACGTATAAAAACCAATTAAGATGTAGACTCTTTTCTTGAACGTCAAGTGAGCAAATTTCGATCAAGAAGTACCAAAATTCTGCTTTAAGGAGTGGAAAAAGGAGTTGTGTCGGTTTTTTTCAAAATATCATGTAAGCTGTGGCTTCGTTTTTTAAAGATCAAGCAGGGTGAAATGTCTAAAATCTCATCACGTTTGGAATAAAACTGTAAATGTTTATAAAAGACGAATATTCAAACACTTTTATAAATATAAGATTTTAAGAAATAGAATTTTAAAGTTTTCCCTATTATTAGGACTAATTGTTGAATAATTATGCTCCAATTTAGTCAAAATCACAACAGTCGTTAAGCCGATACCATCTAGGGCAAGTATAGTTTAAAAAATTATATATTTTTCTGAAATCATTGACCTTGAAACGGATCCAAAAAAGCTTTATACCGATTTTCGCTTGAAGCACAGAACTATGTTGCATATACAGAGAAATTAAATGCCTAAAAATATTGTGTAGCTTAGGCATATATTGTAATTAGGTAAGAAGAAGTCGTAAACATTTGCCTAATTAATTTTGACTGAAAGAGCAGCAAGATTTTGGCTAAATCCTATATATTGTGATCCTAAAAAATGCATTTCAATAACAAATAGTTATTATTGTTCTTCAAGATTATTTTCGCAAAGCTTTAAAAGTTAACATGGTCTTTTAAATACTGTGATATAGTAGTTTATCTATGATCTGATAAATGCACTACTACCTTTATGGATTGTTCGCTATTTGTTCATTTAGATGCATGCAACTTAGATAAGATTGTTTTTAGATGTAGTAAGCGGTTGCATTGATATTAGTTGTAGCTGTTATTTGTTTTTCAATCAGATATGTTGTGAAAGTAAATATTTAAGCTTAGTGTTTCCAGCATGTACTTTTCAATAGTCCAATTTAGGTCTGTAATTTTGTAGTGTTTGTGAATTAAGGTGGTAAAGTAAGCAAATTATATGTTACAAAGTTACATAATTAATATAGTCGAGTTAACCTTAAAATATGGTAATTGTAACGACCTAGAACTTGCACAATTTTAGCTTATTATATTTTTTGTTCTTTGAATTGATTATTACCGGTAGGCTACTCAAACATATTAAAATAAATATAAGGCTAATTGTTTTCTAATCTGTTGCTTTCAAAAACAAAATAACCTTTAAAGTTTTTTTAATTTGCTCCTTGTCGTCTATCCTTGAGTTAAGTTGTCTAATTTGAACAAGCTACATTTTCTAATTAGATAACCTAACAAGGTAAAATTGAGTTTTCGGGACTTTCGTCAATTTTTGCAGCAAAACGCTTTATTATGTGTCCAGTATTAATAATACAAAATATTAAAGTGCAGAAACCGATAAGTTACAAAAAAAATTAAAATTAAAGTGACAAACATAACCTCAAAATGAGTACGGCGCGAAAGTAAACAAACGTGTTTTCATCGCGAAAATGATTAATTAAATGAGTGTTGTTATTAATAATTATATATTATTATTATTATTTGCGTATAGACCCTGTTGGATCACGCAAAGCACTCCGACTCATGTCTTGTTCCTTCTAATCCTCCACACCTCCCTCATCCTGTCCCCATGGATCCTCTTCCGCTCCTCCGTCCATTTTACCCCTGCTCTCTTTGGGATTTCATTCTCTGGAACCTTCCAACCGAGCATCTTTCTCCTGTATGCGTTCCTGTCTTCAACGTCTGTACAGGATTACAATTAGATTTATGCTGATTTTTAACGGTGATTACAATTAACTGTGATATCACATTTTTAAAAGCCTGTAAGATAAAACAGTTATGCTGTATATGATTTGGAATGACGCCAGTTTGAATTGAACGGATTTTGCTGGGTAACGAACCTGTGTTCTCAATAAGTGATCTAGAGGTCAGGATCGGCGCTCATTTCAAGGTCCCAGATGGAACTTACCAAGATGGTCGCCTCATCAGTTCATTTTCCAATAGAAATTCGCTAAAATAGTCGTAGGCCTATTCTAGTTCTCATACTAATACGTAACGCATAACCTTTTTAACCTCTATTTATTTGTGCGAGAGGATTTTGTGATGAGAGGATTCAAAGGTTGGCACCACTGTTGTAGTGTTATATAAATTTAAAGTTGGTGTTATATAAACTGTTGTGGTGTTATATAGATATCTATATATAATTTAAAGAACTTGATAACCTAGCTCGACTCGGATGTTGAATGTTTAACTCGGTTGTTGGAAACCTGGTTTTCATCGCGAAAATGATTAACGAAATATAAACTTTTTTTAAAAAAGAAAGAACTTCAGAATTTAACTCGACTCTGTTGTTGGGTGTTTAACTCAGTCGTTGGTTATATAACCAGTGTTCCGTAAAAGCTACTAATCTTTGTAACGAGTGTTATTGCAGGGGATATAGAGCTGCCATTGATTTGTAAAAATAAACGTGAGAATATAGTTCCGTAATAAATGGCTAAACATCGTAATTTATCGTAATAAATTTAATCTTTCACGGGTTAATTAATATCTCTTAACGAAATAATATAGCACATAATTAAAACTAAAACAATTGTAAATACTTTTGGAAAAGTTAGAAATAGGCCTACTATTTTTTTAACTTTTACACCAGAAGTTTCATTTAAGCATAATATTTTTTTAAAAAATTATAATTTTTATAGGCATGTAGACTATATTTTATGGCATTCAAAATTTTTTTAAATCCAAAAACTAAAAAAATACTAACCTGATATATTTTATTACTATGGTTATATTTAGGTGTATACTTATTTGGTTCAGCTACATAGGTAGGCATATTGCATAAATATTGAATTCGCCCCCAGTTCGAATTTTTGAAATTTGTTTGTGTTGCGTGTAACCTCGATAGCTTAGCCTACTTTAAGTTTCAATTTATCGACTGCCTTAAGATCGTTAACATCAATCATTCGCTACCTACTTCCGAACTATCAGAAATAAAATTATCACTACACACAGCTGACTTGCTGACATCATGAAAGCAAATTTCTTACAAAAATTATTTAAACTTTTTTTTTACATTGATATTTTTATTTGGAACTTTACACATATATTTGCGCCACAACTAAATGATATAATCTGAAAAATAACATGAATAATTATTAAGAATTATTGTCTAGTGGAATGGCAGTGATGTTGGTTCAGAAGGTCTGTACGCCAACGTAGCCGAATTCGTCGTGGATATAATAAGCGTCGATCCTAACCTCTAAATCACTTTTTTTTAAAGGTCGTAAAAAATTATATATATATATATATATATATATATATATGTGTGTGTGTGTGTGTGTGTGTGTGTGTGTGTGTGTGTGTGTGTGTGTATATCCTATTTTATTCAAACGTCACAAAAATCGACTTTGGTATAGCTTCAACAAGTTCGTTAACCAACAAAATTCTTTTAACAGCTTCAAAATGGCTGCCATTTCAAACCCTTAAAAATGCGTAATTTTTTTTTCTTTAATATTTTTTGAAAATCTGTTTTTACCAACATAATCAGCGTTAAAACCTGTATAAATTAGCATTTTGAATTTTCATAATCTGTTGAAATTTAATTTGACGGTGGTCGCAGTTAATTTTTTGGTATTTCCAATGTTAACTTGAAAGTTTAATGTAATTAAAAGCCGCGTTTCGTAATTATTTTAAATATGCAAGTTATCTGGGTCGAAATGTGAAAGGTGCGCTTCCATTTTGAAGGAAATATTCGGTTTGATGGAATCTAAATTGGAAAAAGTTTTTTTACTTTGATTTATTGAGGTACTTGTGTCCTCAGTGACAGGTTTAATTAAATTAAGCGAACACGTTGCACAGACTTTCTCACAATTCGTTTAATATACTTCTGGAAAACGTGGCCTGGGATCGGAAAAAATAAATTATGCATAAAGTTTCTGACATTCAAACTTAAGTGGTATTTTGACTTTTCTCGAAAGAAAACCTTCTCTTTTGGTTTCTTCCTCGGTAGCTGTCGAACTGAATTTCCCCGGAGAGATTGCAACCATTACTCTGAAGTTAGATTCGATGCTTAAAAAAAATTGTTTTTTCGTTTTTAAATGTGTTTTTGCCAAACAGGTTTGTTAAAAAATTAAAATACCGACAGTAACTTTTACAAAAATTAAAATTAGGTTGTTTTTTACTTAAGGCCGAGACCTTTTGGGACCTCGAATGAGCGCCGATCCTGACCTCTGAAGTACTTTTTGAGGAACAGTTACAAATTGTGTGTTTGTGTGTGTGTGTGTGTGTGTGTGTGTGCGCGCGCGAACTGTACACCTCAAAGTTGTTCATTCAAGCCGCAGTTACTGTTATTCCTTTAGCCTTGCCGTTAAAGATGTTCTCATTAGTTTGTCATAAAGTAATATAGGCCTACATTCTATTGTAGTTTTAATAAGCTTGTTACTGAACAAAATTAGTTGCCATCTTCTTATATCTTTTAGAAATGTACAGCTGTTTTATGAAAATCTGATTTCACCATCGTAATCAGCGTTGAAATCTTAATAGCATTTTAAATGTTTCTATGTAACAGTTACATTGGGTATTGAGGAGCTAGTCCGACTGGCTGAACTGGTATCTGATTCCGAGTTTATTGGGCCGGCTTTAGGGATCTCTGTTTCGGCTTGGGTCTACTTTAACAAGCAATACCAGGCAAGATAAGACAACCTTCATGAACGTTCCCATAGCAAGCGCCTCTTAAGAATGATTCCTCATTTAGGACTTTAGAGGGGTGGCAGATATCTTGGGCAGAGCATAATTCAGAAAAATCATGGGGCGCATTACAGGGCACTGTGATCTGAGGGTGTACATGAATGAACAGGATAGATATGTACCACGCGGAAACTTTGTGTAGGTTATGCAGGATAAAGGAGGAAACTGTCAGATATAATTCATGATCGTGAGGCTCTTGCTAGAAGGAGGCTAAGGTTTTTGGTTTCCAGGTATTTTTAATCAGGAACTAGGTATTTTTAAGAAGCTTAAATGCACAGTAGGTCAATCGATCGTTTTAGTTGCTACAATTTGCTACAACCCAAGTAACTACTTTAGTTACACAATAGGTTCGACGATCGCAGTACCTGGGATTGTATAATCCCTTCTAGTTTTTAATATAATCTCTTTTATATATTAAATATTTTATATATTTAATAGCAGTTATATTCTCTTTTCTTATAACAGTTATAATGTATGATTTGTTATAACAGTTATGTCGTGTGATTTGTTATAACAGTTATAATGTGTGATTTGGCATAACAGTTGTGTGAGTTTTTGTAACAATTATATTGTGTAATTTGTTATAACAGTTATATTGTGTGATTTGTTATAACAGTTATATTGTGTCATTTGTTATAACAGTTATATTGTGTCATTTGTTATAACAATTATGTTGTGTGATTTGTTGTAACAGTTATGTTGTGTGATTTGTTATAACAGTTATATTGTGTGGTATTGTTACTTTTACTCTATCACTTCAGCGAAACTGCTGTATTCTCCGATTATATTTGTAATTTTGTTTCTACCGAAGTGCTTTGAAGTTGTTGTCAACTTATCTATTTGAATATTAGAAAGTTCGCAATGGCCAGATTTATTTTCTACATCGATAATCGGCACAAACAAACAAAGTTTCGAAAAACGTTACACCGCTAACAATGTCAGATCAAATACAAATTACCGATAATTGAAAAAAACGCTTCCTCTGTCTTTACTCCATTGTTTAACCCCGCGCAGGTGGAGTTTCCGGTGTTGCGTTGCGTTCACATGATGGGAACCCGCAAGGTACTTTATTTGGGCCGATGCTGTTCCTTTATCGCCACAGGAAGGGCTAAATGTTGCCACACAATGGTGATTGTAGCTGTGACCCAATTTGGTAACGCACACTGTTGGTTGGGTGTCGTCATTGGGTTTATAGGTTAGGGGCCTATTAATTGAATAACTTCGATAGGAGGGGGGTTCACGGTCAGCGTGTCACACAGCAAATGTTTACTTCCTTACCATATTTGGCGTAATTTGATCGTACGTTATTTTGTTGATAAAAACGTAATCTGTGCCCAGAACCCAATTTGATTAGATAGTATAAGCAAAAAATGTTCTATATTTCGGGACCTTTTCGAATCCAAAACGCTAAAAATTGCTCCAAAAAACGGACTTTCTCAAATTCAGCTGTAATTATTTTTATTAAATTTAACTGAATTTTTTCCAGACTAGCATAACTGACCGAGCGAAGTCGATTAGTTTGTTTTAAAACGACCGTTCTGCGCGTTTGATGTGTGTGTGTGTGTGTGTGTGTGTTTTGTGTGTGTTTTACGCAATTTTATTCAAACTCATTGATAGATTATTTTGAATTTTTTTACGAAAGTGCCTTGTATAAAGCCCGAACGACGTATGCGTAAGATTTTCTTCTAAGCATTTTCGTTTCAATATGGCGACCTTTGATTTAATGATAGCGACTGCAGTTGCTGGTTCTTTCCTGTTGTAATTCTGGCTAAAGCTGTCTTATCACAATTTTGACCGCTTCTTGGAGAAATAACATAAAATTCCCAATAAAGTTGGTCCAGTATTACTTTTCGTAAATATTACTGTTACCGGTTAAATTGGTGGGAGAAGTAGCGAGAGTGTCAGAGAGGTGACCTCCCAGAAAGTTGCGAAAAAAATCAGGTTCCAACTGATTGTACCTGAACTGGATAAATAATAATTGTACCAACTAGAATTTAAAAAAAAAAAAATGGGAAAATACAGTTTTGAACGGAAGTAAAACAAATCCTGACCGCCGTTGATTTTTTCTCGGAATAGGTTATTAGAATTAAATGTGAGGAAGTTTATGCCGTGTTTATTTATTAATAAAAAATGCATATTTTGACAGTGCAATCTCGGATGCACAAGAATTTCTTTTGCTACCGGTAGGTTGGCTGCCTGTTGCGCATTCCTGAATAACTAGCTTTAAATAAACTAACAAAAAAGCCTTTCTTTCACAAAAGACATGAATGCACTGCCAGTTGTATATAGTTGCGATTCGAGTCACGTCTCACTAGATCGTTAAGTTTATTCAAGTGCTTCGGTCGTCTAAGGAGATTTGATTCACAAGGCTGTGGATTTGAGAATGGAAGGCGATACGTGAATAAAATACATTGGTACACATTCCTGCACGGCCGAGTTGTGTCTAACGAGCACCAATTGTGACTAACTTGAACGTTAACGAGTCAAATTAAAATTTTCTTTTCCACCTCGTTCTTTGCGGAATATTTACTTTTTGGTGAATAGCGGTAAGTGTGTCACATGGTTTGAGTTCTTTATTGGTATATTTAATGCAGATCGGTAGATCCGATTTTGGGTTACTTGGAAGGATTGCATATCGTCGAAATTGATCGTTTCATTTGTGCATATTCACAGGCACCCAGATATAAACTGTTTGTTTGGAACGAAGAAGAACTGATATATTCATAGAATATTAAGATCGCATTTTTCACGATCACAGTCCGATCTAAATAGGCCTAATATTGAAATTATCGAATTTCCACTGGAAAAGTTGTGGGTGTGATTTCGATTTAGGCCGAGTGGCCCCCAAATGCATAGTGGACTATGCATTCAAAACCTAACATATTGTTTTTAATGTAAGTTCGGACACTAAAAGAGTAACGGAACTGAGCTGAATGAAGCGGAATCGCTGGACTCCGCTCCGCCTCAACTCTGACTAGTTCGGTTTTGAAGCTGACTCCGCTTCCCCCACCACATTGACAACACCTCCAAACTTACTATTTCTCGTTACCTAGGTTACGGTTTTTAAACAGTAGTTCCTAGAATCCTTTAAAATAGGCCTAAATATTTATATTTAAAAGATACACACGTGTTTTTTAAACTAACTGAACTCCTCTTCTGGTTGCCTTTTATTTTCATTCCGCTCCGCTTGTCTTGGCTCAGCACAGCTCCGCTAAGCATTTCATGGCCGCCTGGCCTTAGCATATAGAATGTAGATGTAAACTGTCTTCAGTATCTCGAACATTTCAAACTCTTTTTAGGTTAAAACGCCCTTAAAAATCCAGTGCACAGGCAGAAAACGTGGAAAATTGACTTGATTTCTCGTAATTGATTATGGTCATACATAAATAGTCACAATTTCAATTATTGCAGATTTACGATTTTCTGTCAAAAAACAACAAATTAAACTCAGACCATCGTCGCAGTTTTTTCGACTCTTAGAAATGAAACTTCTCTTCATTTACTTACAACAAGCGTAAATTACTTAAATTCAAAATCACCACACTTATTCTTCTGTTACGGAAGAAACAAGACCTCTCGGAAATTCCTTTGACAGCTGTTATCAGTGTGTTTTCCTGACGTGACGTCATATGAATTCCGGTTCCGGTATTCCCGCGCCGCTGCTGCTGTGATAAGATCCCACGCTCATGGTCTCTGTACATCTCTGCGATTGGGTTTAAATTTAAACCTATTTAGGTTTGTGTTCGACAGTAAATTTGACGAGTCATCGAACCGAACTGATACTATTAGCTACGGAACAATATTAGCCCGCTTTGCTGGTCAGTCCCGCTCGCTACAGTCGGTAGAAAGAGATATTTACGTGCAAGTTGCATAACGGATTCATTATTTACTAATTATTATTATTATTATTATTTACCTAACAGTGTGCACTTATTAATAGCGGACCCCGCAAATTGCAGACTAGCTGCACCTATTGAGAGGGTTTAGACGTCCCTAACTGTACCCGAGTCTAACACACACTTACACTTACGACTTTTAACATTCCCGGCGAGGGCTTGGCATTTTCATACGCTATAAAATCATCCCACCGTCTGCATTAGCCCAAGTGTGTACAATAGTCGGACGTTAAACACCAAAAAAAAAAAAAAAAAAAAAAAAAAAAATTTAACACTTTACACTCACATTTACATTTAGGGAGGCGATAATAGCCTCAATGTGCTTTTCGCTTTAAAATAACAGCAAAAATAATGATAGCGGCGCGCAGCTAACGTGATGGAAGCAAATTTCGAAAAAGTATTAAAAACGCGATAGATTTTTCATCTTACATTTTTTTTTAAGTTTTGATTTCGCCATCATAATCTGCATTTCAAATTTTTAAACTACATAAAGGAGGTTGTTGCAGAAAGATGCTTGAACGCCGTCAAATTCATTTTCGTGTATTCAAAGTAATTTGGAAACTAAAGATTCTAATTTATTTTTAACGCTGATTACGATGGTGAAACCAGATTTTTTTAAAGTGTAAGATTAAAATGTTGTGTGCATTGCTTTTTAATTTGGAATGTCCGCGATTTTTAAACCAGTAATTTAGCTGGATAACGAAATTGTACAAGCTATTAACAAATTCTTTTTTTCTCAACAAATCTCAATAACTAGGGCAAAAATTACAAATTAATACGCGCATGCGCGCGCGCACACACACACACACACACACACACACACACACACACACAGTGTATGTGAATCTTTGTGAGTTCTATCACTTCTTTTCTGTTAGCCGTGAGTGTTTGTAATTTTTTTTGTTTAATTTGTTAATATAGGCCTAGGCCATCTAGGTTTATTCCTAGTTAGGAAATCTAGGTTTAGTTAGGCACTTGAGAAGAAGAGTTGATCCGTACTCTAGAAACGCCTTGTATTGTTTCTATATACAGAAATGACGTCAAATATTCCGATAAACAATAATAGTAACATGAAATGTCCATATTTAGGCTAAATAACAATTTTAAGAACAGAATAACAGTAGCTTTCGAAATTTTTGTCAAATTTGATTCAAACTTTGCAGAATCCATTTTGGTAGTGTATAGTTTAGACAATTCGGTCACTCATTAATATCCTTTAATCCGTTTCAAAATGGCGGCTATTCATAATCGTATAGCCTAAATCGTACTTGAAATCATAGTGTTAAATTGTTCGAAAAAACGAAAATGGACCTGTTTTCTTGGTTGTAAAGTTTGCTTTTCCATTTCAAATCAATTTTAACTGTTAATGCCGATTTTAATCACTTTCACGAAGAGAGATTCTTTATTTTGAAATCGTGTACGATAAAAAATTATATTTTTTCAAATATTTTTAATGACCACCATTTCGTAAAATATAAATGTGTACGCGTATAAAATTTTCTCGTACCTAGTTTACCAAAATTCGCTTCAATTACGTTAACAAGTACATTCAGTAATTATTCTACCGAATTTTTTCTAGTAGAAGAGTTTTATTAGGTCGATCTCTTTCCCAAACCGGTTTGTTTCGACAAAATACATAAAAACCTTAAACAATCATTGAACCAAAAATAAAAATTATGTATAATTTGTTTTCTTATTTTTTAATTTTAATTACGATAATTTGTTCGGCAACACGACAAATTAGCTAGTTTTTATTTAACAACATAACCTAAAAACTTATTATAGCCTATCAGCTGTTCAATTAAATCAGCTGATCGTTACGAATTAATATAAAACAACTGATCTTTTAATATAAACACTAAAATTAAATTAAAGATTCATTTCATATACTTGAATCGGTCAAACGGTTTCGTTGTTTCCACAGTGTTATCATATATACAAGCTCCCCACTTCGATCCCGGTGGAAATACTGAAATTTTTAATTATAATTAATTTAATATGAGACGCGACACGCAAAATATACTGTTATATATCAATATAAACATGTTCCTCGCATCACGCGTCCCGCAAAATCCAACATCAAAACCAGCGCTAAATCGTGATACATGGTTAACAGGTTGAAAAGATGCATAATAGCTCCCTTAGGGGACAAAATACACGGAACTCTTATTGAAGCAGCAAATTTGGTTTGATCCGGCCCTAACATGTGATTAAAATTTCATCGATACAGGGTCAGTGGGAGGACTGATCACGAAATAGATTAATCTGCGAGCATGCGCAGTGAGTCACAAGGTGAGGATATCGGAACAGGAAGTAACGTGACGTCATCATAGAAAGGGATACTGACAGAGGCTTTCCTTGATTCGGTCTTGTTTCTGTAATAATGCCATGGATATTAACTGAGTGTATGCTATACCCCGCTGTGATACAATCCTTGATAACTTGAGATCCCTGACCTCAGTATAATTGCCAAGTCTCCTGTCCTGCCCCCGTTGTGGCTTGAGATCGTTTCCATCATCTTCCTGGATCTTCCTCTTATCCGCAGTTTTCCTTTTTTGCTTCCTAAAAAATTCTTCTTTTTTACTTTTTCATTACGATTTTTACTGATTTAGTAGAGTTCCTCTTATCCGAACACTCATCCTAATTCCGAAAAAGTGAATTTGAATCTACATTTCTGAATTCCGTATTTTCTGAACACTGTATTGTTCGTAATATCCGATTTCCGTGTTATCCGAATTTCGCATCATCCGACTTGCCCTCGTTCCGAATTTCGTACTGTCCTAAAACCGTATTATTCGACCACGTATATTCCGAATTTCACATTATCCGAATCCCACACTTTCCGAATTCCGTGTAATCCGAATCTTTCATTCGTTTATAGCGGTTTTAAAAGTTTTCATAGCGTTTTAAACTTTTAAATTACAGTGAAAAAACAAAAATAAACCCAGTTCACCATGAATTTTTTTTTAATTTTTTTTTTTTTTTTGTAAAAATGCACGTTTACTACTTCAGTAAATTTTGTTAATTTTGGCGCCAAAGCGCTTTATAATATGACCAATACTGATGTTACAAAATATAAAAGTAGGAAGTTAGGACAAAAGTAGAAAATAAAAGTGACAAACGTAACCTCAAAATGATTAGCGCTTGATAGTAGGTAACGTATTTTTCATCGTGAAAATAAAAGAAATTTCTTAAAAAAGATTTAAGAATGTAACCTGACACGGTTGTTGGGTGAAAAATCTAACGTGGCTTTGTGTAAAAAGTTAGGGTACTAACCTTGTAATTACTGTTACCTCGATGGGTGACGTTGGCGTTTTAATCCAGCGTACTAAATGTAGTATGCTCCGTTTAAAGTAAACAGCAATGACGTCACAATATAGTTCCGTTAAAAATAGCTTAAAATTATAACTTGTCGTAATAAACTTAATCATCCGCATGTGAATATCTCTTAATTCAATAATAAATTATGAATGATAAAACAAAAACAATTATTTTTTTAAAATACCTATTTTTTAATTTTAACTGATTTTGAAAATTCAAAATGCTAATTTATGCAGTTTTTAACGCTGATTACTACGGTAAAATCAGATTTTCAAAAGAAAGGTATGCATTTTTAAAGATTCGAACTTATCGCCATTTTGAAACTGTTAAACGAATTTCTCTGGTTAACGAACTTGTTCAAGCTATTGCCAGAATCGATTCTTGTGTCAAGTTTGAATTAAATTGGACAAATTGCGAATATGACTGTTGTAATTCACACACACACGCACACATGCACATGCGTACTTACGTAATATATATAAGTATCAGTACTCATTTTAAGTTCTCGGATTTGGGCCTTACCATGATGGCTATATCAGTCGCTTATTTTCCAATGGAAATTCGCTAGAAATCAACCTTGTAGTGACAGAATCGAAAGAAATGAAAGTTTGGGAAAGCTTACGTTTCATAAAAATCCAAAATGAAGTTTTCTGTGTATTTATTGTATTTTATTACTAATCGAACAGCCAGACCAAATCTTTAAAAATCTTATATTTTTTATTTTATTTTTTTGAAAACTTATTTCACCATCGCAGTCAACATTCAGAACTGCATTTACATTTTCAAATTCCATTAAATTGCTTATATATAGAGATTTTAACGCTGATTTTTGACGGTTGAAAATCAGATTTTCAGAAAAATTACAAGATAGAAACGTTATTGCTATGTGATGTGACATTACTTTTTTTAAATTCGCTTCCATCACGACAGCCGGACAACTAAGTACCGTAATTATTTCCATGCTTTCCTTTATACTTAGTATAGTGATAATTCAAATAAAGTGATGATAAGTGGAATACGTTTTAAAAATAGTCGGAATCCACTTGCGTGGTTATTTTTTTCGATTTATCTAAAAAGCACCACTCAACTTCATCGGAACGTTTTTTTCACCAAATAAGGAAATCTTTGCGTTATCAGATGATGTCACGAGAAGTATCGGAAACATGCACTCGTGATCACGTGATCAACGGCCTTAAGTGATACTATAACTGTACAGTGATTATACAACAGTACAGCTGTCACTGAACACTTCTGAATCATCTTAACTAATATCTTAAGAGTAGGATGAACTATAAAAATGAACCCTGACCGCCGTTCGTTTTGGCAATCATATTTAAAAATTCAAAATACTTGTACGCATTTTAACGTTGATTATTGTTGAGAAATTGTACTTTCAAAAAAAAATGTATTTTGTATATTTAAGAAGTTTTAATGGCAGCTTTTTTAAACCGGGCAGTCACCAAATGCGGAGCGAAGCCGAGCGGAATGAAAATGAACGGCACCGGAAGCGGAGTTCGGTCAGTTTAAAGAACGCGTTTGTATTTGGGCCTACTGTAACGGATCCTAAGAAACTGCTACGTTTAGAAATCGTAACCTAGGTAACAGGATAGATATTTTTTTTTTTTACGTCCGACAATTGTGTGCACACTTGGGCTAATGCAGACGATGGGATGATTTATAGCGTATGAAAATGCCAAGCCCTGGCCGGGAATCGAACCCGGTCCTCGGGGTGAAAGCCCAGTACGCTATCAACTAGGCCACCGAGGCGACTAATTAATAAGTAACAGGATAGATATAGGATAGAATAGGTAACAGATAGATATAGTTTTTGAAGATGGTTGTTCTCCGAAACGCGTCAACGAAAGTAGAATTGACGAAGCTAGGGAAGGCAGATCATTATACTGAACATAGTGACAGTAATCCTAGCAGAAAAGAAGAAGAATTTAAAAAGAATTTCAATAGGTAACAGGAAATAATACGTTTGGAGGTGTGGTCTCAGCGTGCGGGAGAAGCGTAGTCATCTTCAAAACCGAACCTAGACAGTATCGAAGTTACGCAGAATGGAACACAGCGAAGCCGTTTGACTCTGCTCAGCACCGTTACGAGTTCAGTGGCTGCACTTACATAAAAACATTAGCTTCGGTTTTGAATGCGTAGTCCGCTCTGCTCAGCGCAACTCCGCTCCGATGGTGAGCACCCGGCCATAACGGATTTTTCTGAATACTTAACCTTACATTTTTTTAATGTAATTTCACCGTCACAATCAGCGTATAAAAGTGTGCACAAATTAGCGTTTACATTTTCAAATTCCGAAAAAAATATGAACCCTGACCGCCGTCAAATTCATTCTCGATTAATGAATTAAGCAGATTTTGAATCTGATAACGGATCGGGATATCTTGATTTCAAAACTTGTATGATAAAAAAGAAGATGTAAATTTTCGCCATTTTGAAACTGTTCAAGCTGTTGCCGAAATCGATTTTCGTTTCAAATTTTAATTTTTAAACAATACAATTTTTAACTTCACCTCTAAAAAGCGGGTGTCGTGCGATTTTCGATCGTCCTGTATTTATAATTTAATTTCCAACGATTCCGTATAAACGTCCTCTAAAGATCACGATCGGTGCACATTCCCTAGGCTCATCTTACTATGATGACCGCTCCAATAGCTCATTTTCCGATGATATACGCCGGATTACCGCGAGGCTACTGTAATCTGTGATTGGGTGATGTTATAATCTGTGATGGAGCAGTAGATTTTAAAAATATAAACTTGATTGTTGATGCGTTGCTGTGGTAATATAATGTAGGCAAGACTATGTATGGCGTGTTATAGTTTATGTATGGAAAATGTAATATACAAATTTCTCCTTGTTTTTGTATGTCATGTAATGGGTACAATTACTACAAATAACTAAAAAAAAGACCATACAAAATTTGATATAAATAAAAAACAATAGCCAGAAAGCTGAAAATGTTAACAATTATTCTTTATGATACAGTGCAACTGTCTGGTTATAATCATTTACAAAAGAGTAATACCTACATATTTTAAAAATAAATTTTCTTCAAAACTAGAATATACAAGAATTCCAGTCAGGACAACAACACAGCTCTTAAATATAAAATAATAAATATATCCTTTATTTTATTATTATTTTTACCAATATTTACAGAAATACGTTAATGTCAAAATGATTGTTCAAATAGTTTTAGAGATATACAAATTTGAAAAAAATGTTAATATTTAACATGTATGACTCCTGTCAAATGGTATTCAATTTTTTTTTTAACGTGGTCATCTTTACACGTTAAGAACATAAAAATAAGGTAAAAATGTATTTTTTAAACAATAAAAAACTTGTTTTAAGAGATAATCCTCCAATTGTAAACTCATCGTGTTTTTTGATGCGTCATAATTTTGAAAACGATGCCGCTCCGTGCCAATTACTCGGCGGCGCCTACCATTACTCACTGATTTGCAAGTGAATCAACCCCGCGCCTGTCTGTCTGCTACATCTATGAATCAGTTACTGACTCAGTCCCCCCCCTCTTTACCCACACACACACACACACACACACACACACACACACACACACACACACACACACTGCGTAAGTGTCAACACAGTAGGCAAACGTTCCTTATAACTACTAATCACGATGATTCAGTACTTCCACTTGTAAAATGCCCGTTTATTAGCGAATTTTAATCGGGATAAGGCTCAGATTCAGTACCATGAAATGTGTACCGATCATGATCTTTAGAACACGTGTAAACGGGGTCGTTAAAAATTATAAGAATGATCCAAAAATTGCAATGCATGCTCTTTAAAGATGATTCTATAGCTGAAAACATCGCAACTGTATTGTTGACTATTGGAAGCAAAATTTTGTTTTATCGCACAGTCATTTGAAAATCTGTTTTCACGCGTTAAAATCTGCACCAATCAGCGTATTGAAATTTCATTACATCGAAAACGAACCATGACCGCCGTCAAACTCGTTTTCTTAATATCAGTTGGTTTTGAGTATTTAAAGTGTTTATCTATTGAGATTTTAGCACTGATTACGATGTGGTGAAGTAAGATATTCAAAAAAAAAGTGCAGAGTAAAAAACGTTCTTAACTATTTAAGGTTTAAAATAGCTGCCATTGTTGAAACTGATGATCAGATTTTGATGGGTAACGAAGCTATTATCAAAATCGATTTTTTTATTGCGATAAGTATGAATCAAATATGAGAAAAATCACACACACACACACACACACACACACACACACACACACACACACACACACACACACACACACACACACACACACACACACACACACACACACACACACACACACACACACACACACACACACACACACACACACACACACACACACACACACACACACACACACACACACACACACACACACACACACATACGAGGTGAGGTTAAAAAGTTCCCGAAATTGGTCAATGAAAATTATTTTAAGTACGTATAATATTTTAATCTTATTTTCCTTCAAAATACACGCCTCCTGCATGCACACATTTCTCCCACCGTTCATACAATTGACGGAAACACTCCTAGACCGGAAAATATGACGATTTACATTAAACTCGGTTACATTAGTTCTATGTTATGTTCGAATATAATATAATCCAAATTTGAAGAAAATTTGATTTTTTTCCGGTAGTTTCAGAACCGTATTCCGGAGTGGGAGTAGTAAAATATGAGAAAGTTTGTGCAACATTTTACTTCGCGCAGACCCAATTCCCTATCCCTTGCGACCCCATTTTCCATTGACCTAATTTCAAGTTGTAGCTACAATTGACCTACTATTGTGATTAAATAGATTGTACCTGTATATAGGAGAGGTAATAAAATATAAGTATGCTGTGGGTGTTTGTGTTGTTAGAACCACCAAAGATTTCCTGTGGTGTTTTCTTGCTAGTGTCTGTAGATAGGTGTCTGCAGTTTAAGAGGAAAATACACACTCTATGGCATTCAACATTTTTAATGAATTTTAATTAGAAAATGCGCTATTTATTTTAATAAATAAACGCGTGTGAGAGAGAGAGCACGCTCAAGTTCTCAATTCTAAACTTGGCCATTGAATATAAACGTACTAGAATGATAACCCTTATGAGAGTGAGCATTCGCTGCTGTTTGCATCTTGCGGCAAAGTATTCAACTACAATTAAATAGATAGGCCCATAATGGTACTGCCTGGTTTATCAAACAACTCCCCCCCGTCCTTGCATTTTGCAGCGTTCGTAGCGGCATGTAGTCCAACTACTTGGACTTTAGATGATGTTATCGAGCACGCTTTTTGTAATGGTGTCTGTACTTCCATTCTGTTTGTATTCAATGTATTGGCGTAAACATCGACTTCAGTAATAGCTTGGAAAAGTTCGTTACCCAACAAAATCCGCTCGACAGTTTCAAAATGGCGGGCATACAATCATTTTTTTTTTTTTTTTAAATCTGATTTCCCATCGTAATCAGCATAAAAAACAGTGTAAATTAGTATTTCAAATTTTTAGATTTCGTTAAAAATTTGAAAACATTCTGACGGCTGTCAAGGTCCGTCTTCTTTATTCTTATTTGAGTGGCTAGAGGTCTGAAATGCTATGTTAGAAACTTATCATCCGCTTTCTGTTGTCCCAACTACAAATCGACTGAAGGCGCCGGTGAACAACGCTATGTTCTGTTATTATTTGTGGTTTCATAAATGTTACAAATATGGTGGCCGGTTGATAAGCACATGTTCGTGTCAAATGACTGTGACAAAATTGGGCAATCAATGCACAAACACGTAAAGCACGTTGATTACGTGATCTGCCGGCAAATCACGTGCCCTTATTTGGTGAAAAAATCTGTAGAGCGCGCGATGAGAAACTGCGAGCCGCGATTGTAGAAAGTTAATGTTGTCTGCTTGCAGTCTGCTTGCATAGAACCGCTTTTAGATGTAAACATATTTTATTGGATACAATTTTATATCAGAAATTTGTTTTTATATACTAGGAACTTATTTCGTCTTCCTCGGGCCCAAAACCACGTTTTGCTGCAAACTCTAATGGCGGACGTACAATAATCCTTCAGTTATATTTCAGAAACTTTTAATTTGTAGACAGTACTTCGAATTTTACATTAGACACTTGAAATAATATACATTTAGGCCTATTTTGAGTGTTATACTTTACAGCAGAAACGTTAATTTTCATAAAAGAAACTTTGAATGTTGTAGGCTATACTTTGAATTTTATACTAGACACTTTTAATAGTATACATAAACTTTTAATGTTATACCTTAGACCAGAAACTTTAATTTTCATAAAAGGAACTTCGAATTTTATAGACAGTACTTTGAATGTTTTACCTTACACTATTAACTTTGATTTTCATACAAAACGCTTTAAATTTTATAGACCATACTCTGAATTTTATACTAGACACTTTCAGTACTATACTTATACCAGACAATTTGGATATTATACTTTATACTAGAAACTCTGATTTACACACAAGAAACGTTTAGATGACACTTTGAATTTTATACCAAACATTTTCAATTTTATACGTAAACTTTGAATGTATAACCATTCAACCATTGAAAGTTTTTATGTATAACTATACACTTGTATTTGTATACCAGAAACTTTAAATTTTCATATAACAAATACTTTTGATTTTTTCCAGATAATTCGTATACCGGGAACTTATTATTTCGTAACTAAAACCTTTCAATTGTATAGGGTGGTCCACGGGAAACGGACGGTTTTACTCGACGACTGGTTGAGGGGGAGACTCGCGGTGGACATCACTCAGCTCCCTATTTCATGCCATTTAGTCGCCAATATGCCACTGTGGACGAAATATCATCGCGTGTTTGCGTACGAGACTTTTGTAAAAAGTGGTGAGTCCGTGGTTGAAATTCAATGATACTTCAGGCGTCATTTTCATATCGGGCGCCATGGTGAAATACCGAGTCGCAATACCATTTTAAGGTGGGTGAATGCATTTAGATCTAAGGGATCTGTTATGAAAACAAAGCCACCTGGCCCCATTCACTCTGGATAGAGTTAGAGAGGCAATTCAGCGCAGTCCCGGCCGTTCTGCTAGGCGTCACGCTGCGGAACTTTGACTGAGTAAGAGCACAGTAAAGCGTATCTTACACAAGGATTTATAAAATTATAATTGTATTAAATTGTAATTGTATAAAATTATAATTGTACAGAAGTTAAATGCTGCAGATCATCAAGATGGCAATAAGAAACCAGACTGAGCTAATCAACGAATAATTATTGGGCAGAGTGGAAGTAAATGTTCGAGAAAGACTGGAGATGTGTGTTCGTCACAACGACCGTCATTGGGTGATGTAAGTTTTAAAAATTGAAATAATGTAATTTTTTTTAAATGGCATAACTTTACCATCATTTTTGCATAAATAAAAATTATCTGTGTTTAGAACTAACGGAGTAATGATTTTTTCAAAGCCATCCGTTTTCCGTGGACCATCCTGTATATTAGACTTCGAATTTTAACAATAAAGGTCGAATTTTGCATAGAACTTTATTGTATACAAGAAACTTTGTTTTATTATAGGCTATTAGGTAGGCTTATAATAAATTGGGTGATCGTTTTACAAGACAATCTCGTTCTCTGCGCTCGCTCATCCGTTCGAAGTCTTAATATTTGAAAAAATTGAACGAAATATACTGAGCCGACGATTTTTAGAAAATAAGCATTTATTTATTGAAACGTTAAAACAGAGATTGTATGTAGCATTGTGACAGTGATTCGGCAGCTTCAGTGCTTCGGTGACGTAACAAACAGATTTGCTGCCTATATAAGTCTGTAAACACAGCTCCTTATTAGGCACTGCTCTCGCTTATGCGTGTGATGTGGGTCGGTAAACCTGGACATTTTGCACGGCGGCCGATTAGTCAACACTGGGATGTTTGGGAATTGCATCTGTTATACGGTGACTATACGGTGGCTATACGGTACCTTCTATGGTCCTGCTATGTTCAGACAACAATGGCTACAACTGTTTGAAATCTATTTTACAGTCCGCAACCGATACTGCTAACACAGTGAAAGTATTTTCAATGATTTGGCCAACTGAGTTGAAACACTTTCTTATACGTTTGGTGATGAAAAAAATATATCTTGATATTTGATAGACTTTACGTTGTCAAAAAAGTTGCTTTTTATGAATTCTACCCTTCTTTGTTGACGACAGAGACTAAACCAATTGAATTGTCCTCATTTGTCTAACCCAGGGGTTCTCAACATTTTTTCTGCTTCGATCCCCTAAATATTTTTTTTTTTTTTACGTAGACTCCCATATGTTTATAATGTGTTGCACAAATATCACCGCAAATGAAGTTTTTATTAGGAACAATTCAGTAATACATTTTTTTTAATAATTTGTATTTTGTATTATTAGATATACATTAAATATATAATTATGTTTATGGAACCAGAAATTTAAATAAAATATAAGTCACATAAATACATAACATTTTAATGAGATGGTTGCTGTTGATGTTCTTGATTTTCTTACGTATATCCGGGGAAATATTTGTTAATATTAATCGTAAATCACCACGTTCTGATATCTTAAATCGATTTCTCGTCTTTCGCAATAAATTATTTACATAGCTAAATTCTTGCCTCAACCAAGTAATAACTAGCAAATGTTAACAGTAGTGGTTCGCTGATACTTGTTAATCTGACGTAGTGTGTGCGGATGTCTTTAAAAATGGAATTTATTTCATTGATCCCCAATAGACCCCTCCGAATTCAATCGACCCATGTGGACGCCAATGAAAACCCCTATAGTCTAACCCAACTGACCAGTTTTGATGATATTTGGCATAACGAAATCACTTGCCCGTATCTCGAGACTGTTTTTTAATTTTAAAAAAATATGCTAAAAATCTTATATTCACGAAATCGGCTTTACCGATTTTGATGAAATTTTCATTAAATATATATTCTATAAGTACTGATTCAGGAGCTATTGGGAAAAAATTGAAAATCGGCATAATTTCTCAACATCGCTTCACCAGAATTTTATCGTGAAAAATCAGTCTAAACTCTGTAAACCGGATGTTGGGATATTGACCATATATGAAGCTTTGTAACTTAGAGTAAATGGAAAATATCCTTCAAAAAATCCGCAGTCAGCCTGTTTTCTTAAAATCGGTTTATCAAATTTTGATGAAATCTCTGTCACATAATATGAAGATTTTTAACTGGAAATAAAAGAAAATTAGGGATTCACAATAAACCGATGAAAACGAGAAAACCTGATAGCGGTCAGGGTTTACTTTTTTATTAATTAAATTTAGTCCGATGTTTTCAATTTGCTACACTGACTTGACTTATGTTTCTTCGTACGGTGAACAAAATTTAAACAAAATCTGATGAACCGATTTTGAGTGACTGATTTTTTTAAGATAACAATCATACCGTTAGAGCCGATTGTGAAAAAAATATTTTCAACAGTTTTTTTACAACGAGAAGGCTTCAGAAACCTTTCAAAAATGGTTCAGAAGTTTGGGGAACTATAAGTTACTTGCTTGCCAAATTGCATCTAAGTAGGTCTGCATTAGTTTAGTCTGAAGCTATTTGCTGCTACATCTACAGGCACACATACAGATATTTTAGTACAGTAAAAAAGTACTTTTTTACTAAGAAGATTTTAAAACAGATAGACCCATAAAAATATCAAGATCTATTGTGGAACAGCCATTTGGTAAGATCCAAATTCAGAACTTTTAAATGAAATATCTGACAGCTAAATTTTTAAGGGATAGTTAAAATTTGTGTGTTTTAACACGGTCAAGTTCCCAATTTTGGCCCGATATGTCGACACTTGGTAAAAAATCTATTTCGGTTAGCTTAGGCAAGTTCGTTAATCAGCAAAATTCGTTTAGCAGTTTCAAAATGGCGGCACCATAAAATCCTTAAATATTTACAACGTTTTTAGATACTGATTTCATCGTAATAGTCTGACAGAAATTCTGATACGGATTTGACGGCGGTAATGGTTCGATTTTTGTATTTTCAGTTCAGTTCGTAAGTGTAGAATGCAGATTGTGATTGTAAAATAAGATTTTCGAAGAAAAAACTGCACGATAAAAAAATATTTTACGAAAACCGCTTCCATCACGTCAGCGAGACATTTGCGTGCTGCGATAGTATCAGTACTTTCTGCGTGCCGAACTTAGTATAATTGGAAAGTAAAAATGTATTTATATGGCGGCTGCAGTGTGAAGGAGATAAGAGGCATTTGTTAGTGAGAAATCCCCTTATATGGGCGGGAAAGTTGTTTTTAATGTATAACCTTATTTCGCAGTTGTAGATCTATTAATTGAATGGCCGTACCGTAGGCATTGAATGGCATCTCAAGTGCCGTGAGGCAGCTATTTAATGTATATTTAGCGTTGATTTTGATCATACGTAAATCAAAAATTACCCTCCCCCACCCAAGTACCGAAAATATCTTTAGTATCTCGCCTAAAAATTTGGTTTAAAAACTTGTATCTTCAAAGAAAAATGCGAAAAATGTTCGTTATTTTTTTAATTATTAGTTTGAATTTGTTACCTCGGGCGTATTACGCTATCGCTTCAAGTATTTGGTGAAACTTTGACCGAATGTCTTGTTCAAATATTTGTCAAACTTTGTATCAAAGAAAACATACCACATGAGTTTCATTTTTCTAATCAGCTGGGTTATTAACTTAAGATATATTTTGTGGTTATGTTTTCGTCACAGAAATATTTTCACCAGCTTGCTTACTCAGTTACAAAGCGCGAATGTCAGTATATGTGACAGCTTATACAATAACTTGTACAAAAACATGATAGTGTTTACTTAAATACTTAGAACATACTTAGAAATTAGGCCTGTACTTTCCTACTAACAACTTTACAATTTGACACTACTGTTTTAAATTCATTACGTCTTCTTTGTTTTTAATTACAGAACTAGGTGATGAATATTATTACTAATCGCAGCACGCAGCTGTCTCGCTGACGTAATAGAAGCGAATTTCCAAGGGTAAGTATTTTTCTTTGTTTAACCCTTTTTAAAAGTCTGTTTTCACCATCATAATCAGCGTTAAAATCTAAGTATATTAGCGTTTTAAACGTTCGAATTATTGAAAATACGAAAATGAACCCTGACCGCAGCGAAAACATTTTTTTTTTTAATTTCAACGGATTTTCAAAATTCTAGTGCTAATTTATGTGATTATGAATTTTTAAAGCTTTGAAATGACCGCCATTTTGTGACAGTTGAACGAATGGTTAATGAATTTGTTCGAGCAATTATCATAGCAGATTTTTGTGCCAAAGCTTGCGTGGTCAAATCGGAGCAAAACTGCGAACGTGAGCGTGTAAACATTTTAACGACCCTTCAAAAAGTGTTCTAAATGTTAGGGTCTGTGCTCATTTAAAGGTTGGGGCTGCTCAAATAGTTTATTTTGCCAATGGAAATTTCCTAATAGAATGCGTAAGTGTGTCTTTATTGCTTCGAAAGTTAATTTTGCCGTAGTTTTAAAGTGTAGGCTACAACGAAAGGAACGAAATCGAGTTAGCTGGAAAAGGCAACATTTTGAGGTTATCCTATGTATTTTGTCAAAGATTCATTAGAGTTTGATAAAGGAGTTAGTCAAAGAATCGTCAGATTTATTTCGTAGACGATCTTTGATAAATTGACGTTTCTTTGATAGTGTAATATGCCCCTAACTTAAAAATCAGTATGTTAAATTTGAAATAAAATAAATCTACAGGCAGGCATAAAGAATATAAGAGCAATACATTCTGAACACAATCAGGGTTTGCTTGGGTCTTGACTTTGTTAACATACGAAATATAGAATGTATGATGATTGTAAATAAAGCTTGAGATTTTGATAAACGTATCTGTTTTTAGGTCCCCTGAATCAGAAAAAAATAGTTTTGCTTGGATGTCTGCCTATATGTGTACATAGTGACTGAGAAAGAAAGTATTTTGAAGCCCATTTTTGTTGTAAGGGAGTTTTCGAGGAGGGGGAAAAGAAACATAGCTAATTTTTAAAGATGTTAATTTTTAAAGATGTTGTTTAAAATTTGGTCTCATAATGAAGATAGACAACGATTCGCAAGTTAATTGCTGTTAGAGGAGTAAATCAAAATAAACCAAAAAATGAACCCTGACCGCCGTCGTGTTTGTTTTTCCTGTTTGCTCTCAAACTAAAACCTCTTTAATTTAAATTTTACTGTTTTTATTTTAGTTAGGAATTTCCAAAAATTACCAAAATTTTAGCTAATCTGATAGATTGATTTTACGGGTTTTTTTCGGGTAAATAATTAAATGTCATAAAGTTTATGGATATTCATTCGCCACGATTGCTTTCAAATTGGAATTTTGTAGGAGACAACGACCCCATACGTATCGTTTTGGTGCGTATGAGCTCCGGTTATTTAATAACAATTTTGAGAGAGTTTATTCGACCCATTTTGATCGAATTTAAGTCGTATTTTACGTCCACTATAATTTATTAAGATTTAAATTTTTTTTAGCGCTTCCCATCTGTTGTAAATTGAAGGTTTGTGAGCGCATTTTACACTTTTTATAACAACGAAACAAGATATTTTTTGAATCAAAGCCATTTTGTTTTGAAAAAGTTCTTGCAAAGTCCGTCCACTATTTCGTAAACTAGAATCGTCGCCACTTCACTTTAAAACGTAACCTTGCAGTGCCAGTAGGCAGTCTTTGAATCAAGAAGTTAATTACAGTGTTCACGTATGAAACAGTACAGGCACTAACGCAGAGCCTTGAGGAACTCCGAGCTCTAAAGGATGGCCTACCCGCCTTGGCAAAGGATAGCGAACAGAATGCCGCCATATTTGGTCATGCCCTAGTTAGACACTCGCCTTCTGCATGCCTATTAAAGGAGGTATTTTGGTTTCAAATTGTTATCAGTGAGTACGTTTTTTTTTAAATTTTCTTACGTCCTGCCTGTGAAGGATTTCCAGTTTGTTAGAAGCTAGCGCAACCACCAGTGCATTGTTGGGAAAATAAACACGAGTTTGCGTAACTCGACAATCGCCGCACGCAGATGTCTCGCCTGACGTGATGGAAGCGCAATTTAAAAAGAAACTCAAAATCGCGTGCAACAATTTTTTTGAACCGTTTTGAAAATGTCATTTCAGCATCGTAATCAGCGTTAATATCTGCATAAATTATCATTCTAGTGTTCAAATTACGTAGATTTTAATTCTGTTCACGATGCTCAAAACTAATTTTCAAAATAGTTTAAGATAAAAAGTTACTTTTTTTTAGGATTTGAAATGGTTGAACAGATTTTGTCCGGACTATCCTATTACCAAAATCGATTTTGGGGAAAAATTTCAATCAAATCGACCCCTCAGAAAGGTTCTAATCTTCTAGAGGTTATATTAGGTTAGGTTAGAATACTAGAGGAACAGATAATACTATCCCAAACAATGCGATCAGCTGAACTATTGTATAACTGAACCTCTTAAGTACTAGTTCAGCAGATTGGTGGCCCTTAATGAGTTCCAGCAATCCACTGACTAGCTTATCCTGCTGGAGGTCCTCAAGGTCCAGGAAATCAAAAAACTTAGACTCCTGCTAGGAAGAGCCTCCCAATCATAAATAATGTGTCCTGCATATGGTTTCGCTGTGGTGCATTCCTATCCTGTTCGTGTGCACCCATGGTTTTCCTGAATTGTGCTTTGTCCAAGATATCTGCTGTCCTTCTTAAGTCCTCCATGAGGAGCCTTTCTTAAAAGGCACTTGCTATAGGAACGCCCATGGAAGTTGTCCCATCTCGCCTGGTATTGCTGATTTATCGCAGCCCGGCCCAAAACAGAGAAATAGTTCTTGAGTTTAGGATCACTTACAGGTCCTGGGTTTGGATATGACCTAGATGGCAGCTCCGTAGCTCTAGTAGAAATTCGCTAAAAAGGGTTCAACATAGTTGGTATGTTCTTACAGTCAGTATTTTGGGGGAGGGGCCAGGGGAGAATCGGGTGAATTAGTCAAGAATTTTGCTATGTATAAATGTTTAAAAACTCTATCCTAGGCTTATTGTCACAGAGAACCAATTAACGTTTTTCATGCAGCTTAGACGCTCCAATACCTGATCTTGAAGATGTTAATACGAGTTCTAAGAGTTCGTATAAATTATAAAACGTACAGAATGATTTTACAAAAGTTTATTTCACAAAAATATAATACAACCTATAGTAAAACACGCTAAAATCAAACTGTTACCCATTTTATACTGTAAAAAGCGACAACAGTGAGAAATTTAAAAACCCCAAGTAAATAAAAGAATCGACAAATAAATAACAGTGTATATATCCAGAGTTAAGTAACTTAGACATTATCAAAAGCAGTAATATGTTGTTATTCATTTAAAATCGAACCGTCAATGATAGACTCAATGGATCTCAACTGGGATCTTTTTAGCAAATTTCAGTTGGAAAAATGAGCTATTGGAGCTGCCATCAAAGTAAGACCCAGACCCGGAACCTTTAAATGAGCGCCGCTCACGTTCGAAATGTTGGTCCGTTTGTACTTACAATTGGCACAAAAATCTATTACGGAGCTTAGACAAGTACGTTGACCACCGTAATTCTTTAACAGTTTCAAAATGGCGGCTGCTTCAAATTTTAAAAAAATTGTCTTAAACATTTTTTAAAATCCGATTTCACCGTCGTAATCATCGTTAAAAACTGCATAAATTAGCATTTCGATTTAATCCCTTTAAATTAAGAAATTTTTTTACGGCAGTCAGGGTTCATTTTCGTATTTTCAATGTAATTTAAAAATTTTAAATGCCAATAAGTGCAGATTTTAATGCTTATTATTCAGTTAAAACAGATAATACAAAAAAATTCTTTTGGGAAATTTGCTTTCGTGACTTCAGCGAGAGAGCTGCGTGCAGCGATTATTTCGTACTTCTCCGCGTACCACCTAAAACGCCTTTGTGTACCACAAGTGGTAAGAATATACCACCATCTGGAAACCCCCTGCTTAAGTAGACCTACTATGTAATATTTTAATGTGAGCTTTGGCGAGAGGAGTAAGTAGAAAAAAGTCTGCCGAATGGAAATACGGAACGAACGAGCAAACGAATTTTGTCTCTATTTCTGACTTTTTCTTTTTCTTCTTGTTTTTCGATAACAGTACACGCGTATTACATGAAAACGTTGTGTTGCTTTGGTTTCGGTATTTTTCCTTAGTTGAAGAACACGTGCACGTTTTAACCGTTTATAATATATTAGAAATTAATATAAACGTTTAAATAATTGTTATTAATATTGCTAGTTTTTAACAATATAACCTGAAACGTATTATAGCCTGTCAGTTTTTAAATGAAATCAACTGTTACGAATTATTATAAAACAACTGATCTTTTATTATAACTACAGTAAATAACATCTAAGCTAGGTTCACGTATTTATTTACTTAAACAAAACAAGATATTTGTAAACATATATTCAAACTAATTATGTATTCAGCAAAGATATCATTAACAAAAGCTTCGCTTCTTTCGGTAACTCCCCGAGTTCCACACATATACTTTTTCACTCCTCCTTTCTCCAGTATGCCCGGACGTTGTGTGGATCTGTTTTCACTGCCCGATGTTTCCCGCGCCGACTCTCTTCTCCCAGCGTTACAAAGAACAATCTCCGCCACGAGATAACGATCAGCGTAATAAATCTGGTTAATAATTAAAAAGTACGAACTAAAGCCAACGGAAGGATGTGTTAATTGGCTTAGGCGGCCGCGGTAGTTCCCGGCGTTGTGGCCTAACCTAGCCTAACTTATCTGACCGCTTCCTTCGCTGCGGCCGTCAAGCGGGACGAAATATTTATTTACCGGACAAATGATGAAAGCTGACTGACAACTCACTCGAGTGGCCGGTGTAACAGGTTTCTCTTTCCCTCGGGCAGAGTGTACCTCCCGATACTAAGAAAAGCCTAGTAGGCCTACAAATTGCACCTTTAGGGGGGGGGGTAAAAATACTCTGAAATTTGTGTACAGAGTACCGGGAGGGTACACTGAACTTAGATTTTGTATACCTCTAGCCAGTTTCAATGTTTCGGAACTCAAAACTCAAAGGAGTAAAATAAACGTAGGTTTTTCTTACCCCCTTGAGAGTCTACTATATATCGGCATCTTAATACGTCTAAGGGGTACACTAAACCTTGGTTTTTCCTAACCCTTCTTAGCCAGTTTCATTGTTTCGGCACTCAAAAGTTAAACGTGTAAAATAAGCGTAGGTTTTTCTTACCCCCTTAAGAGTCAGCTATATATATATCGGCATATCAATACGTCAAAAGCGCTACACTGAATCTTGGTTTTTCTTACCCCTCAAACAGTTTCTATGTTTAGGTACTTTCAGAACTCAAGAAGGGTAAAATAAATCTAGGTTTTCTTCTCCCCCCCCCCAAGAGATCTTCTACATATATCGGCTTATTAATACGTCAAAGGGCGCCCACGGTACAAAATGCCTCGTCCTTGTATACCGGGGATGAAAACCCCTGAAATTTAGGTATAGAGTACCTTGGGGTATACAGAAACTAGGTTTTTCTTACCACCCCCTCAGCCAATATGTTATGGCAGTTCAGAACTCAAAAATGGTAAAATAAACCTAGGTTTTCTTATCCCTCAAGCTATTACTATACAATGGTATACTGATACATCAAAGTTTGCTTACCCTCAGCTTACTTCTGTGTGTCTAAATTATGCATAATATTATGTTATATATAATAATTAATATTATTAACGGTATTTTGTTTCTGCAGGTATTGTCAGGAAATCCACAAGACTGGACAAGAATTTTAAGTACAGTTCTATTTGCCCACACAGAAGCCCCACATTCTTCCACTCTTTTGCCTCCCTTTATTCACTATACCAGATGTAGACGTTCGACATCTGCCGAAGAATACTGATTGAAACTTTAGTGTAGAGGATGATGTGGAAATAAAGGATACCAGTAGAGGTAAAGCGGGATGGTTTAACCGAGATATATTCAATCAGGTTTTACAGTCAGAGGAAAGCTGTAGATGTGAGGTGTGTTGGACGTTGTCCATTCGAACAAACAAGGTGTGCGAGATCGCGAAGAAAACTATATTCTAGAAGACGTGAGAAGGTGGAGAAGTGAATATTGGTTAAACGTTATTAATGCCAGGAGGGAGGCAATGAAATGGGACAAATACCAACGGCCATCCTAACGTAGTTCTGGATGTGTCGAAGGATAAAAGGGTAATATTAAAAACAGAGAAGAGCATTGTACTTCAAGTACAACCCTAATTGGAGAATTCTCTCTCTCTCTCTCTCTCTCTCTCTCTCTCTCTCTCCCTCCCTCCCTCCCTCCCTCCATCCATCCATCCATCCATCCATTCATCCATCTATCTATCTACCTATCTACCTCTATCTATCTATATGTCTATCTATCTATCTCTATCTGTTTATCTCTCTCTCCCTCCCCGTTTCTCTTATTGAAGAAAGTAACACAGAGAAGGAAACATGTACATAGGAAATAAAGCCGAAGCCAAGAATTGAAATAACCCACCAATCTGACTGACGTACCAAAATATATCTTCGCAACAACAGGCTTATCTTTGTAGCGACTCTAAGCGAGAAAATTAAGTCTTCTTTTAGAGGTGGATGTCGATTTAGCTTCGGCACATACTTTAGGATCACCTCCCAAGGTTGCAAACATTCGGAAAGATGGCAGCTGTTTTTTTCTGCAGGGTACAATCTACTGCGATAGGATTTTTTTCATTTTGTGCATTTAACAATAAAATCGAACCATTAAAGTTGTGAAATTCATTTCTGGAGTAAATTGTCAAGTTTAGTTAGGCTACACTACAGAAATAACGATAGGCACTGTAGAACTCGCAGTGCCGCTTTGCTTCTTCACTGGCCACACCCTAAGGCAAACGAATGCCGGCGAGTTTTGCCGAGTCCAACCGAATGCACTGCGTGCCTTCCGTGAGGTTATCACCGTGTATGTCAACAATCTCGTTGAACAAGTTGTCTTTAATCGTTTTAAAAACTCGTATTGTACGCAAAATTATGTTAAATTGAATTATTTTTGCTTTGAGTTTTGTTGCAGCGTCGATATACCGGCCGCCATTGTCAATGACATTATATTTGAAATGCAATAGTGAAGTTTATTCTAGACTCACTGTGTATGTTCAGGATGTAAAAAGATATGTAAGTGACTTCAAGTCGGGAACATAAGAACCTGGGCGTGAGATGTAGAAAATATGCAAGTGTAAATCTTCATGTATAAACTAATCAGAAGTGGACGAGACGCAGTTCCATTGGGCTGTAATTAAAACCGGCTCTGTGCATTAAGTACAAAATTAGTAACCATTTTGAAGTAATTGTGAGTGCTGAGTAAATTTAACACAAAAAATATCGCAGTGATTAATTTGTAATTTCCTTCTTCATTTTAACGTTTGGAAAGTCTGTTATCTTTAAAGGAGATATTAATTGTTTTAAGACTTTTGTTGAGTGACGTCTATGATTCGCCTTCAAGTATCATCCGAATAGAGAAACTGTGCCAATGTTTTTTTTTCTGAAATGATTAAGTATGTTTCTTTTTCCAATTCTGACTACTGACATTTTTAAACTGACTTATATTTCGAAGCACTTGATATTTTTTTAGTTAATGCGTAGTTTTAGCAAGTATCGACTTTCCTTATATTTGTAAGCACCTTACAGTAAGAAAGTATATCCTTATACTTTCCTTATTACTGTAAGCACCAGTTAATGCTAAATTGTCAAACCAGAGGTAGAATTTGTAAAACACATTGATTGTAATTAACAAAAGATTTAAAATAAAAAGATTTTCAAAAAAATTAGAGTTTTTAAATGTACTGAATACTTAATATTGTTTCACGCACACTGATTACATATTTTTCCAACCATTGATAAATCATTAGGTAAACACGTTCATCATGTCTACTCTAACTTTTCAAGTGAAATTTTTAACTAATTACTGTCAAAATTTGACTGTGTACCTTACGACAACAATATATAAATTCCAAAGTGTGCAAAAAAATAGTTTCGTATTTATAATTATTTTATTAAAATATTTTCATAGTTATATTGTGTTAAATTTTATGAATATAAAACCGTTTTCCATATTACTATAACCAACTTGTAGTATTACTGTACAATGTCAACATTTTGCATTTTACATTTTTTTAAAATCTGATATCACCATTGTAATCGAAAGTTATAATGTGCATGAATTAACGTTTTATATTTTAATTAAAAAAATGTATGGAATCAGATTAGTTCTGGGTTTTTTGCCTCGTAATTTAAAAGTTTTTGAAGTGCTAATTTTAGCGCTGATTTTAATGATTAAATTTTTTTTTAATATAAGATATTATGATATTAAGTTATGATATTGTTACTTTTTGGGAGGGGGGAATATGTGTGGCGCTTGGGGTAGTGCCGACAGAAGTGAAAATTGATAGGTCGTATGCATTAAATAATTTAACTACACAAATTTAAAAAATAAATGTTTTTAAAATTAACAACAATAAACATAACCTCAATTAAAATGATATTGAAGCAACAGCTGTTGTACGAAATCAGCTGTTTATAATTAGGCACTTCAAGTCTACATATATACAAGAACAGTTGTATATGCTGTGCGTTACGGAATCAAGCGTGACGTGAAAGCAAATGTTTATATCCATGTTTTGTCAACCGCGACCTTAAACGTTTTCACTTCGAAAAATTCGCTTCCATCACGTCAGTCGGTTTTAACATTTATCGTGTTTTAGGGCTGATTGTGATGGATTTTGTGCGTCGCGCGATGCGAGTGCACAAATTTATATTGGTAGTTATAGTAAAAGATCTTGTTTTATCGTAACGATCACAAACACTAAACACAATTACACGATTAAATTTGGAGTATCGTGTAATTGTGTTTAGTGTTTGTGACGCGCGTTTTCAATGTTTTGTTTAACTTTGTGACGACCCCGACTGAGGGATTTGACATTTTGTAGATCTTGTTTTATCGTAACGATCAACAAATCGTGTTTTACTAAATTTTGTGCATCACAATTACACGATTTAATTTGTTTTATCGATCACAAACACTAAACACATTACACGATTAAATTTTGTGTATCGTGTAACTGTATTTAATGTTTGTGACGTGCGTTTTCAATGTTTTGTTTAACTTTGTGACGACCCCGACTGAGGAATTTGACATTTTGTATTACGGCCTGAAGATGAAACAGTAAGGTTTCGAAACCGCGGTATCCTTTACGAGATGAGTAAATAGACTACTAAACAGGAAAATAGGTCATAATCGTAATTATTTAAATATGTGATCCGGTGGCTATGTTGCAATAACAAAAATTTAATTTCTATGAAAAAATATTCACTTTTTTAGTGATTTATAAATCAAAGTTATTTTAATTGCTGTTTAGTGATGTATTGAAAGTTTTCAAAACATAATTGTAGCTTATGTTTCATAGTACACAAACATTATAAACCTTTTTTTATTACTTAATATCAGGGGATAGATAATTAATTGCTTTTAATTACAAAGGAGATAAAGTCAAAAAAATATTATTTACGTAAATGTATTTTAAAAAGCCCTTCAAAAATTGAAGTTGGCAGCTAACAACAAAAATGGGTTTCTAATTAACTCCGAACCGAATTTTGCTATTTTGATACTTTATTTAAGAACCTTTGACACTGATTTTTGTTTGAGCACTCAAATATTGTCAAAGTTTTAGACCAAAATTAGCTTTAAAACTCAAAATAATTAAAATTGTACTAACCTACTACTACTTACTAAATTTCACTGAAAGCAGTCAAAATTTAGAAATATTTTTCTATAACAAGGTTTTGTTGTACTGCAGCCAGCCAAATAAGCTATGCAGCCTAAAAATTTAAGATAATTGTTATAAAAATATAAAATTTCTCAAAAATAGTTCTGTTTTGTTAAAAATCGATTTAAATGTAGGCCATAGTGGCCCACATTTTATATCTTGTTCGTTAACTAACCAAAAATTCCAATTCAAAAGTTATAAAACCCGATTTCTTAAAATCGGCTTAAAAAAATTTGCATTTCAATCATACGTATATAAATTCATCGTTACACAACTCTTACAAAATTTGAAATATGTACAATCAAATTACGGTTTACAAAGATCTAAAAGAAACTATAACGATCCCTGACCACTTTGAGAAAGTTTGTGCATTGTCCTTGCACAATTTAATCCTTTCAATCACGCATTTTCTCAAGTACTGTAATAATTTACCGAAGAAGGACGTGCGTTTTCTAAAAAGGAACAGGAAGCGGCCTTTTCGATTGTTATTCGAAAGTTGTTTCGGATGAATGGCCGTCTTCCGCTGAACGTACTGTAGTGTACAAGGTCAAGGTAAGAGATAAATGCAGTCTGTATGACGTCACGTATACTGTAGATGTTGGAACGGATGAATTTGAACAACATAATTTTTCATAAATTATTACGCTGAGTGGAACATACGGTTTTGTACCAAAAATAAGGACCTGCGTTATAGAAACTACATATATGAAGTACTTGCAGGTTGGTCAGAACACCAGGGAACTCAAACGCCTCATACTTTTCCAGTTTAAGACTTTACAATAAAATAAAACCGATAAAAGGTTAGTAAACAAAATTTCAGGAACATTATAAAGTGTCCCCTTGAGAGTGCAGCACAATGCAGGCATATGTGACTAATAATTAATTGTGTGTACCAAAACAGCTGATTGCTAAGAAAGAAGCATTGTTGAAAGTAATTTAAATTATTACTGCATCTAATACACCCAATAATTACTGACCGAATCAGTTTTGAAAGTAGGATCGGTAAGACAATCTAAGCCAGTTCTAATATGTAAATTTTATTAAATAAAAAACTTTGCTTTTTAGTAAACAGTAAATGCAGTAGCCTAATTTAAGTATGTAATGTAAAATTCTGTTTTAGTAGGTTTCATTTGTATGTATTTCAATATGGTACAATGTTAGAATTCAGTCATTGATTTTGTAGGTTATAGTTTTTAATACGAAAATAGAACAAAGTAAGGCCTATTGTATTAACTAGCCTAAATATAATGAATGATATTGCTTCATTAACAGGTCATACAAGTATTAAATATAACTTATATTTTAACAGGAGTTCATACGGACAAGAAATAGTAGGCCTACATGGTTTTGCAACGATTGTACTTAGGAAAATGTATACAGTAATCTTAAAATACAAGTACTGAATTAAAAATTAATGTATTACAGCAATTAAGCATCACCCAGTGGTATTATTTGTTTACAGAATTTTTAGTTTTTTTACGGAATGCGACTTTATAAAATAAAGTCCCATCTTCTTTTCCTTTTCGTTCATGTACCAACAAGGAAAGTTATGTTTGTCACATATTTCACAGGTCATATATATTTCATAAAGAAGTGCTTTTCAACTTCTTGCTATACATTATTCGTTTGTTTTTCCCATTAAATTGCAAAAGGTCGCACGGGCCCAATAGTAATTTCTATTTGGCTTTGAAGTAGATTATAGTTTGCCCAGAATTTCAGGATTTTTAACACCCGTCATAAAAACTAAAGTATGTTTCCTTTGCGTACTTTTAGAGCAAAATTTCATCAAAATCGTTAGTGTAAATACTCTCTTTTGCTAAAAAAAAAGACTTTTAAAACATTCTTATTAAAATGGTCCAGTAATATTACAAACTTGATTTGAATGCTAAATTTAATTAAAAATCGATCAAATAGTTTAGCAGTGCATGCGAACATATGACTAATGTCAAAAATATCATCTACCACGAAACATTAAGGAAAGGACCGAGTAGACGAAGAATTTTGAATGGCAGTGATGGATGGTTATGATAGTCCGGAACGGTAAAGTACTGCCACAAGAAGAAGTGACCTGGAAAAGGACAGAACCATAAAAATTTCATGATCTATTTTTCACGATTATTTATTTTTTATTCTTTATATAACAGTGAGAAAGGAAATTAATATTTCCAAGGCTAAACATACTTGATTTGACTACAGGGTTGTATTCATATTGCCTAACTTGCGCCCTGATTCGGTAAAGTTATCTGCAATGAAAACATCATGTGGACACTGTAATGTAACCAAATCAATGAAACAACTTCTGTTTATAGCTCGTTTTAATAATACATGTTTTACTTTTCTCGTTATACGAAGTACAATATAAATTAACGGTACAAAAACATTGCGCAGACTTTCCCATATTCAATTAGTTATCCAAGCAGGTCGGGTAGTAAAAAACACAGGAAAATCGATCTAATTTTTCGAAATATCGTCGGATTTTTTTAAAAATTCGGTCACAATTGTTGAAGATTTACAACTCGTTCCAATGTATCGAATTTAAAATTAAACAAGAATATGGGTTCATCTGTAAATGCAGACAAAAAAACTAACCTAACCGGTCAGAATTTAATTATGTATTTTTTTATTTATTCTCCAACAAAAAATGTCTTATTTCAAATTTTCTACACCAACCTGATTTATGAATCTTTATATTTGACCAAAGGTCAGCGATATCTTAACAGAATTTGAGAAATTAGGTCGATTTTTTATAATAAATAATTGCATTTCACAAATTTTGTTGAACAAATTTTGGTAATTAAAAGCAGATTTTTTCAGTTTTTATAGCTTTTTGGGGGGGATATAAATATGTTTACCTTTTGTTCATTAAGTTGTAGCTTTGAGCCGAATTTTTTATTGGAACAAATATAGTCTTGCGATAATCCAATAAACTTCGTATTTTTGTAGCGTATTTCGATCGGAAATTAAGCTGTTTGAGCAGCCGTTGTGGTAACACTGAGACCGGTGACCATTAAATGAGCACCTATCATGACCTAAAATACCGTTCTGTGTTAGCACTAAAGCTTCAACAATTTGATTCAATTGTATTTGTTAGCAAAACTAATAATTTGTACAACTTCGTTTTTTTTTAAATCTCATTTCACCATCGTAAAAAAAGATAAAATTATAAAATTTAAAAGGCGGTAATTTTCAAATTTTCAGTAAAATGTTAGAATTAAAATTCCCAATTTATTCAGTTCATAAATTCGTTTCCAACGAGTTAGCGAGACAGCTGCGTTCGCCTGACCGCCCTGCACGCAGCATTGTGGCAGTAATCTCAGATCGGAAGGAACGTGCGACGTAGCAGTCGACAATTTCTCATTTTACACCGGACAGGAAAGTTGTAGTTATGTGTGCCGCGTCTCAAGGTCAACAGAGGTCAATGCAGCTGTCTGCGGACACCGGGTCAGCTGGGAGGCGGGGAGGGAACGGGGAGTTCAGTTTGTATGTCGCCGGTTAACATCTTCCCGCTATCGTCAACATAATCTGCGAGGAAAGGACGGTGCAAAGATATTGCACATTCGTTTCAATTATAGTACTTTAAAGTGATTCTTAAACGAAGCTAATTGGACTGTTTTGCCAAAAGATTTCTAACACCGCAAGTAACGTGTTGAGTAGTGCCGGCCTTAGCCTTTTGGACAGGTCGGGCAAAATTTACTGTGGCGCCTATGTGAAAGACGCGTTTTTAAGATATCTATTTTTTTTTTCGGTGTTTAACGTCCGACTATTGTGCACACTTGGGCTAATGTAAACGATGAGATGATTTATAGCATATGAAAATGCCAAGCCCTCGCCGGGAATCGAACCCGGGTCCTCGGGGTGAAATCCTAGTACGCTATCAAGTAGGCCACCGAGGCAGCTGTCAAAGATATCTAATAAAAATGGGTATACATATAAATTTGAAAATCGTTTATTGATTATAATGATAATGATTATTATTGTAAAAATAACATTTATTTAAATATAATTATTAACAAATAGTAATAGTATTACTATTATCACAGCGCACCCTCGGGCGCCGCCCGACCCCCCCCAAAGGCCGGCACTGGTGATGAAACCGAAATTCTAAAATGTAATACAATTTAATCACGAAAAATTTACAGTACTTCAAAAAACTTAAGCAGTGCGAGACTGCCCGATATAAGTGACTATTTTTGACATGCCTGACTGTATAATTTTTCACTATTATGATTTAATTATGTTTATAAAAATTTAGATGCATGCAGGAAAGGACAACTCTTGAAAATTATTTTCGTATTAAATTTCGCGTGCGTGTAGGCACACAAGTTAAAAATTAACTGAAACTGTCACAGACTGTGAATCTTGTCTATATAAGGGACTTTAATAATTAATCAGTTTATAACCCTACTTTTGACAGTTATACTAATTATATAATATTTGTGATTCGAAAATTGGTATAGGTCATATACCTTAAACAATTGAACTACACAAATTTAGAAAATACACATTTTTAAATTAACAAGAACCTCAATTAAAATTATTGTGCGAAATCAGCTGTTTAGAAGTAATCACTTCCAGTCTAGACATCTACAAGAAAAATATATGCTGTGAGGTATGCATTACGGATTCAAGCGTGACGCGAAAGCAAATGTGTATACCAATGTTTTGTCAACCATACAAGTTTTCACTTCAGAAATACGATTTATTAATCACTAAAAAATAATAATAACAATTCAAGTCGAGGCGGAGGTAACCACAGTTAGGCTTCTAAATCGACCATGATTACGGTCTCCAGCAGGCTATACAGGGTATGGGGAAAGGAAGCAATCACCATCATTGAATGATAACCTGTGTGAATTACTGTTTGAGAGAAAGGTTGTGCTTGTGAAGCGGTGCGTGAGACATGTGATGAGGCCCTGTACGGCAAGTCATTCCATGCTCCACATTGAACAGGCCATTAAGTCTTCGCTCTCTTTTCATTAGTTTGTCTATGACCTTTACCGGCTTCGCGAGCTAACCACGCACGCGACTGAAAGTACCTCCGCAAAACTTGAGCGATAAAAAATAATCGCGGCACGCAGCTGTCTCGCTGACATGACAAAAGCGAATTTTCAAAAGCAATTTGTTTATTTTAATCTTTTTTAAATTCTGTTTCAACGTCATAATCAGCATTTAAGTATCCATGTACCAGCGTTTTAAACCTTTAAATTATGTTAATTGACAAAACGAAAATGACACAATAATTGAAATTTCTTTTGAAAATTCAAAATGTTTTGCAGTTTTTGAACGCTGGTTACCACGGTAAAATCAGATTTCCAAAAAAAAATTTAACAAAAACGTTACGAATTTTTTAACATTTTAAGTGACCGCCATTTTGAAACTGCTAAGCAAATTTTTATGGTCCAAGCTCTTACTAAGATTGATTTGTGTACCACATTTGAATCAAATTTAACTAAAATTGATATCAAGAGCGTGTAAAATTGATGTGGCGCTAGCGCGCGTGAGTGCGTGCGTGTGTGTGCGTGTGTGTGTGTGTGTGTGTGTGCGCGCGCGTGTGTGTGTGTGCGTGTGTGTGTGCATGTTATATATATATATATACTTACTGAAAAACGAAACCTGACACCGTTAAATAAATTTTGATAATTTCTGCATATTAAATAATAAATGCTAATTTATGCAGATTTTAAAGCAGATCGGGGTGGTAAAATCAGATTTTCAAGTAAGTGTAAGATGAGAAAGTCATGATTTATAAAGTTACAAAATTGTCGACATTTTGAAATTGTTGAACGGATTTTGCTGCGTAAAGAACACTTCAAAGTTATTAACAAAATCTTTTAATATATATTAAACCATTATTAAAATCTTAGCAAAAAAACTATATATATATATATATATATATATATATATATATATATATATATATATATATATATAGTATATATATTATATATATATATATACTATATATATATATATATATATATATATATATATTATATTATCTGCGTATAGACCCTGTTGGATCACGCAAAGCACTCCGACTCATGTCTTGCTCCTTCTAATCCTCCACACCTCCCTCATCCTGTCCCCATGGATCCTCTTCCGCTCCTCCGTCCATTTTACCCCTGCTCTCTTTGGGATTTCATTCTCTGGGACCTTCCAACCGAGCATCTTTCTCCTGTATGCATTCCTGTCTTCAACGTCTGTTGAGTCTATTTCTGCGTCATGTAGGTCTATTCTGACTTGTGCGATCCACGACGTTGTTGATTTGACACCTTGTATATACTTAAGGATTCTGTTGGCAAGTCTCGTTGTTGGGAGTCTACTGATGTGTCCATAGAACCGAAGCCTCCTTCTTCTGATATCTGCTGCCAGGTTCGATATCTTCTCTGTGGTCTTCCGGGAGTGCAACCTGTATCCATCTTCTGTTAATCTCGGGCCAAGGATCTTCCTCAAGATTTTGCGTTCTTCCTTCAAAATATCCTCCATGGTAGCTTTTGTGTGGAGTGCTAGCGTCTCGCTTGCATATAATACCTCCGGTTTTATGACTGTGTTGTAGTGTCTGATTTTTGTGTGCGTCGACATACATCTCTTATTGTAGATATCACGCGTTATACCAAGAGCCCTCTTCATTCTCAGTAGCCGAACCCTTTGCGCAGCCTTCTCGCCACCCGTGGGTTCAAGAATTTCTCCCAGATATTTGAAGTGCTTGACTCTGTTTATCTTACCATACTTTGTGTTTAGTTCTTGAATATTTAATTTTGAACAGAAGAATTCGGTTTTTTTAAACGAGATCTGTAGACCGACCCTCTCTGCACATTCCTTTAGGACTTCTATCTGTTTAATCGCTGTTGTTTCATTATCTGTGAGTATGGCTAGGTCATCTGCAAAAGCTAGGCACGCGATTTCTGTGTTGTCCTTAGGTCTTCCAAGTCGAACTGGTTTCCAGTGCCCTTCAATTTTTAATTCTTTCTCCCATTCCCTGATAACTTTGTCCAACACCAGATTGAAAAGGAGAGGCGAGAGTCCATCTCCTTGGCGAACTCCAGTTGTGATCAGGAAGGGTTTGGAAATTTCCCCCATAAACTTCACCTTAGCGATTGTGCCTGTCAGTGTTTGTTTGATCAGTCGCAGTGTTTTAGGATCAAGTCCATGTTCTTCCAGGATATTAAACAAAGATTTTCGATCAATGGAATCGTACGCTTTTTTGAAATCTACGAACGTACAGATCACTGGGACATTCCTTTTAGCTTTTATTTGCAATATTGTTTTCAGGTTGAAAATTTGTTCTGTGCACGAGCGACCCGGACGGAAGCCTGCCTGGTACTCACCAATTCTGTATTCTATCTGTTTTTGTGTTCTTTGAAGAAGACATGTTGAGAGTATTTTGTAAGTAACTTGTAGTAAAGAAATTCCTCTGTAGTTGTTCACGTCTGTTCTGTCTCCTTTCTTGTGTAGGGGGTGAATAAGAGCACATTTCCAGTCATCCGGTAATTTTTCCGTTCGCCAGATATCCGTGATGATATTTGTTAATTCCTGTAATGAGTTCGGTCCGAGATTCTTCAGAAGTTCTGCAATGATTCCATCTTCTCCGGATGCCCTGTTGTTTTTCAGTCTATGTATGTGATCCTCGATCTCTTCTTGTGTTGGTGGTAACGATTCAGGGTAAGTGTCAGCACAGTTTTCTTTAGGGAACCGTCTGCTGGGTTCAGGGCAATTAAGGAGGTCAGAAAAATATTTTGCTAACTCCTGACAGTTTTCGTAATTAGTTAATGCCAATGTGCCGTCTTGTTTTCTAAAGCACAGATTTTGTGGTGTGTACCCACGAATTTTTTCTGCAAAGGTCCTATAAAAATCTCGTACGTTGCAGTTGTGGAAGTTCTCCTCTATGGAGTCCAGTTGTTCCTTCATATACCTCCTCTTAATCTTCCTAATACTTTTAGCGACCTCTTTTCTAATTTCATTAAAACGTTGTTGACTTTCTGGGGACTTTTTACTGTTGTAAATTTGGAAGGCCCGTTTGCGTCTTTGCAGCGCACTTTCACATTCCGAGTCCCACCACGGGTGTTTCGTGTTCTTTTTCAATGGGATTAATTCCTGTGCTTTTTGTGTAATTTTTGAGCAAAATTTCTCCCATGTGTCCGCCTGTTCCTTTTCCCACTCCTCCCTTATGTTGGAGTCTTTGATACCTTTTGTATCAAATTTCTGTATACATTTCTTCTTTCGATGAAATTTTCCTGGAGTGAACTTGATTTTGATTCGTGTTAGATAATGATCCGAATCAATGTTTGCACTCCTACGGACTTGGATGTCATGTATCTCTTTTTGTACTGGGTATGAGATCGCCACATGGTCTATTTGGAATTCGCCCATCTGCTATATAGGTGATCGCCATGTCTTCTGTTTTCGTGGTGATTTTCTGAGTGACGTTGACATGATTCGCAAGTTGTTTTGCTGGCATAGCGCAATAAGCCTTATGCCATATATATATATATATATATATATATATATATATATATATATATATATATATATATATAGAGAGAGAGAGAGAGAGAGAGAGAGAGAGAGAGAGAGAGAGAGAGCTTAAATATTTAATTTTTAAAAGTAATGAATTTTAAAGATTGATGTGCACCATTTTGAAATGTGAATTTTGCTTGATAAGGATAATTTTTTGCCAGGATTATTGTGTCACTTTGAATCAAATCGGGTCAAAATAGTGAACGATATGTTTGACACCGACAACCACTTAGAAAATTAACGACCTTTTAAAATGTAGCTGATCGTTTAGGGGCTCATTTCAATCCCGAGTTTGGGTCATACCATGATGGCCGCTACATGTTTTCAATGTAAATTCGCTGAAAAGTAGCTCAATTCCAGCTGGCCAAAGTTCATTTTTAAAAAAGTACAGGTGTGGAACTCGGGGAGTTATCGAACAGAAGTGAAGCTTTTGTCAATGGTATCATTGCTGAATATATAATTACTGTGAAGATATTTTTACAAATATCTTGTTTTGTTTAAACAAATAGATACGTGAACCTAGCTTGGATATTATTTACTGTAGTTATAGTAAAAGATCAGTTATATTAATTGGCAACGATCAGCTGATTTCATTGAACAGCTGATAAGTTTCAGGTTTTTGCCGCCTCGTTGGCCTAGTTGATAGCGTACTGGGCTTTCACCCCGAGGAACCGGGTTCGATTCCCGGCCAGGGCTTGGCATTTTCAGACGCTATAAATCATCCCATCGTCTGCATTTGCCCAAGTATGCACAATAGTCGGACTTTAAAAAAAAAAGTTTCAGGTTATGATTAAAAACTAGCAATATTAACAACAGTTATTATAAACGTTTATATTAATTTCGAATATATTATGAATGTATTATAAACGGTTACAATGTGCACGTGTTTCTCAACTAAGAAAAATACCGAAACCAAAAGAACACAACGTTTTCATAAGTGCTTTTGTTTACGTGGAACAAGTTTACGCGTGTACTGTTACTGAAGAGGAGGAAGAAAAGAAATAGAGAGACGAAATTCGTTTGCTCGTTTCCCTTTCATTACAAAAGGCTCGAGACACTTTTTCTATTCACTCCTCTCGCCAAAGTTAATATTAAAAGCTTCGCTACAAAATCAATTTTCAAATGATCATCGTCCTTCAGTTCGAGTAACGGTGCCTGCTATACATTTTACAGACCTAACCTGAACCTGAAGTCAAATCCGCCGAAACCAATCGCCAAACCTCTCCCAATAATTGGAAACCTGTCCCAGCGCGGCACGCCTATCGTTTCACTGACCACGCCTATCTTAAGCCGGGCACTTAACCGCTCTAATCTTCCTCTATTTGGGTTAACGCAGTTCCAGCGGAACGCGTTCCGAAATGCAACCATTAATCGTGGGTACGTTCCGCTGTTCCGAACACTGACGAATTGTTTCAAAGATTATCTGTAGATTAGTCGGTCAACCTAACGTCACTTCGAGGTTGTACAAAATTAAAGACGTTTGTTTTAAACTTTTTTTTAGAGCCTAAATGATAATAATCGTGACTCGCAGCTGTTTCGCTGACGTGATGGAAGAGTATTTTCAAAAATTAACCATTAAATTTCTTTTACTTTATTTTAAAAAATTGGATTTCGCTATTTAAACATCGTTAAAATCTGCAAAACAATTCAAGTTACATTTTGAGTACAAAAGTAAACCCTACTTCTATCAAAATTTTAAATGCTAATATATGCAGGTTTTAACGCTGATTACTAAATAGAACGCTCACGTTTATAGTAAAAATAATGATGTCAGAGCGACGAAACTTTGCACTCCCAGCCCTAATCTATGTCACATTAGGAACATATTGACCAAAACAGGTATTATCAATTAGCCTACTCATCCTGTAACAATGGAATGGACGCGAGGAAAGGATAGTATGAACACCGTTACTACAAATCGGCATATGAAGTACACCGCGGGATATTACGTTCTAAGTTCGAACTATAAACGCAGTTAAAACCCTAAAACTGGTGAGATACGTAATTTACGACTCATTTGTTCCTTTCTCAACTGGCAGCATCGTAAATTCCGGCTAATTAGACAGGTCGATTATTTACGGCACTCCTGATTGGTGCACTATACTCAAATTTATACTAATCGATTGGTGATATTTCAAATTTCTTTCGATAGCACAACCATCCAATAAAAATTTCTCTTTTAAATCTACACTGGCCTAAAGTTTGTGATCCAACTGCCGCAAGCTGTAGGTTATGTCAGCTGAGCCTACTCGCTCACGAAGTTGTTTATTTTTATCTTTTTATGTATAAATAATCTACAGAATGGATCATAATTTAAGTGATATTCGTGAATTAATAATGGAAAATAATTATTTTCTGATAATTATTCTGAAGGGAAATTAAAGTGGTAAGAAAAAGAGGTAATCCTTCAGATGACTGAATAAATATTTTGCTAACTTCGTAAACAATGTACTTTTTCAATTTTTTTTAAGTGAAAATAAGTAAATATTTTTTAACTGACAACTAAATATTAATGAAAAGTGAAAAATAATTTTCAGAAAATCAATCTTTAAATTTCTGAATACGGAAGCACTCTTATTATAAAGTTATAGCTACTTAATTTTTAATATTATAGACTAGTATTTTCTGAACACATTGTATATAACACTTTACGTTTATCGGTAACGTATTATTTTTTTACGATTTTTTAAGAATAATGCAGCATGGTATTGTAAAATGACGCTTGTTAAGGATAAAATACCCATCATTTCCAGAATTGAAGTACCCAATAACGGTGTATGTGAAACTGTTACTAAACAATATATATTCAAAAGTACCCGTTTTTACTGAACCATTTCAGTAATCCTCTAGCTACGTGTACCAAGAAAGTAACAAGTAGCTTGTTCCAGACTCTTAATTAACCTGAAAGGCGTACACTAATAAGGGAACAGATTAGAACGGTAGATTGCAGATAACATTGTTCCGATCACAGAGCAAACTCTGGTGGAAATTTGCCTAATTACTTTTAACCTTTCTGCATATTAATGTTAGTTTAGGAGTACAATGTGTCGCAGATTAACATAATTTCACAAGATTTCTCTCAAGGTCTTTGCATCTGTGGAAGGTCGTTACGCTTTCTCACACACAGATCGGACGAAAAGTAAAACGGTAGATTTGGAGTTGAATTTTAAGGTTATGTTTTTTTTAATAAGACTTTCTAACATTGGACTATTTAATTATTACCTCTCTCTTATTTTCTTTATGTTAATTGGTAAAAATTAATTACTGACATTTGGTTTGAAAGTTTTGCCGAATTTTTAGAGATTTTCTACATTTTTACTTTTTCACTGAACCAAGTATAAAGAAATTATGGTGACGATAAAAAATCGATTTTGAAATTTTTTTGGATACTATAAATCCGTTTTTCTGGTTTCTTGAGTAAAAACGTGGTTTTACTTAAATGTCTGTACGTCTGTTTCTTCGTGTTCGAGTGTAGGCTAGTTAATATTTACGAAAACACAACCTAGATATATAGCTTTCAAAATCCAGTTAAGAAGCTATTGCAAAGGTGAAAAATTTTGACGATTTCTCAAAATTGGTTCTTAAAAAAATATGTCGAGATTTTGCACAAAAATTTGGCATGTATAAAGCTTCAAAACTAAAATCAGTGTAGATAATTTTGAAAAATTACGGTCCTGGAATAAATCGAAAAAACTAAAGATAAACACAGACCGCCGTCGATTTTTTTATTTATTTATTTAGGCCTACTTTCGTTTTGTATTTAATTAAATCAACAGACCATGTAAAGATTTATTTGTAATCTGTAGGAACCGAATCTGTGTTTAAGTAAATATGTTTCGATTTTTTAGGATAAATAAATGTCTAAATACAATTTAATATTTTCTAAATCTCTGTCTAAAAAACTAATGTACAGAGAAGACGAGAATATAAATGGAAATACAATTTTCCAATGAACTGATGTTATAACTGAAATTTAGGCCTACAGATGACAGAGGAAAATGGAAGTGTGTAATGAAATGAAAGTGTCATTCCTTCAGAACTAAAATTAAAATAAACAAAAAATTACCTTGTCTACAAAACTTATAATAAAACTCACAAGTACTGTGGAGTTAATATTATCATTCCGCTTGTAGCTTAAATCATATCCAGGTGAAATCGAAGAATAAATCAACCGTAAGTATGAACAAAAATCCAGCTATTCAATTTACTATTGATCAGAAACAAGGTTCTTGGGATCCTGAATGAAAGAAAAGGAAGAAAATGAAGATTATGAAGTATGAGACGCCCTTCAGACATTTCAAAGTTTAAATACGCACTCCATTCATACGCATGCAAAGTTTAAATACGCCATTCATGTGATATGGAAAGAAGCTTCTCGCAATATAAAGCTTTGTTTCGAGATAATCGAAAACGATTTACTTCCGATCGCTTAAAAAAAACATTTATATGCAGTGTTAATAAACGATTTTTAACATAAACTTGACATATTTTAAATTGTATTTTTATGATGTTTTATGTATTTTAAAAAATGTTAGTAAATATACCGTATTGCGTTTTTAAGAAATATTTCACCTTTTTGTTGATAAATGTTTATCATTGTTAAATAAATAAAGATCAGGTCCTAGTAAACAGAAACAGTAGTACAGAAAAATATAATGAACCACTTTTGGAGATATTAGGCCGGTTTTTTATCTGTAGCTTTGGACTAAATTAAGTCCGAAAATACTTGAATGTAATTAGTGTTGAAAAGTGTATTTGTACTGAACAATTTATTTTTATATAGGCCTAGATATCGTGCTAGGTTTTTATTATTTGTGTGTGTGTGTGTGTGTGTGTGTGTGTGTGTGTGTGTGTGTGTGTGTGTGTGTGTGTGTGTTAAAGTTTATGCTCCGTTTATTCTTACAATTCCAGGACCCCAAATACCGGCGCCATCCTGCGGAAACAACAGTCCTGTTACAGAGCAAGTGGTGGCTTTGACCTAACCTAACCGGCTTGGGAACGGTACTACGTGTCCGATGTTAACATTTTGAGGTTATGTTTGTAAATCACCATTAGTACACGGCATGACATGCCGCAGTACAGTAATATTTCAAACACCCTGCGAACTATTAGAGACCCTTGCTGTTATAAATAAGTCAAAACCATGGTAAAACCGCATTTTTGTATGGTATTGACATCTTTACTGTAAGCCGGTTAGGTTAACGAAGATGAGGACCAACCAGTAGACAACGGGACTGTATTGGAACCTGTGACTGCGATTTGACCTGTGACCAGCTGCAGTGAATTTATCCGTTGATTCAATTACATAACGCCGCGCTACCTGGCCTACAGTAAGTCTGTAGCATTCTTGTAAATGCTATACAGAGTGTTGTGGAACGTTATAGGGTGTCACAAAAACAATAACGTGCTATATAGGATCGGATTCGACATATAAAAATAAATAAAAAATGCTTAGTTATTTCTGCCGTATTCGCCTTAATTTGGTTATAATCCGCCATTTTATTTTTACAAAAAAAAACAAATATTTTTTTTCGAAATGGAGGCTGTTTAAAAGTTTTATAAAGTCAAATATCTTTGAAACCGTAAATATTACAAACTTTTTATAACAATTAAAATAGTTAGATTTTTAACGGCAAACAAAACAGTACACTAAAATTTTACTCTAACTTAAAAAATAACTAAATTATCGTTAAAAAATCAAAAGCGGTAAAATTTCAAGAACACACAAAAATATTAAGCTTTTCGTTTTAGGGTTTTCGATGATAAATTAATTTTTTTACAAAGTGAAGAAAAATTTTGAAATTCTCTTTTGTTTGTCATTAAAAAATATGAACATTTTTTATACAATTTTTGTAAAATTTACGGTTTCAAAGTTACTTGACTTCAACAAATTTAAACGGCCGCCATTTTTTAATTTATAAAAATAAAGTTGTGTTTGGAACGCTTGCAAATCGTTACACCAAATTTGAACTAAATACATTATCTATTTCTGGAGTTACAGCGAGTTTCTGTAAAAAAAAACAAAATTTGGGATTGCGACTAAACTAAAACGAGTTTGACAAAAAATTATTGAGCATTTTTTTTTTATTTGTGTATAAATAGAATCCTATCCTTTATAGCGCACATAGAAACATCTTGTAGATGTAGAATATTGTTCTTTTGGGGTCTACATCTAGACCACTGAATATAAACATACTAGAAATACAGCTACCATTATAAAAAGCGTGCTCGATATCAGAAGCTAAATTCCAAGTAATTGGACTATCTGCCGCTAGGAACGCTGCAAGCTGCAAGGACAGGGGAAGATGTTTGAGAAAATGGACAGTACTGGTGTCTATTTAATTGTAGTTAAACACTCTGCCGCAAGATGTCACCAGCAGCGAGCACTTACATTTCTTATAAGGGTTATACTTCTAATAAGTTTATATTCAATGTCTAGACACATAAAAGAATTGCGGCACTTCCCTGCTCACCCGATGTAATAGAAGCGAATTTCCAAAACTTGACAATAAAATATCAACCAGCATCAAAATCTGCATAAATTATTATTTTAAATTTTCAAATTACTGTACGTTGAATACTCGAAAAGAAATCCTGATCGCCGTCAAGTTTTGTATAAAAACCCCAAAAGCAAACCCGTTGGTATGTAGCCTAGGATATATTTTGGCTACGACTTATCCCCTAACCGTAATTTCCTTTAGTTCAAATTTACCAGGGGTCTTACCGATTTGTTTTTGAGGATGTAGTGATTCTTACGTTTTGTTTTGGTATTATATGGACGTCATAATTTGCTAAATGTTTTTAACAATTAAAACTATTTGAAGAAAATCACGTTTTAAACATTTTTTGACTGCAGTAAGTACAACAACTAAGTACACTTATGCCCTTAAATTTCGTTTTGGCGTGCCCTAAATTGGCTATGTTGATAAACTCAAAACGGAATTATCTCGGCGACCGTGAGAATTGAAGTTGAAAATTTGTACGCAGGTAGACCGTAGCTCAAAATGCGGTAGATTTGCAGAAAAATTTGAATAATGAAGCCCAAAAAGTCGATTACTCTATTATTTTGAACTTGATCGTTCTGAGTATGAAAGAAAGTAGCGTATAAGTTCAGTTAAAAGCGAAAATTTTGTAAAATTAGTGTGGTTTATCTATGACCGCATCCAAGGATTTCCTCAGATATTGAGGCTTTCCTCAAACACTAACACCAGTCCGCAGGCATAAGTGATAAAAGTAAGATGGCCACAAAATGTAGCTTTATTTCCTGTTGTAGACCTATTAAATAGTGTAAGTTATATTTGAAAAGAGGAAATGTTTACACTACTTTGGAACGGTGGTCAGTGTTCTTCTTCCCCGAATATTTTTAAACTGTAATTTGCTACTATTATCCGATTTTTCAAAAACGACTTGCAAGATAAAAAAAATAATGAATGTCGCCATTTTGAAACTGTTTAACGTATTGTATGAAATCCAATTTAAGTAGTAGATGGTAGAGTGATAACACGCGCGCGCGCATACACACACACACACACACACACACACACACACACACACACACACAATTTTAAGACCTCTAAAATCTAAAGATGAAGACTGGCGCTCGTTCAAAATCGGGTCTGGGTATTACCATGATGCCTGCTTTAATAACACAGTTTTTCAATGGATATTCGTTAAAAAACGTAAGATAACAAATTATTGTTAAAAATCCCGTCCAATAAGTCAGCGAGACAGGTGCGTGCGCAGCGCTTATTATACACTTTATAGGGTCTTTTTGATCGTACTGAAAGTCTAATTGCGCTCTGGATGTAGCCAGACCAACCAGACGCTATTGTGCGATTGTGCCGGGCCAAGTTCAAGAGCAGGCATTGACCGCTGCATGCTGCACAGCCACTCGGCAATAGATCACATCTCCGTTGCCGCTGGACAATTGATCGCGTTGCCGTATTCAAGACTGGGAAAGTCTCTGTATCCGTAACGAATGCACTGTATTAGCGAATTTCCATTGGGAAAATATACTGTTGGCGCGGCCGATATATCTGAAGACCCATTAAACAAAAGAATGTGTGTGTGTGCGCGCGCGCGTGTCTTATCACTCTACCATCTACTACTAAAAAATCGGATTTAATACAAACTTGGCATACACGGAAAAATTATTTTTTTTATAGTTTGGACAACTTTCTTACCCGGCAAAATACGTTAAACAGTTTCAAAATGGCGTCATACATTATTCTTATCATAAAAGTTCTCTTCGAAAAATATGGTTTCGTCATCGTAATCAGCGATAAAATGTGCATAAATTAGCATTTTTGATTTTCAAATCCCGTTGAAAATAAAAAAATATGAGGGAGGATATGGATCATTTTCGTATTTTTAATGCTGTTTCATAGTTGAAAATGGTAATTTATGTAGATTTTATTGCTCATTGCGATGGTGAAGTCAGATTTTTAAAAAAGTGTAAAATAAAAAAACAGTGTTGATAAAAATGCTTTCATCAAATTATGAAATGATCAAATGAAAAAATGTTGAAATTATGAAATTAATTTGACGTCGGTCAGGGTTCATTTTCGTATTTTCAACGCAATTTGGAAGTTTAAAATGCTAATAAATGCATATTTTAATGCTGATAGTGAAATGAGAATTTCAAAGAAGGCTAAGATAAAGAAAAGTGCTTTTGGAAATGCGCATCAATCACGTCAGCGAGACAGCAGCGTGCCGCGATTATTTTTGTAATAACCAGAATGTTTTGCAGCGTTGCCAATCTTCTAAATATTTTTTTACTAAATAATTAAATCTCTAGAACGGCTTAACCGATTGAGTTGAAATTTTGTTAATCTTCAGTCGTAGTTGAAAAAAAATGTTTTTCCCGAATAGTCAGTTTCAAAATGATGGTTATTACATGAAAATGAAAATTACGGTTTACGTTTTAAAATGAAAATATCTTAATAAAATATTTTACAAAAACTGTCAAGAGAAGACTAGACAGATGGCGTCTGATTTTTGGTGGAAATAATTGAAAGTGAGAAAGTTTGTGTAATGTTTTTTCAACATTTATTACAATAATTAACTGTGACTCTATCTCGCTCTTATTGGAAAGAAGGATCTATTGTAACAGTTAACCGCTATCTTATCACTAATTTATTTTTACTTAGTTTTTCCCCATACTAGCTCTTCATAGTTCATGCTAACATCAGGCCTATTCCGATGCCACACCTAACGGAGGTAGTCACCAAATCAAAAAGGCTTTGCAATGCTTACGACGTTTTCCTAAAAAGCAAAACATTGCACAAACTTTCTAATATGAACTGTAGATTATTAAAAAACAAATATTGTCCTTATAATGGAGTAAAACCCAGTTGTATAAAAATAATAAAATAATATATTTTTTTAAAAATGAAACAACTTTATTTAAATACTTGTTTTGTTTCGATCCTACTTACATTTAATTAAAACTAACATGACGTAAAACAAGTAAAATGCCTGATATGTTGTTTTTCCAATACTGTAATCATATTTATATAACTGGGACTTTTAAGTAAATAGCATTGAATATAAACGTACTAGAACGATAACCATTATGAGAGATATATGAGCGTTCGCTACTAGTGGCACGTTGAGGCAGAGTGTTCAACTACAGTAGAATAAATAATAGTACTGTCTATTTCTGAAACATCTCCCACCCCGTCCTTACAGCTTGCAGAGTTCGTAGCGGCAGACAGTCCAATTACTTGGACTTTAGTGTCTGATATCGAGCACACTTTTTATAATGGTGGCTGTACATATAGTCCTTTTATATTCAATGCTAATATGATGTTGAAGCCGTCGTTCGTGGCCTTGAGCAAACTGAATAATTTCGTCTTTGTTGAGATTTGTAAATCTCGGTGGAGATCACTACTCCCGATGTACCACGGAGCGCCTGCAATAATTCTCAAAACTGTTCCAAAATCTTTGTACAATTTGTACGTCTGTTTTGTATAACCCCAAAACTGGATTCCGTAGATCTGAACTGGTTTTAAAATTCGTATAAAATTAATTTGTTGTGTAGTGTTTATTCTGATTTCTTGTTTAGAAGCCAGAATATCTGGGCATGACGCTGGATGTGATTTTTTTTTTGTGTTTAACGTCCGACTATTGTGCACACTTGGACTAAAGCAGACGGTGGGATGATTTATAGCGTATGAAAATGCCAAGCCTTCGCCGGGAATCGAACCCGGGTCCTCGGGGTGAAAGCCTAGTACGCTATCCACTAGACCACTGAGGCGGCTTCGCTGGATGTGAAATTACGTTTGAAGGAACATGTAAAAAAGCAGATGAACTTAAACAAATTATTATGGTAAAATCAGATTTTCAAATGATTTTAAGATTTAAAAAATCTGAGAATTTCGCTTCATTCAAGGCTGCGAGACAGCTGCGTGTAAGATATCGAGCAGGCTTTTCGTAATGATTGCTGTACTTCCAGTCCGTTTAGATTCAATGGTAACAGTAACGGTACAAGTACCCCATGATTGTTGTTTTTATAACAATAACAAATATAAAACTTTCTCATTGTGTCTTTGGTTTACAATTTTGAAACCATTTGTAATAAACTCGCTGAATATCCGTGTTTTCTTGCGACTATGTAGACCTACACGTTCTGGATTTTTACATGAAAACTGCAGCCGTTAGAAGTTTTTTTTTAAAGTTGTAGAAAATGTATTTTCTAATTAACGATTGTTCATTAAAACCTAGGTCGGAGCAACTACGTAGCCGGCAGGGATATAAAAACGGGACAGTACCAGGGTGTTCCCTTATTCAGGTGCCATTTCGGAAGAATATGATAAACACTACGTCGGTTTTGTTAGTTTATTTGAAACCAGTTTACCGGTACGTTTAAGTAGAGTATTAGTTCATAGGTTCGATCGATATTTGTGAAATGGTGAATATTTCGGACTTCCAAACATAAGGACTTTCCGCTTTACACAAGTAGCATGAACCGGAGGATGGTCCGACGGTCAAAGGTCACTTGATAAGGAATGTAAACAAGACTGGCGCCAGTCTATCAATAGAAACAAAGGTCACTTGGTAAGGAATGTAAACATAGGTGCTAATCTAGCGATGTAAACAAAAGGTAGGTGCCAACCTGAAAAGGTAAACGAAGGTGTGCGTTAAATCTAACAATGTAAACAAAGATAAGGGCTAAATGTATTATAATTAAACAAATTTATGATATAATTGAATATATAATGCGCGCCTGCGGTGCGAGCGCGTGCGTGGATGTCGGAGTTGGGGACATTTCGGACCATGACCCGTCGCTAGATAAGAGGATGCTGTCGCCGATTATATTATGCGCTGCGTGAATGTCGGAGTTGGGGACATAAGATGATGCTGTCACCGATGCGCGCCTGCGGTGCGTGCGCGTGCGTGGATGTCGGAGTTGGGGACATAAGATGATGCTGTCACCGATGCGCGCCTGCGGTGCGTGCGCGTGCGTGGATGTCGGAGTTGGGGACATTGCGGACCCTGATCCGAGATAAGAGGATGCTGTCACCGATGCGCGCCTTGGATGTCGGAGTTGGGGACATTTCGGACCCTGATCCGAGATAAGAGGATGCTGTCGCCGATTATATAATGAACGGCTTACCGTTTATACGTTATAGGTGTGAACCGTAAACGAAAACGAACCAGCTATTTATTAAGAAATAATTTAAAATTTGTGTTAAATTATATACGGTCGAGTGTGATAGAAGTAGTTTGCAAAATGGCGATGGCAATATATAACTAACGGCTTATCGTTTATACGCTAGAGGTGTGAACCGTAAACGAAAGCGAACCAACTATTTATTAAGAATTAATATAAATGTGCGTTAAATTAAATACTGATGAGAGTAATAGAATTTGTCATTTGAAATATGGCGATGGCGATGGCGATATATAATCCACGGCTTACCGTTTATACGCTAGAGGAGTGAACCGTAAACGAAAGCGAATCAACTATTTATTAAGAAATAATATAAATGTGCGTTAAGTTAAATAATGTCGAGTTAAAATGAATTTGTCATTTTTAAATCGGCGACGGCGACATATAATGAACGGCTTACCGTTTATACGCTAGAGTGTGAACCGTAAACGAGTAGCGAACCAACTATTTATTAAGAATCAATATAAATGTGCGTTAAGTTAAATAATGTCGAGTTAAAGTGAATTTGTCATTTTAAATCGGCGACGGCGACATATAATGAACGACTTACCGTTTATACGCTAGAGGTGTGAACCGTAAGCGAGTAGCGAATCAACTATTTATTAAGAATTAATATAAATGTGCGTTAAGTTAAATAATGTCGAGTTAAAATGAATTTGTCAATTTTTAAATCGGCGACGGCGACATATAATCAACGACTTACCGTTTATACGCTATAGGTGTGAACCGCGACATTTCAGTAATACGCAATGTGAAATTTAAAATACTTATAGTGTGATCTCATTGTATAAGAATTAAATTTACTAACTGTACAACTGCTCCGGACGTTCCATCTACATTCTACAAAATGTAAGTAAATAATAAGTTATCTGTACTAATTTACGGATAATATATCTGGTATGTCTGTAATTTATAATTTATAAATTATACACTATAGAGATGACCTAGCTGCGTTCGATAACAGAAATACAATGTTATGCGTTAAGTTAAATAATGTCGAGTTAAAGTGAATTTGTCATTTTTAATGAAATATGGCGATGGCGATATATAATGCACGACTTACCGTTTATACGCTAGAGTGTGAACCGTAAGCGAGTAGCGAACCAACTATTTATTAAGAATCAATATACATGTGCGTTAAGTTAAATAATGTCGAGTTAAAGTGAATTAGTCATTTGCAATATGGCTGTTGCTGATTATATAATGAACGGCTTACCGTTTATACGCTATAGGTGTGAACCGCGACATTTCAGTAATACGCAATGTGAAATTGAAAATACTTATAGTGTGATCTCATTGTATAAGAATTAATTTTACTAACTGTACAACTGCTCCGGACGTTCCATCTACATTCTACAAAATGTAAGTAAGTAATAATTTATCTGTACTAATTTACGGATAATATATTTGGTATGTCTGTAATTTATAATTTATAAATTATACACTATAGAGATGACCTAGCTGCGTTCGATAACAGAAATACAATGTTATTTCTTCTAGTTTTAACACATATTTTAAGACCCAAAAACATATAACAACAAGTTAAATAATGGTTATATTACACCGAAAAGTATATTAATTAATAAAGTTAAAAGTAATTACCTTATAAATCCGATTTGTAATATTCCTATTGTAAGTAATAAAATTGTGAGAACGATCACAAAAACTGTAATATAGTTTCTACAGAAATAATCTAGAGACTTAAAACATTGCCGATGAGAATGTTAAACACATTACAGCTATCTAAAAAAAATAAACAATGTAAGCAAGCGTTAGTGGCCAATACTTTCTAAACAAATTTACACACCAAGACAATATTTTAACTTGGTTAAGGTCCACTAGATAAATCTGTGTACTTGTTGTGAATAATCGGCTTTCTAAACCCCGTGTGAACATTCAACACCACTGATGTCGTTTTACTATCTATGTATGCTCTGTGACCGATGATTGTAAATAAAACAATGCATTATACTGTGTGAAAGATTTTTGTAACTATATATAATTTCCAAATTCTGATAGCTAACCATCAGTCATATCTGGTAACTCTAAGCGCGTGTTAGTAGTGATTTGTAAAGTGTTTTTTCAAGTTGTTATAATTAGTTTTGTTGTTAGTTTATAAATTGTATAGTATATATATTGGTGTAGTTTTTACAAATTTAGTTTAGAAATTGGAGTTAAGTGTTAAACTTTTGTTTACAAATTTTACAAATTTAATTGATAGTGTTCGTGTTGCGTAAAACTAATAAGTGTAAGTACTAGTACTGAACATTTAACTATAATATATAGGTTAATAGTAGATATACTTTTTAATATTTACTAGTTTTAATTTGAATTTTTAAAAATGGAGTTCTTTGCAAATAACGTTTCACTATCAGATATTGTAGATGCGTACATGGTAGATCCTGTAGACGGTAGTGAATTCGAAGACAGCTGAAATTACTGTTCTCCCGCCCCCTCCTAGCACACCCGAAAGTGTTGAGGTGTTTCCAGAACCAATATTACCGCCTCCATCACCTTTTGCCGATTTGCCGACAAGCCCTCAACCCCATTGTAGCCGTGACATACAAGTAGGCCGTGGTCAAGAGCTGTTCGAAATAATTAAAGATGTAACGAAAGCGTATGGTAAATTTGAAACCGAGGCGAGAGAAATTACATTAAAGTTCGCAAATCCTCCTGTTGGGGAAAATTTAAAAGACTGGTTAAACCGAATGTTTTCATCTTTAATCTCATTTTTAGAAACACAAGACGTAGCACATAGCGATAAAGTAGGTATTACAATTAGCAATGCCGATAAGCCTGAACAGACACCTATTGGAATAAGCATTAGACGAGCCGATCAACTGAATTCAGAAGTCATTTTACAGACTGTTGAAAATATAATACAAAGCAATGAAACATATTTTATTGACGGCGCGATGCATATCAAATTTATACACGTCAAAATGCCTAGAGGTGGTGGGAGGGGTAAAATTGATTACACCAGTTCGTTCGATGACTTTTGTAAAAGAAAAGGGGTATAATCGTTATTGATAACGAGAACGATAGTTTATGTTTAGCCAGAGCTTTGGTTGTAGCAATAGCTTATGCGAAAAAGACCGCAATATAGAAAATAAAAACTGTATGACCAAATAAGAAAACCGCACCGACCCTTTCAAGCACGTGAAGCCTCAAGACTATGTAGGGACGCGCGAGTAAATTTAACAAACGGAGCCGGTATTGAGGAGCTTAGACTTTTCCAAACATATCTAAATAATTACACGATAACAGTGTTTACCGATAGAAGAGGACGCGAAACGATGTTTGAAGGCTGCCCCGGAAAATTAAACTTAGACTTAATCTATGGCGATGGACATTTCAACGTAATAACGTCCGTAACGTCTGCTTTTACCACCGATTTTACTGCCGGTACTGTAAATGCGGTTATCATCACCAGCATGGACACAGATGTCCCCAAAAATGTGTGTCGTGTAATAACTCACCGGCATGCGATGGCTCACAAAATATTAAATGTGATCGATGCAATAGGCTTTTCAAAAATCAACAATGTATTGAAAACCACCTGAAACCGATATATAGAAGAAATCTGTCCACCTGCAGTGTAGTAAAACACTGCGCCAATTGTAACACTACCTTCAACAGTCTAAAAAGAAAAACAAACCATGTTTGTAACGAAATATACTGCCCTATTTGTAGAAAATATAGACCTACCGGACACTCGTGTTACATGTCGCCCGAAAAGAAACCGGATCCTCAAGAAACAAAAAAATATCTGTTTATATTTTTCGACTTTGAGTGTACACAAGACACACGTTTTCAAAACAACGTAGATATTCACGAGCACAAACCCAACTTTGTGTCAGTCAACAAACCTGCTACTCCTGTGTACATTCAGAGTCACTGGAAGTGTGCAATCAATGCGGTCTAAAACAACATACTTTTAAAGGCGAAAATACGTTAAAGGATTTTATGTCATATTTAACTTTACCCCGAACACAGTTTTCGAAAATTATCTGTATCGCCCATAACATAAAAAGCTACGATGGCCAATTCTTACTAAAATACATGACAGAAAAATTAAAGTGGACAACCGAGGTAGTAATGAATGGATCAAAAATTCAGTTCAGCAAAATCAAAATAATCGATTCTTTAAATTTTATCAACACCCTTTTAAACGCTCTTCGGGAAATGTTCGAGTTGGAAACAGATAAAAAAAGGATACTTCTTCCATTTTTTTATACAACAAAAAAATGGAACTACGAAGGCGAACTCCCGGCTCCCTCTGAAAACCGTTACAAAGAAATGCACGAGAAAGACAGGTAAAACTTCCTAAATTGGTATGAAAATGAAAAGCCGATGAATAATTATTTCAATTTGCAAAAGAAAATCGAAAAGTACTGTAAACAAGACGTCGCAATCTTGAGAATGGCTTGTCTAAAATTTAGAAAAGTTTTCATAAAAGGGACAAAAGTAGATCCCTTTTTAGACTGTATTACAATTGCGAGTGCATGAAAGAAAACCTATCGAAGAAACTTCCTCCCGCAGAACACAATCGGTATAATCCCACCGGGAGGCTACAGATTAGTTGACAAACAGTCACACGCAGCTCGCTCATGGATACTCTGGGAAGAACACGAAAATAAAATCAATATTCAACACGCTGGGAACGGAAGAGAAAAATATATATTCAACTACAAGGTGGACGGGTATAGCGAAATCGGCGATGAAAAAATCGTGTACGAATTCAACGGGTGTCCTATGTGTTATAAAAACAGAAATGCTCCGTTGCATAATAATCCCCATGAAACCATGGCAATCCGTTACGAGAGGACGCAAAGAAAAAAATTTTTTTTGGAAAGTCACGGCTACAAGGTGGTTCACAATTTTCTTTTTCAAAATTTCGTTGACCCTTGGCAAAATGTAAAAGGAAATAAATAATGCCTCATCACCAGTTAAAAACACTTTACAAATCACTACTAACACGCGCTTAGAGTTACCAGATATGACTGATGGTTAGCTATCAGAATTTGGAAATTATATATAGTTACAAAAATCTTTCACACAGTATAATGCATTGTTTTATTTACAATCATCGGTCACAGAGCATACATAGATAGTAAAACGACATCAGTGGTGTTGAATGTTCACACGGGGTTTAGAAAGCCGATTATTCACAACAAGTACACAGATTTATCTAGTGGACCTTAACCAAGTTAAAATATTGTCTTGGTGTGTAAATTTGTTTAGAAAGTATTGGCCACTAACGCTTGCTTACATTGTTTATTTTTTTTAGATAGCTGTAATGTGTTTAACATTCTCATCGGCAATGTTTTAAGTCTCTAGATTATTTCTGTAGAAACTATATTACAGTTTTGTGATCGTTCTCACAATTTTATTACTTACAATAGGAATATTACAAATCGGATTTATAAGGTAATTACTTTTAACTTTATTAATTAATATACTTTTCGGTGTAATATAACCATTATTTAACTTGTTGTTATATGTTTTTGGGTCTTAAAATATGTGTTAAAACTAGAAGAAATAACATTGTATTTCTGTTATCGAACGCAGCTAGGTCATCTCTATAGTGTATAATTTATAAATTATAAATTACAGACATACCAAATATATTATCCGTAAATTAGTACAGATAAATTATTACTTACTTACATTTTGTAGAATGTAGATGGAACGTCCGGAGCAGTTGTACAGTTAGTAAAATTAATTCTTATACAATGAGATCACACTATAAGTATTTTCAATTTCACATTGCGTATTACTGAAATGTCGCGGTTCACACCTATAGCGTATAAACGGTAAGCCGTTCATTATATAATCAGCAACAGCCATATTGCAAATGACTAATTCACTTTAACTCGACATTATTTAACTTAACGCACATGTATATTGATTCTTAATAAATAGTTGGTTCGCTACTCGCTTACGGTTCACACTCTAGCGTATAAACGGTAAGTCGTGCATTATATATCGCCATCGCCATATTTCATTAAAAATGACAAATTCACTTTAACTCGACATTATTTAACTTAACGCATAACATTGTATTTCTGTTATCGAACGCAGCTAGGTCATCTCTATAGTGTATAATTTATAAATTATAAATTACAGACATACCAGATATATTATCCGTAAATTAGTACAGATAACTTATTATTTACTTACATTTTGTAGAATGTAGATGGAACGTCCGGAGCAGTTGTACAGTTAGTAAATTTAATTCTTATACAATGAGATCACACTATAAGTATTTTAAATTTCACATTGCGTATTACTGAAATGTCGCGGTTCACACCTATAGCGTATAAACGGTAAGTCGTTGATTATATGTCGCCGTCGCCGATTTAAAAATTGACAAATTCATTTTAACTCGACATTATTTAACTTAACGCACATTTATATTAATTCTTAATAAATAGTTGATTCGCTACTCGCTTACGGTTCACACCTCTAGCGTATAAACGGTAAGCCGTTCATTATATGTCGCCGTCGCCGATTTAAAATGACAAATTCACTTTAACTCGACATTATTTAACTTAACGCACATTTATATTGATTCTTAATAAATAGTTGGTTCGCTACTCGTTTACGGTTCACACTCTAGCGTATAAACGGTAAGCCGTTCATTATATGTCGCCGTCGCCGATTTAAAAATGACAAATTCATTTTAACTCGACATTATTTAACTTAACGCACATTTATATTATTTCTTAATAAATAGTTGATTCGCTTTCGTTTACGGTTCACTCCTCTAGCGTATAAACGGTAAGCCGTGGATTATATATCGCCATCGCCATCGCCATATTTCAAATGACAAATTCTATTACTCTCATCAGTATTTAATTTAACGCACATTTATATTAATTCTTAATAAATAGTTGGTTCGCTTTCGTTTACGGTTCACACCTCTAGCGTATAAACGATAAGCCGTTAGTTATATATTGCCATCGCCATTTTGCAAACTACTTCTATCACACTCGACCGTATATAATTTAACACAAATTTTAAATTATTTCTTAATAAATAGCTGGTTCGTTTTCGTTTACGGTTCACACCTATAACGTATAAACGGTAAGCCGTTCATTATATAATCGGCGACAGCATCCTCTTATCTCGGATCAGGGTCCGAAATGTCCCCAACTCCGACATCCACGCACGCGCACGCACCGCAGGCGCGCATCGGTGACAGCATCATCTTATGTCCCCAACTCCCGACATTATTTAACTTAACGCACATTTATATTAATTCTTAATAAATAGTTGATTCGCTACTCGCTTACGGTTCACACCTCTAGCGTATAAACGGTAAGTCGTTCATTATATGTCGCCGTCGCCGATTTAAAATGACAAATTCACTTTAACTCGACATTATTTAACTTAACGCACATTTATATTGATTCTTAATAAATAGTTGGTTCGCTACTCGTTTACGGTTCACACTCTAGCGTATAAACGGTAAGCCGTTCATTATATGTCGCCGTCGCCGATTTAAAAATGACAAATTCATTTTAACTCGACATTATTTAACTTAACGCACATTTATATTATTTCTTAATAAATAGTTGATTCGCTTTCGTTTACGGTTCACTCCTCTAGCGTATAAACGGTAAGCCGTGGATTATATATCGCCATCGCCATCGCCATATTTCAAATGACAAATTCTATTACTCTCATCAGTATTTAATTTAACGCACATTTATATTAATTCTTAATAAATAGTTGGTTCGCTTTCGTTTACGGTTCACACCTCTAGCGTATAAACGATAAGCCGTTAGTTATATATTGCCATCGCCATTTTGCAAACTACTTCTATCACACTCGACCGTATATAATTTAACACAAATTTTAAATTATTTCTTAATAAATAGCTGGTTCGTTTTCGTTTACGGTTCACACCTATAACGTATAAACGGTAAGCCGTTCATTATATAATCGGCGACAGCATCCTCTTATCTCGGATCAGGGTCCGAAATGTCCCCAACTCCGACATCCACGTACGCGCACGCACCGCAGGCGCGCATCGGTGACAGCATCCTCTTATCTCGGATCAGGGTCCGAAATGTCCCCAACTCCGACATCCACGCACGCGCACGCAGCGCAGGCGCGCATCGGTGACAGCATCCTCTTATCTCGGATCAGGGTCCGAAATGTCCCCAACTCCGACATCCACGTACGCGCACGCACCGCAGGCGCGCATCGGTGACAGCATCCTCTTATCTCGGATCAGGGTCCGCAATGTCCCCAACTCCGACATCCACGCACGCGCACGCACCGCAGGCGCGCATCGGTGACAGCATCATCTTATGTCCCCAACTCCGACATCCACGCACGCGCACGCACCGCAGGCGCGCATCGGTGACAGCATCATCTTATGTCCCCAACTCCGACATTCACGCAGCGCATAATATAATCGGCGACAGCATCCTCTTATCTAGCGACGGGTCATGGTCCGAAATGTCCCCAACTCCGACATCCACGCACGCGCTCGCACCGCAGGCGCGCATTATATATTCAATTATATCATAAATTTGTTTAATTATAATACATTTAGCCCTTATCTTTGTTTACATTGTTAGATTTAACGCACACCTTCGTTTACCTTTTCAGGTTGGCACCTACCTTTTGTTTACATCGCTAGATTAGCACCTATGTTTACATTCCTTACCAAGTGACCTTTGTTTCTATTGATAGACTGGCGCCAGTCTTGTTTACATTCCTTATCAAGTGACCTTTGACCGTCGGACCATCCTCCGGTTCATGCTACTTACACATTAGCAGGCTACTGTATATAGGTTATTTGTATTTGTATTAGAACAAAATTGGTATAATAAAAAAATTTCGAGCAAAAGTGTGTTAACTGTGTGTTAAATTAGTGTAAAAAGTGCGTAAAAGTTGTTTTTGAGCGTCAAATCTTTAAAATTTTCTGGGTTGGAACCACTGTCGGATTAATGCAATTTTGTGGATAGGGGCGGTTGGTTGGACGATTCAACTTGCAGGAGGATAAACATTTTTGAAAATATCTTGAAAAACTAACATTGTTAAGCTGTTTTGAAATTTAAAAAGTGTAAAACGTACTTTATTTTACACAAAAAATCACTTAATTTTTTTTTGAAGTTTTGTTTTTAAAAAATTTACAAACTACGCCATTTACATAACATTTTTTTTTAATTTAGGGCGAAAAGCATATTGAGGCTATTATCGCATCCCTAAATGTAAGTCTGAGTGTAAAGTATTAAAGTCGTAAGTGTAAGTGTGTGTTAGACTCGGGTACCGCGAAGGACGTCTAAATCCTCTCAACAGGTGCAGCTAGTCTGCACCCCCTGCGAGGACTTTTAACATAACAACAACAAATTCTATAAACCTTTAAAAACGTACTTTATTTTACTCAAAAAAATCACATAATTTTTTTCGAAGTCTAGTTTTATAAGTTTTACAAAACTACGTCCATTTACATAAAAACAACAAATTCTATAAGCCTTTAACAATATAGAAACAAATTAATAGGTAAAATATTGATATACATTACAAAACATTATAATAGTATTCTGTAAGTTGTTGCTTTAAATTCCTAATTTATATACGTTTATTTTTAAAAATAACATTATGAAAATGCCAATGCTGGTAGAGTAGTGGTTAGCACATTAGCCTCGTACAAGGTTGTGGGATCGGATCTCGAACGAGATTAGTGGGATTTTGTAATGTGAGTATAAATCAGCAAATGTGCTTTTCGTCGGAAGGAAAGTAAATATGGTGGTCCCGTATGGTGTGTGTTGTCACCGCACGTTAAAGAATCTAATCTAGGAGTAAAATAGAGAGCAGAAAAACTGTCAACTCATACTGGCATTGGCGAAATACACTGGCCAGTGAAAACTGGTGTAAAATAAACAAACAAAAGAAAAAAAACAAAGGAAATAAATTACAACTTAAATGTTTAAAAAAAAATTATTTTATTTTTTCAATACAATTATTTACAGTGACTCATTTTTAAACAGAAGTTGTACTTTAAGAAAATATGATTTTTCTTTTCAATCTTCTGAATAAAACTATCTGTAGTTTTGTATAGGCTAGGCCTACATAGTCGCTTTACTCCTGTCGCTTTACCTTCACCGTAAAATATAAATTATAAACGTTAAGAAAAAAAATAATTTTCCCTTTTGTCAACATGTCTGTCTCTACGTTGATTTTTCTGCACAACTCAGAGTTTGCCTATCTGCAGTAGAGGGAAGAGGCGAGGTTTACCAATGAACGATGGATGGTTCGTATGAAAGCTAACAGCCGCCTCGGTGGCCTAGTTCAGGGGTCTCCAAACTTTCCAGCCTTAGGGCCATACTGATTACTCCAGTAAGTTCCGAGGGCCAAAACCATATTATCATTGTTGCCGGTGGTAAAAAGTGAAATAGTCCACTGATGAAAAAAAAGTCCGAAAAAGTACGCAACATTTAAAAAAGGCTGCAAATCGGACTAAAGTCCGCAAAACGGCAACACTGCATATTATTAATTTTCCTGTCATTATCTGTAATTTCTAGATTAGATCTGTGTTTCTTTATCCAACTTATCACAAAAACAATAACAATAAGCCTGCAACAATGTTATGAGTAGTTAGCCCATGACCATATCAATGTAGATATCATATTAATAATTATTCAACATAAAATTAGAATACTTCAGTAAACTAAATTTAATTTGCTATAAAAAATATGTTCTGTAAAAGAAGTTTTCAAGTATGCTATCTCTCCGCGGGCCGGACAAAATCTGTCCGCGGGCCGGATGTGGCCCTCGGGCCGTAGTTTGGAGACCCCTGGCCTAGTTGATAGCGTACTAGGCTTTCACTCTGAGGACCCCGGTTCGATTCCCGGACCAAGGGCTTGGCATTTTCATACGCTATAAATCATCCCATCGTCTGCATTAGCCCAAGTGTGCACAATAGTCGGACGTTAAAAAAACAAAAAAAATCTATGAAAACATAGCAAAACAAGACCAATTAACGCCTTAACACTTTCTCAAACACGTTTTGATAAATTTTAGAGGCGATAAAGATGTTTCTGCTGTTGCAGTTAACACAGGAAGGGAACTGAGAACCAACATAAAATATCTACTGATTAACCCCGTACTCACCCTCAGTACAAGCGTTACAAAGTGCACAAACATACGGACAAATTTTCATGTAAATACAAAGTTTTGATCGGGATAATGTGACGGGTTTCAGAACCCTTCCTTGAACCTCGACGTACGTGTATACTTACATTTTATGGAAGTAAAATAGGATCTTTTACATTTTATTATTTTATATTTTTTTCACGGGAGGGGCGGTCGTCCTCGGCCACCTTTAATTCGTCCTTGGGTAGACCTTTTTGCCAAAGGGACTATACCAACTGAAACAACAGAATTTCTCTTCTACATCCGCCCATAATAATAAATTACTAAATAATTTTACATCATCGTTTTATATATATATATATAAAGGCCGCCTCGGTAGCCTAGTTGATAGCGTACTAGGCTTTCACCCCGAGGACCCGGGTTCGATTCCCGGCTAGAGCTTGGCATTTTCATACGCTATAAATCATCCCATCGTCTGCATTAGCCCAAGTGTGCACAATAGTCGGATTTAAACACCAAATATTATATATATATATATATATATATATATATATATATATATATATATATAAACAAGTCTGAAATTTACAGATTGAATTTTTTTCGCTGTTTTACAGGAAGTATAAAAGGCTTAGTACATGTTAGGTAATACAGATAGCAGCACTGGAACAACGGTGACGCCCAGTGTTACCGAAGCAATGAGTCATCGGAATTCGTAGGTTGTATAATCAGCTGATACGATTTGATACGTAAGTTTATCAATACCGGGGAACAAGTCGTTGCGTGACTCATTTAGTGGTGAGGTATTTTGTAGCTGAGTGACTCACCGAGTGTCGATAGTTCTGTTCTTATCAGTGAGTGGGAAATTGGTTTTTAAGTAGGCTGAGTTTAATGTAACACCAGGACTGTGTTCTAACCGCACCAAGGTCCAAGACTCTTATATACATAGTTTTTATTTTACAATATCAATATACGAAGCTTAAAGAAAGTATGGTTATAAAAGATCATGAATGTTGATTCTTATTTCCGTGTTCATGCCTCCTGAAACCTAAAAAGTGGGTTTCACTTAGAAGCTCCTTTGTGTGTTTGCGCACATCACAGGAGACTAAAATAACCACTACACGCAGCTGTCTCGCTGGCAATATGGAAGCGAGTTTCCAAAAGTAATTTTATTATCTACCCACTTTTTTAAACTCTGACTTCACCATTAAAAACAGCATTAAAATCTGCATATACAATATTAGGATTTAAATCTTCTAAATTGCAATGAAAATACGAAAATGAACCAGACCGCCGTCAAATTAAATTTTCTATTTCCAACGGATTTTGAAAATTCGAAACGTTAAATTGTACAGCGTTCAACGCTGATTAAGACGGTGAAATATTTAAAAAAAATAGTTTACATTTTTAATTGCCGCCATTTTTAATTTTTTGAACGAATTTTGCTGGTTAATAAACTAGCTTAAAGAGAGCTTGTTAAAACACACACACACGTATACACAAATTTTAACGACACCTGAAGGAAGTTAGGTCAGGAAGTCAAGTCAAGAGGTCAGGATCGCCGCTCTTTTCATGGTCCCGGGTCTGGGTATTACCATGATGCCTGCTGGGTCTCCAATAACTCATTTGCCAAAAGAAATTCGGTAATAATTGACCGATTTCTATGGAATTTGTCATTTAAAAGTAGATTCTCTCTCTCTCTCTCTCTCTCTCTCTCTCTCTCTCTCTCTCTCTCTCTCTCTCTCTCTCTCTCTCTCTCTCCTCTCTCTCTCTCTCTCTCTCTCTCTTCTCTCTCTCTCTCTCTCTCTCTCTCTCTCTCTCTCCTCTCTTTCTCTCTCTCTCTCTCTCATTCTCTCTCTCTCTCTCTCTCTCTCTCTCTCTCTCCCTCTCCCTCCCTCCCTCCCTCCTCTATTATCTATCTATCTCTATCTCAGGCCCATTTTTAGTTTTTCAAAAGTATTAGTTTCCAGACCTTTTTTGGATAAGAAATCTTTAAAACAAAAAATGAACTTATTTAAAAATCGGTTATAACTATTTTGAACACTTTTTTGCAAATGTAGTCCATAACTACCCAAACAAAACGTATAGATAGCTTTCACTCTGAAAAAACAAGTTCGGGAGTTAATTAAAGACAAACAAATCGTGAATAAAATTTTTCACAAAATTCGGTCGCATATTTATAAACCAAATCGTTTGAAATGAAAAGCAAATTCGGTTTACGAATAAATGTCCTTTATTTAAAATGTTGTACACGGTCTTTGATTATTAATTTTCCTATATGAAATAGCCTATGCCGAAAATCTTTAGCAAAATGTCATGTAACGGTTTTTAAAAATTAGTTCGATTTTTATTGTTTTCAACAATATTTTTTAAGGTGTTGTATTAAGATTTTATTATTAGATTAAAATTTAATCTTTTGTCACTAACCGATCAGCTGTTTCAAATGTTATTGTTAGCAAAATAGGCGTAATTATTACATAGCAACGAAAAACAAATACAAAAATAGAGCTAAGTTCCGGACCACTGGTTCTGTAATGTTAGTAAATAAACTTATTCATGGTTTTGGTAATTCGTTTCTCTTACGTAAGCGAAACAGTTGCGTGCCGCAGTTTTTTAGTCTTTTTAGTTAACGATCAACTGATTCGTGATTAGTTCAGTCAGTTGAGTTTGAAGCAGCCAGGCGGACAATTATTAGTATATAAAATTTTACTTCTTTAAAACTAACAAGTATTGAATATAAACGGACTAGAAGTACAACTACCATTATAAAACGCGTGCTCGATACCAGCAGCTAAAGTCCAATTAGTTGTACTATCTGCCGCTATGAACGCTGCACGTTGCAAGGACAGGATGTGGAGTCGTTTGAGAAAATAGAAAGTAGTATTGTCTGTTTAACTGTCTCTCTCTGTCGCAAGATGCCTCTAGTAGCTAAGCTCAAATATCTCTCATAAGGGTTATCATTCTAGTATGTTCATATTCAATGTTTCAAGACAGATAACCTTAATTGTTTAACCAATTACACGCACCCACGTACAGTGAGAAAAATCTGCATTTAAGGTTAAAAATTTGCTAAGTTATTTATAAATTAATTAGTGGATATATGTAATTATGAGAATTACGAAGTTAGAAAAACGGAAATGAAGATTCTTGCTGATTACAATGTAAACAGTCTTCCAATTAGCGTGATCTCAACCAAACACTTGTTGGTATTTGAATGGTACAAGTTTCTGAATAAGAATTATGGGTATAACTTTATAATAGCGATACGAGTAGGTTAATTTGTGGTTATGATGTGTGTAAATCGGGACATGAAAGCGTGCGAAACGATCACTGAGTATGTGGGTAGGAATAATTAGTAGCGGTCACCAGTCAGGGCAAGTCAAGCCATTAACGACTGCCTGCAATTTGGTAGGGTCGCCGGTTTTACTTTCTTTTGGTGCGGTTTAATTAGTGAAATATGTTTGGTTTTTCGGTTCTCTGAATGTAAAACTAGAACATCCGCCCGTGCGAGAGCGACCAACGGTACGAAAACGGGTTGGGGCCGTAAAGAAGTGACGGGGCCAGTTGGGTAAACAGAATGTCTGAATGAAGTAGTTTGGGTTTTAGGTTTTCTCAGTACAAAAATAGCTTAAACACGGAAATGAAAGTGCGAAAAACTATAAACGCTGGTATTTATGAAAGAACCTCATAAGGTGTAGAAAAATTACGGGGCTAGTTGGGTGTCCAAAAGAATGTTTGAAGTAGATTTGGTTTTAGGTTTTCTGAATAAAAAGAGCACAAACACCGAAGTGGAAGTGCGAAAAACTGTAAACACACACACACACACACACACACACACACACACACACACACACACACACACACACACACACACACACACACACACACACACACACACACACACACTTTATTCTAAGGCCTCACAAAACGTAAAAACTTTACTGTTCAAGTTGTGTTTAATATAATGTTAGCAGTACATAAATTGATTTTTCAGTTCTCTGCTTTAAACGTAATACAAACACAGGAACTCTCGAATGTAAAAAAACATGAAACAAACAAAATACAAAAGGGCAAGGACCCTACAAACCGTTAAGAAATTATTACATCAATTGTGCGTGCAAAGACAATTTCGAATGTTTGAAATTTCGGTTCTCTAAATACAAAAATTCTATGTTCATTGTTAAAGAACTGCAAAATATAACGGCGTTATGACCTCACAAAGTAAAGAAATTAAGGGATTGTGAATGCAAGCAGAAATCTAGGCTTGGTTTGGTTTTCAGTTCTCTGACTACACGACTATATCCACCAAGGCAAGAGTACAAAAGTAAACATATAAAACCTACAAGAGGAAAAAAAATTACGGGGCCAGTTGGAACGTTAAAAGTTGTTTGTTTTTCGGTTCTCTAAATCCGCTTGGGGAAACGATACAGAAACAAACCGAATACAAACAGGCAAGGAACTCATTATGCTTTAGAAATTTCGATGACAGTTGTGTGTAAAAAAAAATTGTTCTCTGAGTGTAAAAATAGTACAGAAACGAGTATAAAAATAATATACTCAACGAATTAAGAAATAAGTGTAAAGAAATGTAAATGTTGTTAGATTTTTAAAGTAGTTACAGAATTTGGTTATAAAAGAATGCAATAGTTATAAACACTATCGGGCCCGGGTGTGTTATAGAAACTTCAGCTACGTTAAAAATTTAACTACTTCTTGTTATTAGCGAATTTTCATTGATTGTAAGACCTAGACTGGGTGCATTGAAATGAGCGCCTATCCTGATTTCCTGAACACGTTTTGAGAGGTCATTAAATGTGTGTGTGTGTGTTTGATTTCAAAAAAGGTGGAAAAATCTTTTATAGACGACCTAGAGTATGGTACCGTCACCCCCCAAAGTGTGGAACAAGTTAAGTTCAAGATATTGCTACCCATTAAAAACGACATAAAGCATTCCTCTTCTACAAACCACCCCACGAAACCGACGCCAAGCACTACCAATGAATACAGAATCTATAAGAAGGACACTTCTTGCCTGTAAAAGTAAGCACATTTTTTCGGCCGAGAACGCTACTTGGATTCCCCGCCGACAGACAGCGCTGCATGTTTTTTTTTCTGAACTTGTAGCTCAGAAAAAGATATAAATAGGGGTTATGGCATTCTCTGTCTCGCTCTTCCTACCAACAACTGAGGGGTTGAGCGAAACTTGTTCGTGTTTACGTCCCAGGTTAACTTTCCTAAACTTTCGTTTTCATTACGGCAGTGAGCCTGTCTGTTTAATAAAAACATCGGTTTCTTCCTTTCCTAGACCACCAGTTCCACAACGACGACATCATGATTTTATGAAGTTGAACTATATATTTGACTGAGTACTATTTGATAAATTTGATTTATTTGATAAGTAAATAGATTCTGTATTCATTGGCACTACTTCGCGGGGAGGTGGACTTGCTGTCCGCCTATCTGTCTACAGCGTTGGCTCTCATTACTTGATCTTCAATCTTCATTCAGCCTCTTCATGACCACTGCGGCGAATCATGTAATTGCCCTCCAGTTAGCCTCTGAAGTCATCATTGTCGCAACCAGAGTTTACGATGTAATATTCCCTCGCAGATATGTTTGCAGGTTCATCCTGTCCTCGTCGAATCCTCGCGGAAAAATGCGTGTGTGTGTGTGTGTGTTTGTGTTGTGCGTCAGCGTTTGCAATTTCAGTCCAATTTGATTCAAAATTGATCAAGCAATCACTTTTAGTACCAGTATTAACTTGAATAAGTTTATTACCTAGCGAAATCCGTTCAACGTTTTTGAAATCTGCTTAAATTTCCCTTCGTATTTAAAAAAACCATTTTATTTGAAATGTAGCTAACTCTGTAAACTCAAGCAATCTTACAAGTAGGGGAGCTACGTTAAATTAAACCTATAGTATAGTCACTGCAAATATGAAAGTTGGCTTTGGATAAGTTGTGTCAGAACACTCTTCATTTTGTTGCTGCTTAGTGATTACGAAATCTAATTACTGTATATGATTAAACCAGCTGATTACCTGATCGGTCAGCTTATCTGTCACAAAACAGCTGATTAGATATCCCATAACGCGGTCTGTTGAATGCAACGAAAGCTGTCAGTAACGAGGAATGTAAATTTACTGGCTGAACTAGTTATTGAATATTTTTATAAAAACCGGCTGTACCTGACCAACCCTTGGCTAACAATGCCGGACTGGATTCCAAAACTGGTATTAGACTGACCTACAAGAGGTTTTATGGTCCATTCACAACCATTTGTTTGGGAATAAGATATCTAAATAAGATCAGGCTGTCACAGTACACGCCCAGACCTAACCTGCTTTCTCGATACGGCATTTCGATGGTTCAATGAAATGTATCAGAAATACCGTTACTTGAAATTCTTGCGCTTTTTAACGAATTTCCATTACAGCCGCCATCACGGTAAGAACCCACCGAAATTTTGAAAGAAAGCCAATGTGCTTACAGATTTCGATCACTTTATAACATTCTCAAGTTCGCAATTTCGATCCTATTTGATTCAAACATAGCACACGTATCGATTTTGGTAAGTAGCTTGGAGTAGTTCGTTACCTACCGAAATCCATCCAACAGTTTCAAAATGGCTGTCATTATATATCTTTAAAAAATCTTTTACTTTTTTTATGTTACCTTTTTTTGAATTTTCGGGCTCATTTTCGTATTTTCAAATGATAAAATCAGATATTTTAAAAAGTGTAAAATTAAAAAAATGTTGAAAATTCGCTTCAGTCACGTCAACGGGAAAGTTGTTTATTATTGCCGCTATTATTGTTTAAAACTGATTGCGGTCAGGGTTGCTAGTTTCAGTCTTGATTTTAAATTATTGATTTTTACGAAATTAAATTTTGGTTGTTAACGATTAGGCAGTTTGTAAAGATATTTTAAAAAAATAACAAGTTTCGAAATGTCTGTGTTGTGTACTTTTTAAAATCACAGGCATTTTAGGAGATTCTTTTTCAAATTTTGTACTCTACGGTCATAACAGAGAGCGTTGGTTTAGCGGAGAAAAGGTCTAAAGATAATGAAAGGCTTTGCCTTACACTGTCCCCCTCTCAAACTACCTGAGATATGTTTTTGGTCGGTATGGGTGGCAGCATTTATTTTTGTCAATCTTTAGACAGGTATGATTGGTTTGGAAGCATTGGTTTTTGTTCTGATTTTAAACAGATATATTTTTGTTCGGTCTTTGGCAGGTATTATCTTTTTATCAGTCTTAGTTATTCGCAAGGGAAGAGTATTTATTTTTCGGTACAAGGATATTTTTGGATGCTCTCGATTTCTGTTTTTCTAAAAATATTGTGAAATATTTTTAGTACTCCCCGAGGCAGGAATACTTTTGACTCTTTTCGAGGCAGGACATTATTTTGATTTTTCTTAAGACGGGAATTTTATTTATTGCTTTTTTGACGGGAATATATTTGGGTGTTCTTTTGGGGGATAATATTTTTGGTTCCCCTCGAAACAAGAATTATTTTAATTGTTCTTGAAAAAAATATTTTTGATTGTTCTGTTGACGTGAATATATTTGGGTGTTCTTTTCGGGGGTAATATTTTTGGTTCTCCTCGAGACAATTATTTTGATTGTTCTTGAGACGGGAATATTTTTGATTGCTCTCATGACGGGAATATATTTGGATGTTCTTTTGGGGGATGATATTTTTGGTTCTTCCCAATTACATCATTGGGTCAATATCATTGAGTCAAGAATTATTTTGATTGTTTTTGAAACGAGAATATTTTTGATTATTCTCTTGACGGAAACATATTTGGGTGTTCTTTTGGGGGATAATATTTTTGGTTCTCCTTGAGACAAAAATTATTTTGACTGTTCTAGAGGCAAGGATATTTTGTATTGTTCTCTTGTTGAAAATATATTTAGGTGTTCTCTTTAGAGAAAATATCTTTGGTTGTCCTCGAGGTAGGAATTATTTTGATTGTTTTGAAGACAGAAATATTTTTTGATTGTTCTCTTGTTGAAAATGTATTTGGGAGTTCACTTTGGAAAAATATTTTTGGTCATTCTCTAAGGAAGCATTATTTTGACTGTTCTCAAGGCAGGGATGTTCTTGATTTTTTTCGGAAATATTTTTTGTTGTTCTCTTGGCAGAAATATTTTCGACGGTTCTTCAGGCATGAATATTTTTAGCCGGTCTCGAAAAAATGTTTGTAAGATGACGTCACCACTATGACGTCACCCCCACGGACATTGTTGATCTCATCGTGTAACCGGTTTGTCTTGGTATGCGCTCCTTTCATTATTTATTGCAGCTGTACTTGTTAGATTCAAATAAATCTTTGCAAACGTATTTGTCTGTCATAAGTTCCTTGCGCAGTGGCGTACCCTAAAAACCTACGCCAAAAAACCAGTTAAACGTTTCACCCGGCCTCTGTGCGATCCTGAATCAGCTGATTTTAAAATTTTCCTGGAACTCGTGCGTCAGTCGTGACAAAATGTTGCTTAGGCCACAGATTTTCACAATTTTTCTAATTACGTTGTTTTGCATCTTGCATTCCGGGAAACGACATTTTGTTGTTCGTTTACGTTGCATACGTCATTTCCTTCAAAGAATCAAAGTAATTACTTTAAAATATGTTAATCACCTAGTTAATGTTGCAAAGCACACTCACTATGATCTGTTCACTTGAAAGGAGGAAGACCTGCTCAGGCGTCTTACCTGACTTTTCCCAGGCCTTTGATAAGGTTTAGCATGAGGGATTGTGAATGATGGGTAACAATTATTTATTTGTTATATACAAGGGAAATTCCTTTATATGAAGAGACAACTGTGTTAGCTGTTGGAGACACTGTAGAGGAAGCATCAGATAAGCTCCAGAAAACCCTGGATAACATTTGTTCTTGGACAAAGAAGTGGCGCATCAAGCTGAATGAAACTAAATCTATTAACGTTAATTTTACAAAGAGAACTATAATAAATGCACCCGTATATGTAAACTCACAAGTGCTTCAGTCTAAACTGGAGGCAAAATACTTGGGAATGACTTTAGACGCCAAGTTGCATTGGAAAGCGCACGTCAAAATGAAAAAAACGTCAACTAGATTTGAAATATAGACAAATGTATTGGCTACTAGGGCGTCAGTATAAATAATATTTATCAAACAAACTGCTCTTATACAAGCAGGTTTTGAGACCAGTCTTGATGTACTTTGCAAACTTTGGGGTAGCACCAAGGAAACTAACCTTGACATAATACAATCTTTTCAAAATAAGGTACTACGCGGGATTGTTGGTGCACCAGGGTATGTTAAGAATGATAATATCCACAAAGACCTTAATATGGACACAGTAAGGGAAGTGTTAAGATCCATAGCTGTGAAGCATGAACGTAGGCTTCACATCATGTTAACACCTCAGTGCGGGAGATGATTGCGGGCAGGAATGTGGAGCGGAGACTGAAGAGGACAAGACCATAAGACGTGGTGCAGTGATTATATGTTACCACATGAGAGAGTTCGGAGTGATTCGTAGGAGTGATTTCTAACTAATATTGTGACAGTAACATATTGGCAATTGTACTACTAGATAAGTTGTATTTAGGTGTGCCGCCTCGGTGGCCTAGTGGATAGCGTTCTAGGCTTTCACCCCGAGGACCCGGGTTCGATTCCCGGCGAGGGCTTGGCATTTTCATACGCTATAAATCAGGTCATCGTCTGCATTAGCCCAAGTGTCCACAATAGTCGGACGTTAAACACCAAAAAAAAAAAAAAAAAATTGTATTTAGGTGTAGTACTGAATACAATAAAAAAACTATTATCTGTGTAAAGTGAGGTAAGGACTGCAGGATTATTTACTCGCCTAACTTTGTTATATACGCGATCTGTGATCATTGTTGAACAGCAACATGACAAACTAACGTCTGTTTTTTTTTTTTTAGAGAAGTGGGCACGTTTAATACTCCACGGCACGTCAGCCACATTGTGCGTTTTGCGTTTCTCTGTCCCTAACACGAAGTAGATAGTGAGACCAACCTCTAGTTTTCTGAAAAACTATGGATCATGACGACACTCACTGATCGGCTCGCTTAAACTCTTGAACATTAGTTTTTTTCTTTTGGCTGTCTCAAGTGTTTGACAGTTAAAAACTACACAGTCTGCAGATTTGCTGCCACAAAGTCAACATTAGGCCTTGGTAAAGGCATGTTTCCTGAACACTTAATGTCTTGTAATCAAAACGTTTTATCTGTTTCAGTTGTTTTTGCTGAGTGTCAAACTCGTATCAAGACAGTGAACCAAATTTTTTGCGTTGCGCATCAAATTTTGTCCACAGGTTACCTCGCTCAGTGTAGTGCAGAGGATCGGTACTACATAATATTTTTGGACCAATACATTGGATGAAATCCTGTTCTTCGTAAAGAGGATCAGCTCTTTTATTGCCATTGAAGCACTGATGTCCTGAAATCCATGTAAGGTATCCACAGTTCAAACAGAGGACTGAAAATGTGTATCCAATGCTTTCGGAGTAGCCGATCGTAACGATCAATTGATTTCATTGAACAGCTGATAGGCTATAATAAGTTTTAGGTTATGTTGTACAAAGTAGCTATGCTAATTTGTCGTGCTTTCGAACAAATTATCGTAATTAAAATATAAAGGAAGAGAAAACATGATACATGATTTTTTTTATTTTTGGTTCAATAACAGAAGTTAGTTATTTTGTTTATAGTATTTAATTTTCATAAAAAGAATTGTTGAACAAAATAAAAATAATCGAATTTTCATATTAGTTTTTATGGTTACTTTGGTTCATTATTTCGAAATTTAGACTGCTTTTCCTCCTGAACGATGGTTGGATTCACAAAAAAAAACGTCTTAAAGTTACTCACATTACCCTAAAACACCAAAAAAATACAGGTTGTTCCGATAAAAATGTCAAAGTCGGAAGTCATATTGGAATATTCCGTCAATTTTTTAAAGTTTAAGAAATTGATTTTTATTTTGAGTTAAAAATTATAGTGAAGTACTCCGTTTAAACTTTGCTGTAAAATCAATAGTTTCATATATCCCAGTAGCGGCACACTTCAAATGATTACCCTGTAAAATAAGGCCCTTTAAGTCAGGTTCTACAGTAAATGGCCTATGTTTTTCTCACAGTTCCTAAAAGAATTTTAAGGAACAAGCTTTAATGCAAATTGCTTTACTTAATTTATGGAAATTACTTTAGCAAATTTCCGCTGGAAAATTAACTGTTTTGGCGCTTACCATGGTAAGACCCTGGACCTTGAAATTAGTACCGATCCTGATCACTAGATCATTTCTGGTTGTGTGTGTGTTTGGTTTAGCACTTAATCATTCGCAATTTCGGTCCAATTTACTTCACACTTGGTTCGAAATTCGACTTTGATAATAGCTTGAACTAGTTCGTTACCCAGAGAAAAATCCGTAAAACCGTTTCAAAATGGCGGTCATTCGGTATGAAAAATTTAAATAATTCATACCTCTTTTCCCACACACTTTTTTAAAAATGATTTCACCGATATTGTTACTTTTTTGCGAATTCTTGTCCATCATGTAAGCGTAAACTTTGTAAAATATAGTTTGGTTGGAAAATTTGTATATTTTTTCTTAAAACATAAACAGCCGAAGAGATAATGCAATTGAATATGTTAAATTTTGACTTTTTTTGAAGGCGTCGTAAAAAACCTCCTGATCGTCCTTTGTTACCGACCATATGTTCGACCTAAAACCATTTGCAATTCCCTCTCCTGGACACCCTTGCCTGTCAGCTGGTAGATTGCAAGGTGCAGAAGCCACTCACTGTGAGGCAGGTGTTTCTTTTATACTTCGTTTGTAAAAGATGAACCAAGCAATTAAAAAACAAAAATCAATTAGTCTGGATGAAAAATAATGAAAATTAAAACCGATAAAATGTCAACACAATAAGTAGTCCGTTACAAATGCGGCACTCACTGTATCACTGGCGTGATGGAAGTGAATTTCCAAAACGATTTTGAAACTATCACAAACACCATTAAAATATGCATACATTAGTACTGTAAACTTTCAAATAGCATTGAAAATACGAAAATGAACCTTGACCGCCGTCAAATTAAATTCGTTAATTTCAACTGATTTTGAAAATTCAAAATACTGATTTATGCAGTTTTTAACGCTGATTACGATGACGAAATTATATTTTCAAAAATATTTAAGGCAATAAAGTTATGAATTTTCAAATATTTGAATTGACCTCCATTTTGGAAACTGTTAGACGAATTTCGCTGGTTAACAATCTTTTCCAAGCTACTACAAAATCTATTTTTATGCCAGATCGGAATCAGATCGGACTAAAATTTCAAACGTAAGTGCGCCAACATACGGAATCAAATTGTCTGTGTGATAAATTGAAAATGAGAAAGTTTGTGTAATAGGTTTGCTTTTTCATAAATAGCAACTTTTTTCTGGTGGAGGGGGCTTTTAAAAGTAGATTTATTATAGTGAGTGAGAAGGAAGGGAATTAATTGAAGACCATTGTATTTTTTTATAACCTAGCTTTATTTAGAGTTGTAGTAGTTTTTAAGCCTAGAAGACTAAATATTTAGACAATGATGACGATGTTTACAGCTGGCCGTGAGTTCCATATGTCGAAACAAATTATGTTTATCTTATCGGGAAGTCATTTAGTTTCGAATAAACAACTGGAATGGTTTTTTTGAATAACACATCCATCATGACAGCTTAATATTACCAGCTCCAAGTTGACTAATAATTAGCTTAGTGACTCATGTTTTGAACGTTTGAAGTCACTAGAAAACAGTCAAAAATTTGCTGACACCACATGTACGAAATGCCAGTAAGCATATAACAATTTAGAATGCTATATACCAATACGTTTTTTTAAATAATTTTACATACACTACAACCAGCTTCAGTGCCGGCCCTAGCTTTTCGGGCAAAATTTACTGTGACGCCTGTGTAAGGAACGCGTTTTTAAGATATCTAATAAAAATAGGTGTACAAGTGCACATACTTTTGAAATAAATTTGAAAATCATTTATAGATTATAATGATAATTATTATTATTGTAAAAACAACATTTATTTAAATATAACTATTAACAAATAGTATTAGATAACTAGTACAGATAAATAGTGTTATTGGTAACTTTAAAAACCTAAACAATGGCGCCCTAACTGAGCTAGAGCACTCGGGGCGCCGCTCGACGTCGTCCTCCTCTAAAGGTCGGCACTGACCAGCTTTATTGACTAACCCCTTTTATTGATGTTTATTGATGCTTTATTGATGTTTATTGCCCAACATCAATACGTCCTACCACAACTGCCAATATCAATACAGCACCACACCTAGAGTGAAACACTGAACCCTAAACCAACTCAAAACGCTTCAGTCTCACTAGATCTGCGTTATCAAGCAGCACTTCCAACATTTTTGTGTTGATGGAGTCGAAACTCATGTTTTTGTTTGCTTTTGTATTTCCACTTCTACTGGTTCAATCTTCAAATCCCTGTGAATGGTATCATTACTGACTTAACAAAGAACTTTCACTATAGCCCTTAGTACTGAATAATTTTAACATTAGACTTCTTGGTGCAGCCCCTAAGCTGTACACGATATAAGCATACTGGTTTTAACACTTGCTTGTATAGCAGCAGTTTGTTATGTATTGACGATTCTGACCTTCTTCCAATCAGCCAATGCATTTTCTTCAGTTTGATGCCTAGTTGTTCGCCTTTTTTCTTAGTGCCGCTTGGCGTCAAGGGTCATACCAAGATATTTACGCTATTAGCATAATGTTTAATCTTGGCTTGGGAGGAAAGTATGTAACTCAAGAGCATATTGATAAAGGAAGGTTAGAACCAGGATATTTTGGGTGCCAAACCTTACTCACAAAATATGAGCCGCTGAGCGATATGCAGTAACAGAGGGCAGTCTAAGCTTCTGCCGGCCTGTATATTTACAGCTGTATTGCATAATTAATACAATAACTAAGCAATAATAATTAATTCCATTTGAAGACCGAAATTACAAAAAAGACCTGACTCAGTATGTAAAGCGCGTGTATGCAAAATGTCATGACAATCATAGACTAGATTTCTGTTCAAGACAGGCACATACTTTTCACAGAAATAGAAGATATTTCAAAAATATTAATTTATTTTCACCAGAAAATTCTCGTCATTCAAGGTCCATCTTCTGGTTACCTACTTTATAAAGTGAATATGACGTAATACGACGAGGAAATATAATTATGGTCGCTTGATGCGTTCAAGAATATTTTAACAATAGCAGGCATTGGTCTGAAGGCCAGCATACAACGAATAGTGGTATTCGTAAGGCAGTGACAAATTCGTAGTTATTTTTATTGTACTTCCAACAATTGGCCTTAAGAACGGGAGAGCAGCAAGTTAGTTTTTAATGGAAGTAAACGCTGTGTAAACATTGCACAAACTTTCTCACATTCCTGAAAATCCAGTTCTAAAACCATCTACAAAAAGACCATTGATTGAAAAGAAATTGATCGATTTTCTTAAAATCGGTTTAATCACATTTTCCTCAAAAATTTTTCATATAAGGAGATTCGTAACTCAAATCAGTTTACCAAAATGAAAATTTTAAAAAAAGTTTGATTGTAAATAGAAAAAAATAAACGTCAATAGATGATACGGTTTCCTTGACTATTTTTTAAAAATTTCAGTCTATTTAGAGAAAATTGATATTAAGGACCTTAGGAGTGCAAAAAAGTAGTTTCTACTTGGAAATCTGTTCGTGTGAATTGCTCAAAATTAAATAAATTTATCTATCTTCATGAACTTAGACATGTAGATGTTTTTTACCTGTCTAATGAATTTTGATTTTCAGCCCCTTTTTAGATTCATAAAGTAACAAAAATAGTGTATTCTTAATATGAGCCTTAGATAATTGAACAAATTTAGCTTTAAAAGTAACCTATGAAAATACCTTTAGAAACTAGTTAAACTTACGAAGATGACAGATTCATAAAGCATATTTCATATATATCCTAAAGCCGTAACTCATAAATATAGCCAATAACTCATAGATAAAACCAGAAACTCATAGATAAAACCAATAACTCATATATAAAGCAAGTAACTCATAGATGAAGGCAGTAAGTCATAGATAAAGCCAATAACTTATGAGTTAAAAAGCCATAAATAAATCCAGTATCTCATAGGTAAAGCCAATAACGTGTATTTAAAGCCAGTGACTCGTAGATAAAGCCAGTAATTCATAAATTAAGCCAGTAACTCATATATAAAACCAATAACTCATAGGTACAGGTAAGAATATGTATAATAATACACATAAATAAATCAAGCAACTCATAGATACAGCCAATAACTCATAGTTAAGGCCAGTAACTTATAAATAAAGCCTGTAACTCATAGATAAAGTTAGTTGCTCATAGATGAAGCCACCTGTAGTAACAAGACTCGAACCTGTGTACAGGTTGTAACGAACTGCAGTTGTCCTATCGATTGATCTAGCGCTCCCCAACCAAACAATAATCGACAAGCAGCTGTCTCGCTGACATATGGAAGCTAATTTCCCAAAAGTATCAATATTACGTCATATAAAAACAACTTTTTTCTGACACTTTCAAAAAAATTTGATACATCCATCGTTATCAGAGATGAAGTGCTGCATAAATAAACATTTTAAATTATCGAATTAAACTGAAAAAACGGAAGTGAACACTGATCGTCTTGTAGTTAATTAATTAATTAATTTATTTATTTGTAATGGTATCTTAACATTCAAAACCCCGTAGAGGGTGCAGACTAGCTGCACCTATTGAGAGGATTTAGACGTCCCTCGCGGTACCCGAGTCTAACACACACACTTACAACACTATAATTACAACTTTAACACTTTATACTCACACTTACATTTAGGGAGGTGATAATAGCCTCAATGTGCTTTTCGCCTAAAATAACAAAAAAACAAAATTAACATTCAAAATGCATATATATTTAGATTTTAACGCTGATTACGAATTTTTGCCAGGTTTGAATCATTTCCAGTTCTCGGGTTTGGGTCCCAGCCTTAACATGATGAACTACATTAGCGCATTTTAAATGGAAATTCGTTAATTAGTGAGTAGTTTCTGCAGTGTACTGCCATGTAAATGGTCCAAATATTTCATTTCTGAAGACCTAACCTCTCCTCTCCACAAGGAACTTGTGAGTCACCTAATATTGTAAACTTAATGGACGTAATTAAAGCAACAGATAGCCTATGTATATTAGTAGAGGCCAACCTGTCAAGAGTGTTGTCCTTACACAATAAAGTATTGATAGTGGATAAACCACTTCCTGCTGGTGAGTCAGCTTTTTTCAAAATCAGCTGTTTTAAGGTTAGCTGTTTTCAAAATCAGCTATTTTAAGATCAGCTGATCAGGGTATGCAAAAAGAGTAAACACGGCGGCTTTTTTTAGAGCCAAAAACACAATCGAGGATAAGAAATTTCTGTTTCAAAACGGTACCAAATTTAAACTTAGAAAAAAATTACGTTCCTTAATAGATCGCGAAATCAAAACCTGACGACTGTTAGGATTTACATGTGGTTTTCCTCGGTGGCCTAGTTGATAGCGTACTGGGCTATCAACCCACGAGGACCCGGGTTCGATTCCCGGCCATTGCTTGGCATTTTCATACTTTGTAAATCATCGTCTGCATTAGCCCAAGTGTGCACAATAGTCGGACGTTAACACCAAAAAAAAAAAAAATCCGATTATCTTCGGAACACACACGCACGCACAGACACGCGCGCGCGCACACACACACACACACACACACACACACACACACACACACACACACACACACACACACACACACACACACACACACACAGAGAGAGAGAGAGAGAGAGAGAGAGAGAGAGAGAGAGAGAGAGAGAGAGAAAGAGAGACTTTTCAAGTATGACTTCAATTGCATATTTTCCAAGGTAAATCAATTCAAAACATCTATTGTAAGCCTTAGTTCTGTGCAAATGCAATCCTCTGTTTTGACCTCTACGTCTTGACATCCCCTAGGAATTTACATTGACTCACTGCTTAAGAGGGTTGCACCCTTGGTAATTCTATCGGTCAACACAACCCTACCCACAACCATCCTGCCGCCGTTGTCGCCAGACTTATTATGTACATTCTTGTCTTTATTGCCTATAGTACGTTCACTTGTGGAGAGTGGTTGGAATGTGATAGCGTGCGTTATGGACTATTGGGCGTGAAGTGAAGGGGCAATAACTCTTTAATTGCACGCCATTTTGGAACATTCGCGTGCGTACGTGAATGAGTGAACTTAAATGTATCTTCAAAAAAGTTATAGTTTTTACTGTAAAGGAAGTTTATATCTATCAAAAAAACAAAAATCTGTATTATGGAGCTTTTTTTGACTGTCGGTCCAAATCGCCTTGCTTGCTTATTCATCGTACAAACAACTGAACTGGTTTAATTTAAAAAATTCTCGTAATTTTAGCTAATTTTTGGAAGGGACAGCAATTATGATAACATGCAGAAAATGAAAGAGTGCACTGTTCTCACCTCTAGAACACATTTTTGGTAGTTTTTTTAAAAATTTTAATTATTTAAATTGCATATTAGCAAACCTTTTTTGTTTGAGTTACTACATTATATTATTACACACGATTTTTTTGCTCTGGACGTCTGGGCCTTTTAAACTAATGGACGCGTCCTTTGGTTGTTTTGTCGTGCACAACTGGAGGCCCGTGAGGATATTTTTTGCGACATCCAACATTTTTTGAAAAAATTATTTTTCTAAAATTTCAAGAAAAGTTATAAAAAATATTTTTTTGAATGTATTAATTTTCATAAAGCAAAGAGGATTAAATTAAATTGACAAAGATTACGTAGCTGGAGGTGGACAAGATCGGGGCACCAATACGCCCACGAAATTGCCTTTTATAATGTTTTGTTTTGTGTACTTTATTAATTTCAGTTTGCCTGGAGGTTTTTCTTTTTGTACGTGCCATGTTGTAACGGTCACACTGATGATTCAGTGCAGATATTTTTTATCACTGACACGGACGGTGATTGACTGTATGGTACTGATACGTTACTGATTAGTGTCAGAAATCGAACTGGCTGTAAATCGAAGTGACTACTTGTTACTGCGGGGTAACTTATGGGTGTGTGTTTTGCACGGGAAAGAATTCAGTTTGGCGTCACGGAACACTCTACCGTCACAGAACGCTCTAACACATCCATACGCGCACTCTAGTGACGTGGTTTGTTTAATGAATAATAAAATGTATTTTTGAAGTGGAAACGTGTATAGTCGCGGTTGACAAAACATGGGTATAAACATTTGCTTTCTCGTTACGATTGAATCCGTAAGACATACCTCACATCATATATATATACATATATATATATATATATATATATATATATATATATATATATATATATATATATATAGACTATAGACTGGAAGTGACTACTAAACAGCTGATTTCGCACAATAGCTTCAATATCGTTTTTATTGAGGTTATGTTTATTGTTCTTGTTAATTTTAAAATGTGTATTTTCTAAATTTGTGTAGTTAAATTATTTACTGTATATGACCTATACCAATTTTCGAATCACAAATATTATATTTATTATTACACTTAGACAGTATATTTATTATTACACTTAGGCAGTATAACTGTCAAAAGTAGGGTTATAAACTGATTAATTATTAAAGTCCTTTTTATAGTCAAAGATTTCATAGTCTGTGACAGTTTCAGTTAATTTTTAACTTGTGTACCTACACATGCGCGAAATTTAATACGAAAATAATTTTCAAGAGTTGCCCTTTCTCCTGCATGCATCTAAGTTTTTATAAAAATAATTAGATCATAATGGTGAAAAAGTATACAGTCAGGCATGCCAAAAGTAGTCACTTCTGTCGGCAGTCCCGCATTTCCTAGGTTTTTTTTAATTTACTTCCGAATCATAATTTTTATGTCAAACTTGGCACACTGGTTTCAGTTATAAGCCATCATATGTGACCAAATTTTGAGAAGAACGTGACTACCGATTTTGATAAATTGGTTCGATTTTTTCGGACTATTTGCATAACAAAATAAATGTGCGAAAAGTTGCACAGTCTGTTTTTAACATCTTTAAATGAGGACCGCCTCACTACACTAAAGCCCTCTCTCCCTCAATACGAAAGCAGTTAAAAACAGACTGTACACCATTCATTCGTTAACATGTAAATTCATTAGCTGCAGTTTGGCGGTTCATTTACTGGACTCGCGTGACGTGACGTTCGACGCAGCGTGCAACGGACGTGACGAACTGCAGTGCTTCTCGCCCCAACACGCCACGTCCATTAATTGTACTGCATATTGCACGTAGACACGCAGTCGAGCGACGGACGCGGCAAAGAACGGACGTGCAATTATATCAGTTAGCGTTTTTGTGACTGCACATTGTTTGCGTTGCTGTTTGTACAACAGCATGGATATCGACATAGAGAAAATGATTTGTGAAATAGAAAAGCGCCCGGTATTGTGGGACACGACTTTGGAGCTGTACAAAAATAAAACCGCAAAACAAGAAGCCTGGGCGCAAGTGTGTTGTTCTTTGTTTCAAGATTATAAAAAGCAGATCAAAGAAGCGAAAATTGTTATGGGTGAGTAGGTTTTCATAGTTTCCAATTAGTGGTATTACAGGACACCTTGCCCGCTTCGCGGGTCAACCCAGCTCTGGGACGTTAACGTGACTAATGATATGTTTCCGTTTATTTTTCCTTAAAGTACAAGGTTTTTTCTGTGTAACAAGACAAAAAAAAAAAAAAAATTTGCGAACTGAAAAAAGTAGTGGATATGGCGAGCGTGAAATAATACTTCAAAATTTAAATATTTTTAATCGCTGAACTGACAAATCTACATTTTACACAAGTTTTTGATTGTTAAGTTTTTTTTATTAAAAAGGAAAACATTTTAATCTTATTTGTTTATAAATCCTCTAGATAGATAGGGCGTAAGAATTGATGAATAGCAGAACTAGAATACCATCGCAAAGAAGTTACAATGCACTTCAAATTGAGGAGTTTAGGTATAAAAAGGGCAATTTGGTTACTAAAAGTTTTTCTAAATAAAACAGTCATACAGAACTGAGTTTATTTTTGCATATCTCCTGACGTAGAAAGTTTGATTTTCAAAAAATCGCTACGCCATAATTTTTTTCGAAACAGCCAAGGAATTGTTTTGCCATTCAGAAGAATGTAAGACAGTATTCCGGGTTTTACCTGGAAATAATTCCCTAAAATGTTATATTTCTCGTATGTGTAGTACTACAACCCACTAACAAAATAAAAATCAACACTTTCATGCTGTGTTACGGCCGCCATCTTGGAAAATGGCGGACGATTTAACTTTTTTGACAATATTTTCCAATATATCGACAATTATAATACAATAATTTAAATGGTTGAATATAACTGAAACGGCAACAAACATAACCTCAATTGAAATATTATTACTGAACTGCTATTATATGAAATCAGCTGTTTGTCTCAATCTCTGCATTATAATAGCGTTACCATTTCTGTCGCATTTTAGATCATATGTTTTAATATTTCACTAACCGTAGGAAATTAAAGAAACAAAAATGTTGGAAAAACGTATAGCCTATTTCGTTACACAACAAAATCCGTTTAATAGTTTTTAAAAAAACGGCCATTCCAAATTTAAAGAAAAAATCATAATATTTGTTTATCTTACACTATTTTGAACAATCAACTTTAAAATTAGCGTTTTAAATTTATGAAATTCATTGAACTTGACAAAATTAATTTGACTGCCAGTTTGCATTTCCACAGTTTTAACCCACAACATAGCTTTATTACTCACTACCGGTTTCGACTTTTATAGGTAATTTTCAAGTGATATACTGCTGTATTTAGGCTATGTATTAAAGTACACTGGAATTTATGCTGATAATTTATTTGTATTACATATACCACTGAAATTAGTTAGGATGTAACAATCAGTTTTCAATTCAACAATTAGCGTAATGTATCATGATGTAGCCCATTGGAATCACTGGTCTTCATCGCGAGTTCAAATGGCTTCGTCCGCTCGAGTCTTCAATAAATAGTCCAGCATTGTTGAGAACTTGTGTTGTCTTCTGGCTAATATCACTGAATATAAACATACTATAATATACTACTATAATACTATATAGGGCCTACTACTATAATACTACTATAATACTATAATGTTAACCCTTATGAAAGCTTTGTGAGCGTTCGCTGCTGGTGAAGTGTTAAACATCGGCGAAGTGTTTAACTACAGTCAAATAGATAATAGTACTGTCTATTTTCTAAAACGTTTACACATTCTGTCCTTGCAGCTAGCAGCATTCGTACCGGCAGATAGTCCAATTACTCGGACTTTAGCCTCTGATATCGAGCACACTTTTTATAATGGTGGCTGTACTTTATTACGTTTATATTCAATGCTAATATGGTCTTCAAGCCGTCGTTCGTGGCTTTGACCAAACTGAATAATTTCGTCTTTGTTGCGCTTTGTAAATCTCGGTTGAGATCACTATTCCCGATTTAACATGGAGCGCCTGCAATAATTCTCACAACTATTTTGAAAGCTTTTTATAATTTGTACGTCTGTGTTGTACAACCACAAATTTGGATTCCGTAGGTATAAACTGGTTTTAAAAATTATTTTCTATAAATTTAATTTGTTGTGTAGTGTTTATTCTGATTTCTTGTTTAGAAGCCAGAATATCTGGGCATGACGCTGGATGCGAAATTACGTTTGAAGGAACATGTAAAAAAGCAGATGACCTTAAACAAATTATTATGGTAAAATCAGATTTTCAAATGATTTTAAGATTTTAAAAAATCTGAGAATTTCGCTTCATTCAAGTCTGCGAGACAGCTGCGTGCCGCGATTATTCAATTTGAAAAGGAAACTAAAGCCTGGTGACCACCAAATGAGAGCAAAGCGTAACGGAACTGAGCGGAGTGACTAGTTTAGTTTTGAAGCTGACTGCTTCTCCCACCACGGTGACAACGCTTTCACACTTATTATTCTTCGTTACCTAGGTTACCGTTGCTTGGGTTACGGTATTTAATAAACATAATATGTAGGTTCTTACAATTTGTTACAGTAGGCCTAAACATTAAGTTTTAAGAGATACAAACGCCTTCTTTAAACTAATTGAACTCTGCTTCCGGTTGCCGTTCATTTTCATTTCGCTCCGCTCCGCACTTGGTGGCTACCCGGCCTAAATAATTAATCATTACTCTTTTATCGTGAATTAAATACATTTTGACTTCACATATACAAATTTTAGTTGAAATGTATGTCTTATGAACAAATAATACTGTTATTGATATTTATCAACGAATTTCTGTTAGGATATGAGGTGATATAGCTGCCATCATGGTAAAACCCAAACTAGGGACCATCCTGGACATCCGTTATTTACGTAAGGACACGTTTTGAGAGGTGGTCAAACATTTTTGTATTTGTGTTTGTGTGTTGCAAAGGTCGTAACTTTCGTACGGTTTTATTCAAACTTGAACAGTTTCGTTTACCAGTAAAATCCGTTTAACGTTACAAAAATGGCGGCTATCTGAAATCTTAAAATATTTTTAAATTTATTATCTTGGTTAACATTTGGATAATGTAACATTTAAAGTTTCATTTAAAATACGAATTGAAAACTACATATTACCAAACGTTGGCATTTGTAAATATATTCATATACGTAGGCTACCTATTTATGATAAAGTGATAATGACTGTATAGTTATAGGCATGCAGTGTTGCCAACCTCATTTACAAAAGTGTCGATGTAAATATTGTTTCATTTCAAATGTTTATGTTGGTAACAATGGTCATTGAATGAAATATTCGTACTTCTGTAGATACAACAATGGATTAATTATAGTTGCTTGAATTCTAAGTTTTTGTTGCTTTTAAGTTTAATTAATTATTTATCACATCATACAGTTGTCTTGCAGATGTAATCGAAACGAATTTTCAAAAAGTAACTATCATAATATTTTTTATATTATGCCTACTCTTTCTTTTCAAATTGATTTTATATTTATAGTCAGCTCTAAATCTGAATAAATAAACTTTGTGTGATCAACCCTTTGCTTTACATTTGAATTGTAAGATAACTTAATACAACAATTTAAAAAAAATAGCCTACAAAAATACTGGGCCATTTGACGAGACCTCCACCTCCAACATGTCAAAATAACGACGTTATGAATTTGTCAACAACCAGCTGATTTGCACGCAATTGCTTAATAAATGTTAGTACAATCAAATGGTCATACTGGCCTACAAGTTTCTCGTGCGGTTTTTCCAGACCTATGGGCCAAACCAGGGGTTCTCAACGGTGTCCAGGTGGACCCCTTGGGGGTCTATAGAACTATGAAGGGGGTCGATTGAATTCGGGGGAATCTATTGGGGACGATGAAAGAAATTCGATTCTTAAGTCCTTAAGATATCAGAACGTGGTGATTTACGATTAATATTTAACAAATATTTCCCTGGATATATGTAAGACAATCGAAGGACATCAACTGCAACCGTCTCATTAAAATTTTATGTGTTTATGTGATTTATGTGGTTTACATTTTATTTAAATTTCTGCTTCTATAAACATAATTATATATTTAATGTATATCTAATAATACAAAATACAAATTATTTTTAAAAAATTGTATTACTGAATTGCCTCCTAATAAAAACTTCATTTGCGGTGATATTTGTGCAACACATTGTAAACATATGGGGGTCTACAGAATAAACAAAATATTTAGAGGGTCGAAGCAGAAAAAAGGTTGAGAACCCCTGGGCTAGACATTAGTCGTTGTAGCACCAACAGGCCACCGCTACCACTCTCGACCTGAAGGTAGCGTTGTAGTATTAGGTGTAGTCAGTGTAGTGATGGGCAAAACTGCTAATTTAATTTAGCAGCTGCTATCTGTTAATGTTAATTAGAATTAACAGTTAAAAATAACAGATACAACTGCTAACTGCTAATTTTCTAGACTGCTAACATAATGCTCTTAGCAGGACAAGTAGGAAAACAGCTTAAATAATATTGTTGTTGCATTACTCTCTTTTTCATTCCTTATCTGACAGCTGATATAAACGAATACAGTACAATGTGGGTGCAGTTGGTAAGTTTTGTCGTAGCCTACCTGCATTATTAATCTATAGGATTTCTTAATAAACCTATTATGATAAACAGGTTAATTAAAGGTCCAATCAATCAGACCTTGGTTTGTTTAGACTCACTGTTAAGTAATATGGAACGAAGTACTTTATAGTACTTGTTTAAATCCCTTTTTTATGGTATCCACTATATGATTTAAACAACTTTTATTTATTCATGTTCATAATTAAAATTGTATTTAAAAAATATATTTAATATATGTAAGCTACCTATAGGCCTCCATTTTTTAAGCTTATGTATTATTTATTCATGTTCATAATTAATTAAAATGTTCCTGTTAGGTACCTAGTATTGTATTATATACTGTGATACTTCTCTGATAATAAAGTATTTATTTTTGTTACAGTAACATTTTCTAAAACAATAAATATATAATTTGTTACATATCATTTTTATAGTAGTTATAATTGTTTGTAAAATAAAAAAATAAGTATTTTTGTCAAATAATTACCTGTTACACACACACACACACACACACACACACACACACACACACACACACACACACACACACACACACACACACACACACACACACACAAACTTTATATTTAGTCATATGTTTTATAATATAATTTTTAAACTTTATATTTTTATAATGTTAAAAGTAAACATTTGACTTAAATTGTATTACATTTATAAAAAAATCAAACTTAAATTAGCAGTTAACACTGTAAAAATATACGAGTCGGAATCTCAGAATAGTAGCCAACATTCAATGAAAATGTACACTGACAATGTTTCGCATTTAGATTAGCAGCTTCAAAGTTTAATAGGCTCATCAGTTAGGAGTAAAGGTTAGCAGTTAGCAGGTCGGAAGCAGTATGCTATGATCCTGCTATTCAACAGTTAGATTAGCAGCTTCAACGTTTAACAGGTTCAACAGTTAGCAGTAGAGGTTAGCAGTTAACACCATAGCAGGTTGGAAGCAGTGTGCCATGACCCTGCTATTTAACAGTTTGCAGTTCAAGTTTATTATCTGTTATTTTTAAGTGTGATTAGCAGTCTGCTAATGCTAAAACCATTTAGCAGCTAAAAAAATAACAGATTGCTAAATAGCAACCCATCACTAAATCAGTGTGGAGAGGGTCCGTTGATGCTGCAACGTCTAATGTTTAGGGCGTAGGTCTGAAAAAACTGTACAAGAAAATTGTAGGCCAGTATGACCGCTTGATTGCACTAATATTTACTAAACAATTGCGTGACAAACAGCTGGTTGTTGATAAACTTTTATACCCTCGTTATTTTCATGTTGGGAGTGGAGGTCTTGCCTGAAGGCTCAATATTTTTGTAGGCGGATTTTTTTTAATTTTTGAACTAAATTATTTTACGGTTCAAGGGGAAAGTAAAAGTAAGTCATGATTTATGAGCAAACTTTTTTAATATATCATTAAATTGATGTCTTTTCCGATTTTCAGATTGAATTTCCGCAGATAAAAAATTGTAGGTTACCTTAAAATGAAGCCACTCACAAATTTTCAGATAAGTGTTAATAATTTGAAAAAGGTATTTTGTATTCCGGATTATGTGGTATTATCACTTATAATTGTAGTTTTTAATTTTGGTTAGGTTGTTAGGCCTGGGCATTAATCTAGGCATATAAGTACATGTTTTAATTTGTATGTTTTAAGTTAGGTACTTGAGAACGATGTTCTGTATTAACAAGTGATACTAATTGTCCGATTAAAAGATACAATTATTATTAACACGAAATATTTCGAAATAACACGAATATTTTGTCAACAAATAATAATTTTAAAAACAGAATGGCATGCTTTTATTTTCTTGGTCTTCCACGTCTATTCCTGTCTTCTACATTTCCTTGTAACGAATAAATGCCTCGTCCATAAGTTTCAATACCCTAACCATACGTACCTTTTGGTAAAACTCTCTATGTCTTTCTTGTAGTGTTTTTTTTTAATTCAATAGTTTATTCTTCAGGGAAACTTACATGCCTTAATTTTTTCTTTCAGAAAAGGCCGTTATGGCCAAATGGCGCACAGTGAGGGATGGACACGTCAGAGCTAGAAAAAAAGACGGAGACTCACGGAAAGGCGAAACGGGGAAGAAAACCGGCCACAAATACGTGTACGCAGACTTGCTAAGCTTTCTCGATACGATAAAAACAGAAAGCTTACCAGAAGTCTCTGCATCTCATGGTGTACCAGCAGTTACACCTCATGCAATCTATAAGAAACGCAAACTCGAACAGTACGTAGAACAGATATCTCCAGTAGAACAGAACATATCCGACTATCTGCAGAGAGCGACGGAAGTCATGGAGCAAAGAACGCCTGCGACAGTTGCGAGCGAGGAAGATGAAGATATGTCTTTCTTCAAATCAATGTTGCCAACTGTCAGGATGTTGGACCAAACGAAAAAATTGAAATTTAGAATGCAATTGATTAGCAGCTTGCAAACGATACTCTCCGAGCCGAAGTGGGCCAGACCTGAGAGTAAATTCTCTTTTGGAAATGTTTTAAAAAGCAGTTCAGAACCTGCTGAAAGCAAGCGGCCTTACAGTGTTTGATTTAACGTTGCTTTTCTCTGATGAAAGCAAGAATGTGATTCTGCTGCACTTTCGAAGTGATAATCAAAGTGAGTGTTGCCAAATTTCTAGATAGTACACCATCCGGCAACGCTGTTACACCTTCAAGCTTTTTATCGAAATGTAAATTTTTTTCTTTTAAGCTAAGCTTCTATTTTATGTATAAAAAGTTCCTTTTTATTTGTAACTACCTTAATATAGTTATAATGTTTGTACATTTATAAAACGTTCAAAATAAACAAATTTATATTTTTTTATTATAGGACGAAAAATCGGAACTTTACCTCCGCCCTTCGTTAGCAATCGATGAGCTACAGTGGGAAGTAGTTACATATCACCGACTGCACTCAAAATAAATACCAGTGGTTGCTAAATTTTTAAGACTTATTGCTTCCTTTACATTTTTAACGAAAAACGCTGCTCTACCACACTTGCATATATATACTGTATGATATTTTTTTCTTAACCTCCATACTTAATCCAGTTAGACTAATGAAGACGAGGTAAAAGCAACGGTAATGGACTAATTAACGGTAATGGAAAAGCAACGGGAATAACTGCTGCTAGAACTAAGAACCTTAAGGTGCGCAGTTCAGACAATGACCGGTGCTTTATCCACATTGACCACCGAGTCCTCATGTACGATAACTTAATACAGTGAGCCTACACACATATTTTTTGGTGTTACTCTCTGATTTTATTCTTGTATTCGTGGATTTATGCATTTAGTTGAATGCTCTCTTCTTTTAAATTTGAAACAAAATTATATACAGAGTATAATGTAATAGCCTGATTGTAAAAATGTAATTAGCCTTCTCTCTCTCTCTCTCTCTCTCTCTCTCTCTATATATATATATATATATATATATATATATATATATATATATATGGGGAGCACAAACAAGTTGATTTTCGTAATAACAGGGTCTATACGCAAAATTATACAAGTTTATTAACCAACAAAATTCATTCAACAGTTTCAAAATGGCGTCCGTTTAAAATCTTCAAAACTCAAAAAGTTTCTGTCTTAAATGTTTTTGAATATCCGATTCCACCGTCGTAATCAGCGTTAAAAACTACATAAATTAGCATTTTGAATTTTCAAAATCCGATGAAATTAAGAAACGTTTTGACGGCGGTCAGGGTTCATTTTCGTATTTTCAATGTAATTTGAAAGTTTATATTCCTAATATACGCAGATTTTAATGCTGATTATGAAGATGAAATCGTAATTTCAAAAAGCGGTAAGATAAAGGAAAAATACTGCTGGAAATTCATTTCTATCGTGTCAGCGAAAGAGCTGCGTGCCGCGATTGTAATTAATTCGATTAGACTATGCTAGCGGCGCTCTCGGACGAAGGGCTCACTGAAGCAGACAATTTTGCTTTTTTTATTCCTCGTTTTATTACAGTAAAAGCATTACGGAAATGAGTAATTTTAGATCGATCATCGTAAAAAAAAACAGGTTAGAATTGGCGCTCATTTCACAGTCTATGTTTTAACCAAGATGCAGTTCAAATAACTGAAATTTGCTAAAACAAAAACAGTAAATACAATATTGCCTAAATATTTATAAGACCAAAACGTACGCCGGGTTCTCAGGATTCTGCACATGTTTCACTGCCCCCGGTCTGAGTCCTACCGTTATAAAATCTTTCTAATAGAAATTTGCTAAAAAATATCCCCAAAATTCCAATGGCTGCACCATACTCTTTATTTTATTACTTTTGCATTAATCGAGTTACTGAGTGTGCTCCACAACTACTATTCAGCCTTGCCTCATTTTACACACGTCTGTAGATAAAATGGCGCCTGCCATACCTGGAACACTTCAGATAAGTGTTTATCGGTTTTAGCTAAACTTTAGATACTCAACAAATATTTTTTAAAAGATAAATTATTGTGTTCTGCATATTTTCGAAAATAACTTCCAAAAATCGCGGCACGCAGCTGTATCGGTTGACGTGTAAGAAGCGAATTTGCAAAAAGTAACAAAATTTAATTGCATTTTCAATTATACGCCTTGCTTCTTGTCCTCTTAAAGCACGCATTGAGGGTATGAAGGTACTTTGTTTTCTTTGTAATTTTAAAGCACTTATTCAGAGTTTGTAAGTATTTTGTTTTTTTTCCTTTTAAAGCACGTACTGAGGATCTGTAAGTGCCTAGTTTCTTGTCCTTTTAAAGCACGTACTGAGGATCTGTAAGTGCTTAGTTTCTTGTCCTTTTAAAGCACGTACTGATGATCTGTAAGTGCCTAGTTTCTTGTCCTCTTAAAGCACGTACTGACGGTATGAAGGTACTTTGTTTTCTTTATAATTTTAAAGCACTTATTTAGAGTTTGTAAGTACTCTGTAAGTGCCTAGTTTCTTGTCCTGTTAAAGCACGTACTGAGGATCTGTAAGTGCCTAGTTTCTTGTCCTTTTAAAGCACGTACTGAGGATCTGTAAGTGCCTAGTTTCTTGTCCTTTTAAAGCACGTACTGAGGATATTTGTAAGCACTTTGTTTTTTATTCTTTGGATTTATAGGCTCCTTGTTTTGGGTTCTTTAAAATATGCACTCAGTGTCTGTAAGCGCCTTATTTCTTGTCCTCTTAAAGCACGTACTTAGACACCTTTTTTGTCCTTTTAAAGCACATATGTAGGGTTTATATGCTCCTTGTTTTTTGTCCTTTTAAAGCACGTACGTAGGGTATGTAGGCTCCTTGGTTTTTGTCCTTTAAAAACACATACTTAGGGTCTGTAGCGCCTTGTTCTTTGTTCTTTTAAAACGGTACTTAGTACCTGTAGTCGCATTGTTTTTTTCCTTCTAAAGCACGTACGTAGGGTATGTAGGCTCCTTGGTTTTTGTCCTATAAAAACACATACTTAGAGTCTGTAGCACCTTGTTCTTTGTTCTTTTAAAACGGTACTTAGTACCTGTAATGCACGTACGTATTGTAGGTTCCTTGGTTTTTGTCCTATAAAAACAAATACTTAGGGTCTGTAGCGCCTTGTTCTTTGTTCTTTTAAAACGGTACTTCGTACCTGTAGTCGCTTTGTTGTTGTCCTTTTAATGCACGTACGTAGGGTATGTAGGCTCTTTGGTTTTTTTGTTGTTGTCTTTTTAAAGCAGGTATTAAGAGACCCTTAATACCTTTATTGGCGCTTTGTTTTTTGTCCTTTTAAAGCACGTACAAAGAGTATGTAGGCTCCTTGTTTTTTCCTTTTAAAGCAGGTATTAAGGGTCTATTGGCGCCTTGTATTTGTCCTTTTCAAGCAGGTATTAAGGTCTGTAGGCGCCTTGTTTCTTGTTCTTTTAAAGCACGTACTGTTTTTACATAGGCTATGTTCAGGATCAGTATCGCTTCTAGTTTCCATATGATACGCTACACTATATAAATAAAAATAAAACAATATTTTTGACTTTAACATTTTACACCTTACCTACTTCTAAATATTTTTCATCTTCCCCTTTACTTATCCTGAGTTTGGCTCGCTATAAAAACAATTCCGCCAGATTGAATAATGACCGCGGACACATCGTTAACGAGTTAGAAATAAGTTACCGACAGACGGACGGACAATCGTGAATTTATGTGTTCTTGGTTTTATTTACTGGCCTTAAAACCGATTTCCGAATATAAGAAAGTTTGTGCACTGTTCTTGCACTAATTATAAAGTGCTAACGTTGACAAAACCCACTGCTTAAAGAATGTGCCAATGCTGCTTTTAACTAAGCTATGTTAGCTCTAGTTGTAAAACTTTATTACGCAGTTTTCTTGAGGGAGCGCAGTAGCTCAGGCGGTAGGATAGCGGGCAATTCGTTACAAACTGTAGCCTACTATTTGGGCTTTTGCTAAGCGTTACGTCGATCTGCCTTATTCATTAATACGGCATGCAGCATGCAGTAGTTATGTTAAACGCAGTTGTATTTTAAAATACTGTAATCGCTTGACGCAGCTCTCTCGCTGACGTGATAAAAGCTAATTTCACAAAGTCTCGTACTCTTTTAAAATTTAAAAATATTTTTAAAAATTTAAAATTTAAAATTTTTAAAAATAAAATTCTGATTTCAAAATTATTTCATCATCATTAAAATCTGCGTATATTAGGATTTTAAACTTTCAACTTAACGTTGAAATTTCTGTTGACCGCCGTCAACAAAATTCTTAATTTCAACGGACTTTAAAAATGCAGTGCTGATTTATGCAGTTTTTAACGCTGATTACGATGGTGAAATCAGATTTTCAAAAACACTTAAGACAAAAATGTTATGAATTTTAAAACTTTTGAAATGAATGCCGTTTTGAAACTATTGAACAAATTTTCTGGTTAACGAATCTGTCCAAGCTATTACTACATTCGATTTTTGTGCCAAGTTTGAATCAAATCGGCCCAGAATTGCTAACGTTAGAGGATCCCACGTATGTAGCGAGTCAAACGACTAAATCCGTCAGGAGTGAGAAAACGGGCTTCGATACGTCAGCAAGTGCCCGCAATAAAACAACTAAAATGAAAGAAAGCCATTTTGTGAGAAGCAGCAAGACTATCAGATCTCCATTTACTAAGCATTTAAGAAAAATTCAGGTGGTACCCAAGGAAATTTAGAGAATCCACCTCTTTAACAGAGGAACCATGGATTCCTAAGAGTAACCATTTAAAGTGGATCCAAGTTACAGGATTACTCTCCGTTAGTCAATGTGACAGAGAAGGCTGAACTACAAAGGATAGACCACGATTGTCCAACTGACGATCTGAGAAAAATTAAGAAATTCCACTAAAAAATCTATTCTTGCGAAAAGGGTTTCATAATTTAAACAAAATTTACGTTATCCTACATGACAATGAATAAAAAACAGACTGGCAGAATCAGCAGGTCAAAAGTCCCTGGCCGACCCCAGTTTAAACTTGGGCCTTCAAGGAAGAAACCAGATGGTTTGGGATTTGATGGGAATAATAATGATTCTGGAGTAAGCTGAGAGTTTTCAAACCTGCTTTGGGAAACAACGCCTTAACACTACCCTAGCTGTCTGCAACTAACAGAGGAATTTAAATTTAAAGCTAAGAACGTTATTGAATGTTCTAACTGCCGTTCAGAAATTCAACAAATTACTGATGAATTTAATACAAAAGTTGAGGAAATTGGAACACCCAAAAGCAGTGTGCTGCTTTATAATAATCCTCTTGGAGGTACCATAGAACATCTACAACTTCAGTTGCGTGATCTCCAAGCTGTACGTTCCTGCAGAACAGACAAAAAAAGGCCATATTTTTTTAACTGCTGTCTAGGGGAAGATTCCTAAACTTGTGAGATTTTGGACTGAAATTGACTTCAGTGTTTGGAAGCACATGTATGTGTGAAAGTGTGTTTTACTCCACGAAATTTATTAGAAAAAACAACGGAAGTAAGCTTACAGGTTTCTATTTATGATTATCTACAACTGAACTGGAGGTGGGCATTCTTTCATTGGTGGACGCAGCCGATCGACCACAGTGTTCACATTAAATAGTTCTTCTGATTGTATAGTTGTGTCTCACTTTTTTCAATATTTTAAAAAAGCATTTAAGCAATAACAATTAAAACTACCGTTTTCATTTTAATTACGATTTTATACCTTATTGTTAACTTCGTTCCTTATTGTTACCTTCGTTCCTTATTGTTGCCTTCGTTCCTTATTGTTACCTTCGTTCCTTATTGTTACTTTAAATAAATTAACTATTTGTTACTATGTTGCCCTCGACAATGTTAAAGTTTTAGTTTAGGCCTATGGGGTCTTAGAACGTTCAACCGTTTCAAAATGACGGCCATTTCAAATCTTAAAAAACTCATAACGTTTTTTACTTACACTTTTTTGAAAGTCTTATTTCACCATTTTTTTGTCTGCCTTATAAATTGCGATGAAAATGAAAAATGCATATATATGCCGATTGCGAAGATAAAATCAGATTTTCAAAATCCGATTATATCACGTCAGTGTGGCAGCTGCTTGCCGGGGTTATTTTACACTTCCAGAAGAGCCTTTCGGCGCAGCATCACAGACTGTCCGGACGGCCCTGATTAATATTACCATGGAAAACACAGACTACCTTCCTTTACAAGCAGTAATTTTAAAGCCTACTATACTAGAACAGTGTTAACCAGGCTTTAAAGCCAGTAAGAACTTCAGTAGCCCACTTGTATCCTTGAAACAAACCTCAGCTGGGCAGGTTTTCCCACGCCGGCGTGCCAGACAGATGTTTCAGTTTTTTGACGCAATGATGTCATTACATTACGGATTTGTAAGTCGGTGCTGTTTGCTGCCGGGTATCCCATTGGGTGTTAGCCAGTGATTACTGCCGGCATGGGATAACAGTAACGTTTATACGCTTTTAAACGCTAATACAGTAAAGTCTCTCTGTAGCGGTTTTGGAGGGTACGTTGGTTTCCGTCGCTATAAGGAAATTTCCGCTATAGAGAGAGAAAGAGAGAGCTCAGCCAAAATCTGTTTTTATTTGTAAAACTTGTTATACACTATTTTTTTTTGTTGCAATATTGAGGCAAAGTTTATTGAAATAAAACTATATGACGTACAGTCTTTATAAAGCAATATGAAATAATACTGTACGAATAAATTACTGTAATTTGAATGTAAGAAAAAGGCAATATCTTGCCGAAACTACTGCAGAACCGCTTCATTAATTCCTTCAAATTCTGGCTTTCGACATTTCTTAAAGCTATCCTTTCATTATTTATTTGTAATTTTTAATATCGTGCCAACAGAAGAACTAGCTAAACTAAAATTTCGGCAAACATACTCACCTCACACCTTTCTGTAACTCACGCAAAACTCTAACCTTTACATCTAACGATAAAATTTTCCGTTTAGACGCCATTACATTGTATTGTAACAGTATAAAAAAATAATGCACTTCATATACAATGTACTAGTCACAAACACTCGATTCAGTTAACGCATTACGCACTGCTTTTAACACTCGATTGACGTGTCAACATACTGAGAAATAGGGCAGAAGAGTAGGAAGTATGCACGTGTTTCGCCGCTATAGAGAGATTCCTGGAATCTTTTTGGCTTCAATAGAGAAAATCACAATAAATATTTTTACTATAAAAGTGGGAAGGGACCAACTTTTTTGCCGTTGTAGAGAGAATTCCTTTATCAATAGATTCGCAATAAAGAGAGATTTTACTGTATATGTTCAAATTCTTATGGTCTGTATCAATAGGAAAACCCAACAAGAATGTACTTCTAGATTAGTTTTTAGGGCGTATTTAATACATGCTGTAAAGATATTACGCAACTTGGGCCTGTATGTAGGTTCGAGTCTAGTTAGTACCGTTGGTTTTTTTAAGTGAAAACTTTTTTCACTTTTCATGGGGGGGATTTTGTATGACGCTGAACGTAGATACTGCAGTACGTATAGCGAAATTAGGCCTGTATATTTCTTTTAGATTTTGAATGTTTTAAATTTGTTTTTAAGATTTTTTTTTGGGTGGACTTTATAAGTACTATTAGTAAATTACCATTGGAAAAATGAGCTATGGGTTCACCATCATGGTAGTGTCCAGGCCCATGACCTTGAAATGAGCACAAATGTTTGTTCTATATTTTTCAACTGTTATCTCAATGTTATGAAACGTATTGACAATGTTTAGGTAACAAGAAATACTTATGCAGACATGGAACGACTTCATGTCTCGATTAGTTGATAATTTGAAGGTCGTATGACGTCACCACGACTTCGGATGTCATCGGTAAATATAGGCACAAGACAGGTGTAACCTTGTGTCAATATTGGCGGTTGTAACTTTCTCACATGTGCAGAAAATTGAAATATTGTCACTTTCATGCCAGGTTGCAAGAACGTTCATTAAATTATTTTAAAGATCTTTATATTTAAATTCATTTTAAAACTTTATCAAACAGAAGTGGGTTACAGAAATATCTGTTAAAAATCACTCTTTAAAACAACAAAGCTTTAAAGCTTTAATCTAAGTTTAAAGTTGCTAGAATGTCTGTTAAAATTTAAATGACCGTTATACGCTTGTTAAAGTAATTGGCCTATGCTTTTAAACAATGCTCAAATACATTTTTAGAGATTATGTTTTACAATCGATAAAAGTGCTTATTGTTTTATAGTGTTGTAGTATCAGTTTCGATAAACTTTAGTTTTAATTACCTATTAATTTTTGTGCAAAGCAAATATTTTCTTTTTATCTTCTGATTATTTTATTTGAAAATACAAAAATAGAGAAACAATAAATAACGAATTTAGGCAAAACACATAACCTTCAAAACAATTCTAAACATAACCTGAAAATGATCAGCTGTTCCTTGGTCGGCCATCTTGCGAGCCATTAAACAGATATTAAGTTTAACAAAGCTTTAAATATCTTTTACGTACGGGTTTGTTAAAAATATTCTTGCAACAGAGAAAACATTTAAAATTATTTTAAATTTAAAGTAATTTTACGTATAAAGAAATTAAATGGGAGTTCTTGTAAGCGGGTATCAACTAATAAAGTTAACAGCTGATGAAATGGGATGAACAATAAATAAATAAATAGCGCAAAAGCACAAAATAATCTTTTATAATAAATCTTACCATAGATTTACTTATAGTCTAAAGAGAAATGAGCAGACGGAAATATATTCAACTTAAATTTTTTATTATTTTGTTTTGTATTTTTGGTATCCAAGTCACGATTAAAATATTTCATATTTCCGTACCTTGTTTTATCCATCACGTGACTTCTGAATTACGATACGACATGTTTCGGAACATTAGTTCCATCCTCAGGACATCTAATCACTCCGAATAGATCGTCAGTCATTAAAATACACACAACAAATATTACACTTTGTAGTATTTTCGAATATGTGAAAACGTATAATGTTTTTAATGCTTGTTTGAATCTTTGACGGTCTCTTCAGAATGATTAGATATTCCTGAAGATGCAGCTACGGTTCCAAAACATGTCTTTTTACAACTAAGAAGTCACGTGAAGGACCAAACAAGGTGTGGTCATATCAAAAGATATTAAATATTTTTATTACCTGAAAACTTATAGATTTATAAACATTTTTAAATCGATTTTTAACGAGTATAACGAAGAAGGTATTGTCGATACAGACAACTTTGTATGGTGATAAAGAAGAAATATAATCTGGTAAAAATTTAATTCAGCAGTTTTCCACCATTGGTGAATAGAAATTTTTCATATAGCCAAATTCAAAATCGTTAGAGCCGATTTTAAGCATTACAATATTATTTTAGTTTTTATCTAGTTTTTTAAAATATTTTTGAAATTTGTTTATGATACTACATAAAAACCATTCACAAAAAAAAACATTTTTTTACTCAGAGGACCTGATAACGTTTGTAAATAATAAATCGATTCATCGTTTCACGATTTCTGTACGAAGTAAAAACAAATTGTTACCTTAATATGTGTTTCATTAAAACTATATTCAAACAGACATTGAGGTAATAATGTTATCAACACATGCTTACATTACAGTCTCGTCACGGGATGTTTGCACAGTAGAGCACGTTACCAAGTCAGGGCGCAGGTTAGGCAATATGGACACACCCTTTTAGTCAAATTGATACTGAACGTAGCAAATAATCTTTAATTTTTTATACATTCTAACGTAAATAATGTTTATAGCCACCTTTTAACAAGGATCATGTTTTAGAGCGATGTTGATTTTACGTGTCGCGTGATGCGAGTGCACAAATTTACATTGGTAATTACAGTAAAGATCAATTGTTTTATATTAATTCTTAACGATCAGCTGATTTTATTAACTGATAGGCTATAATAAGTTTTAGGTTATGTCGTAAGAACTAGCTGTTATAGTAAAAGATCAGTTATATTAATTTTTATCGATCAGCTGATTTCATTGATCAGCTGATAGGCTATATTAAATTTTAGGTTATGTTATTAAAAACTATCTATGTTAAATTGTCGTGTTTTCGAAGAAATTATCGTAATTAAAATAGAAAGGACGAGAAAACATGATACCTATATTTTTTATTTTTTTGTCAATAACAGAAACTATTTTTTTAATCTCTTCTATCCAAAATACCTACTACTAGGTACGCTATTACTATTAGGTACGCGCCACAACTCCTAGCGTATTGTTTACGCCACTGCGAAGATGACCTAAAATTTGTTTGGTTGCTTTAGGGCCATCAGTTAGGCCACTTTTAAATTCTTCACTTCAATGTAAGAAAGTATGCGTATAGTTTGTTAATTTTTATTTATATATACCACGGATTGCTTTCATCGGGTAAATCAGGGCGTATTTTATGCAAAATTGATACACCCCATTTAGTTTGTTCATATATAATCAGTTTTTTCATACTACGGTGTCTGCCACGGTACATTAATGAGTAATGAGGAAGGAAGGGATCGGCGTTATTAACGAAAGGGGGCAGTAACTGCAACGTCGAACTCCTTGAAACCTTGAGGGGTGCAAGTTCAAACACGATCCAGACATACCGGTACCTTAACCACCTAAAACATTCATTTTTTTTAACTTGTATCATGTTTTTGGACTGGTTGTGATGGATTTTGTGTGATTCTAGTGCACAAATTTATATTGGTAGTTATAGTAAAAGATCAGTTGGTTTAATGAATTCTAACGATCAGCTGATCTTATTGAACGGCTGATTGACTATAATAAATTTTAGGTTATGTTGTTAAAAACTACTTATGGTAGTTATAGTAAAAAATCACTTATTTTATATTAATTAGAAACGATCAGCTGATTTCATTGAACAGCTGATAGGCTATAATAAGTTTTAGATTATGAAATTAGCGAATTTTCATTGAAAAATGAGCTATAAGAGAACCAAGGTAAGAGCCTGGACCTGGAATTTTAGAATAAGTGCTAATATCTAGATCACTTTTTGAACGGTCGTTAAAAATTATATATTAAAAGTTTCATAAATTAGCATTTTTAATTTTTAAGTTCTATTGAAAATTTAAAATAAATGCAGATCCAAATGATTATTGGGATGGTGATGAAAGCAAAATTTCCAAAAAGCGTTGGCTAATATTATTGTGACATGTGATATTTTTACTTTTTGGAAATTCGCTTTCATTACGTCATCAAGACAGTTAACGTGCGAATATTTTTTTATTTATTCCGTGCCGCATAGATTAGGTGCAACGGGATTCTAATCCAATGCCTACATGAATCACACTGCATTTCGATTAACAATCACCGCCTACAAAACACTTGCCATGTATGGTTACATCAATCTTCTTCCGTGGTCACATGGGCGTTAAATCTGACGCCATTTTGTTATTCATATGTTCCTAATACTTAGGTTCCCGTTGAATCATCGTTTCATAGAACAATTAGTCCCAAAAATTCTAAATTTTAATCAGTCTCGGCTATTAACACACATAAAGTCTGAGACGTACTGGACATCTGAATAATGTGAACTATATATATATATATATATATATATATATATATATATATATATATATATATATATATATATATATATATATATATATATAAGCGAATTTCAATTGTGTCACATCAAGATATGTGATCACGAAATGTGCCCTGATCCCAATCTATAAACGTAATTTGAAAGGTTAAAAATTGTATACATTATTAATGTATTAACATTATAGCGTTCACTAATTTACAAGGATTTAATTCAAATTTGACAAAAAACATAGTTGCCGAATAGTTTGTACATGTTCGTTACTGCTCAATCGTTTCAAAATGTCATAAATATCATAAATTCAATACTTTAATGTCATAAATTTTTAATCTTAGATTTTATTGAAAATCTTACGTAACTATTGTATCAGCGTTACAATCAAAATTTTCAAAAAAGTAGACCTAAAAAAAATGGCAAGCTCTACTGCGGTCAGAGATTCACGTTTTGTATTAGAAATCACGAATATGATCACGCTTAAAAATGTTCGTTTATGTTGCGAATTTTTGGGAATTTGCCTCCATCACGCCAGCGATTATTAGTAAATGTTAATGGGAAAATTATATTGGAGTTGTGCCGTCATGAAAGGTAAAGACCTGGTATCTTTAAATGACAGCCGACCTTGATCACTTTTGGGGGGGGTGTCATTAAAAATATTATGCAGATCACACACACAATGTAAAAGATTTTACAGGGATCAAAATAAAAAGTGTTTTAAGTTTTCTTCTTTTTTTAATTTGTATCACAAGGCCATTATACACACGCGCGCACTTTTTGTTTTGATCCCTTTAAAACCTTTTTCACGAGTTTAAAAAAATATATATGCAAAACATTAATAATATAGGCCTATTATATGTTAAAGTAATATAATTATAATATAACACATATTATGTTGAGATGAAAAAACACATGTTGATTTTAAACGTAGATATTTGAATTTAAAAATTTATTGTAAAATGTTGACTTATTCAATATATTAAGTCAATTTGGAATGTATGAAGCATGTAAATCCCTGTATATTCAAGGTATATTTTCAGCGGTCAGGATTCATTTTCTTATTGTCAGTTTAATTTGAAAATTTGAAATGTTAATTTACGCAGTTTTTAACGCTGATTATGATGGCGAAACGAGATTTTCAAAAATGTTTTTTGGAAATTCCATCACGTCAGCGAGACAGCATCGTGCAGTGATTATATTAGAGCCACGTGGACCGAGCTTTTATTGACTTCCGGTCACGCCCGCGTAGTGGAATGCAAAAAAAACCCAGTGTCCGCACTTTTGTACTTTGTGATATTTGCAAGTAAATCAGCGGTTCTGGTTATATGCCTTTTTGGGAAAGTGACACTCCTATGCTATAGTAGCCTATATATTTGAAATGTTATTATCGAATTTTTTATTGTGAAAAGAGCTATTGGAACGGCCATCATTGTAATACCCAGACCCGGGACCTTGAAATAATGCTAACTAGAATATTTCCTAACATAACATTTTTATCTTACATTTATTAGTGAATTTCCATGGAAAAAAGTGCTAGTGGAGTGGCCATCATGACCCAGGTTCGAGTCTTGAAATGAGCACCGACCTTGACCTCTCTTTTGAGTGGTTAAAAATCAAACACGCATTCACAATTTTCGTCCAATTTGATTCAAACTTGTTATGAAAATTGATTTTGATAATAGTTTGAACAAGTCAGTTGTTTACCAAAATCCGTTTCAAAATGGAGGCCATTCCAAATATGTAAAAATCACACATTTTTTAAAAAATCTGATTTCGCCATTGCAATCAGCGTTAAATTATCCATAAATTAGCATTTTAAAGGTCGTTTAAGATACGGAAATGGTGTTCAAAGTTTATGTTCTTTCAATTTAATTTGAAAGTTTTAAAAAAAACCGATCAAATTTGGCTAAAAAATCGATTTTGGTAATAACTTGGACTAGTTCGTAAAATCCGTTTAACCGTTTCGAAATGACATCAATTAGAAATATTTTTAAAAAATCGTAATTTTTTATTTTACATTTGGCCACGTGGACCGTCCTTTTATTGACTTCCGGTCACGCCCGTTATGTGGCACGTAAAAAAATAATAGTGTCATCAACTTTTTGTGCTTTCTTCAGGTGTTTGCACCTTTGAGAAATTTGCTTTCAATGCTTCTGGTTAATTTGCCTTTTGGCGCACACACACACACACACACACACACGCGCGCGCACGCACGCACGCACGCGCGCGAACGCACACACAATGCAAGCTGTATGCAGCTAAGATTATTTCTGAAATAGAACATAAGTTAAAAGTAGAAGTTGAATGTCCCCTAAGTACTTCAGCTAAACCATTACCACAAGAACTGCCGGCGCGAATAATTAGCTTCTGACACGCCATCTTGTAATTTGCAAGGCTCTACGGAAATCGCTCAGTTGACAATTTTAGATTAACGACATTTTCACCTGGCCTCTCTCACACACGCAGCCTTCTGCTGTTGCTCACATGCTTCCGAAGCTATCGATGGAAAACAAACCTTGTACGACGTAAAATTCAAACAAAATTTTGAAAATGTAATTTCGTGTATCATCAGCGTTATAATAATCTGCATATACGAGTACTTTGAATTTTTAAAATTTACACTTTCGTGAAATCGCACTTTAAAGAAAACTGTTAGATTAGATTAGATTCAAACTAGAGGAAAGGATACTTCAACCCAGGCACTGAGATCAACTGACCTATTGTGCAACTAAACCTCTTGAGTACTAGTTTAGCAGATTGGTGCCCTTAGTAAGTTCCAACAATACAGTGACTAGCTCATTCTGCTGAAGATCCTTAAGGTCCAAAAACCCTTAGCCTTCTGCAAGCAAGAGCCTCTCAATCATGACTTATGTGTCCTGCAGTTCCTCCTCTTTCCTGCACAACCATAGAGCCGCCTCGGTGGCCTAGTTGATAGCGTACTGCGCTTTCACCCCGAGGACACGGGTTCGATTCCCGGCCAGGGCTTGGCATTTTCATACGCTATAAATCATCCTATCGTCTGCATTAGCCCAAGTGTGCACCATAGTCGGACGTTAAACACAAAAAAAAATCCTGCACAACCTACACACGCTTTCTCAGTGGTACACCTAACCTGTTCATGTGCACCCTCAGACCATGCCCTGTATTTTTGATAACGAAATATAATAAAATCACATTTTCTAATAAATTGATCAAGAAAACATTATTTTATAAATAAAAAAAGAAACGTAACATTACATTTTATCAATATGAAAAGTGTAATATCGTCCAATGCGTTCGCGGCGCGCGAAATCAACGGCGATGTTAAAAAATTAAACCATTTTTTTCTAATGCATATTTTAATCTGAAACTTCTTTGTAATCTATATTTTAATGTAAAGTAGGTTAAAAAAGTAAACTCTAAACTTCGTCAATCAACTTTTACGTACGAAGCTGATTTTTTTCGATCGAAACCACGATCGAATGATTTTTTAAAAATTTATATCACTGGACATAATTTGTTAATGGACGTCGGACAGTGCTCATTTTCTTCGTAATCCTGTCAAGTTTATACTATAAAAATTCCAAAAAGAAAAATTTAGATGGGACAAAGCTGCAGCGAGTTTAACACTAAAAAAACAGGAATAGTTTTTTCACAATTTTTAGGTTAGAAATGCATTTTTGACCATGTTCCACAACTTAAAAATTAAAAGTAACACCGGATTATGATTCATAACCCTCGAAAACATAAAGTTTGACCAATTCTAGACATTCCCCAAATTCTGGTCAGTAACTTACCCTGTAATTTTAGGGGTGGCTGCCGCCTAATACGTTTCCATCATGTATTTAAAATTTTCTCTTACTAAAAACCGAATTGTTAAAACTATATCTAAGCTACAATGTCAGCTGATTAATAGTGCATACTGATACCGAATAACCATTCACAGCTGTTGACAAGAGAATGTACAGATTTAATCACTTCTTGATACTTTTTTAATGAACGTCCTGTTTTCGTTGATCATTATGATCTTCACCGTGTCAAACAGTTCAGGATTGAATGTAAATGAGATACAAAAACCCGATCTTTCGAAACCCTACAAGAAAAAACCTAGCGGCAACGAGGGGGCCGAACATGGGAATCGGGTATCACAAAAGGACTTCTAAGGTTAGGTGGACACCTGAAATTATCGAAACAGTGTTTTCCGTTCTGTTTCTTGTCAGAGTTTTAATGCACACTAATTCAGTCTCTAGGTCCTCTACTCCAGATGGATTGTTCAGTTAAACACTTCCTAATGTTAAACAATGTTGTGTTGAACACTTGTCTCTCCATTTCTTATTATCCGATAGAAAAGGGCGATACGCCCTTCATAACCTATTGCAGATTGTATGTTCCTAGCCTAAGTGACAGTACGGCGATGGAAATTGATTGGAACTATTTTTTTTTATTTTCCCGGTGAAAAACCGTAAAGGTTATCATCGCCATGGCATAAATTTGAAATTGAATAACAACAAAATTATTGAAAAAAACATAGTTAAAATTAGAATAGTAAGAATAATAATAAAAATAAATAAGCACATACAAAATGTAATAACATCTATAAATATTTTCCTAAAACTAGTTAACAACAGTTACACCTTGAAGGCAATAAACACACAATTTATTTGGCTGTAAATTGGACCTTCAATAATCACAAAAATAAATTAAAGAAACATAAAAACATACTTAAAACTAATTAACCAGACAAAATTGAACAAAAAGAAACAATTTGTTGCGCGGCTGTAAAGAGTCCCTACAATAACTTTATTTAATTCAATTTTAAATTTTATTAAAAAATTCCAGACGATGAAGGAAATTTGAAGTCCTGTGGCCGGGACATCATCTGCCAACATTGTAAACAATTGCCCAATCTGCATACAAGACGCATATTTTGGAAACTATCACAATCGAGCAATATTTTATATCTAAAAATTGTGTCATATTTATATTAAAAAATATAATTTTTGAGTTTTAAAATCAGGAATAGGCCTTATCTCTCTAAATATTGGGGATTTTGATAATCTGACAACGTAGGTCAATTGGAAATTTAATTATACATCTAAAAATGACGTCACACGTCTATATTTATGAATAATAATTTGTGTGTTTGAAATCGGAAAAGTTGTCATAACTCGGGAAAAAATGGGAATTTTGAAAATTGGACGAGGCAGTTTGACTGGAAATTAAATCCTACTGGAAATTAAAAATGGTGCCACACGTCTATATTTATGAAAAATAATGTCAGAGTTTGAAATCGGAAAATGGTCATTAATTCGAAAATAATGAAAATTTTAGGTCGATTGAAATTTAAGTTTACATCTGTTTTTCAAAGATCGGTCTTTCGGTTCTAGGCCCGCATGTGTCCACATTTCGAAGGACATATTTTAATCACTCAACTGCACAACATACAAATTTAGATGCCACACAAAACCATGTTAGGTTTGGTTAGCCATGTTTTTAATGTTAAAAAAAGTGCGGGCTTATACCAGTTGCACAGTACGCCTATACTTCAATTCTCGCGGATTAGTCTGTCTACTCAGCAGCCTCTGCAAATTTTTTCTTTGCAGTATGACCTGACACATTTAAAACAATGGAACAAATTTTTTATTCTGTTACGTATTGTAACAGACACGTAACGTTACACCAGTGTGAAAAGGCCTAAACGTTACATTTTCTACCAAGAATTTCCATACAATAATTGCCAGCGTGTTTATTTTCACCTGTAATTTGTAGAACCATCTTCAGTTTGTACGGCTCCAAGTGTAAACGTTTACTTAATACGCGTCAAACTGTCACTAATGGAATGTCAGTTCCAAGTGACGCATGCCGGATACATTTCTGAGAACTACGGATATATTTTTTCCTCTTTGAATTTTTCCACAGCATCAGTGTTACCAATTGGCGGGTAATTAGCCGATTTGCGGGTAGTTATGAGGGTAATGAAAGAAGAGCGGGTAATTTTGGTCTCACCAAAAATTACCAAGAAAAGTTACAATTATTCGCATTTCTCTTTTGTCTCCATTATAAGTGTTGACATTTTGTCTATGCTGTGGCTCATTTTGTGTTCAGAGTAATCTTTTCACGTGATCAATGCTCGGTTCTTTTTTCTGTTCCTGTAAGCTCATTGTTAGATTAACTTTATTTAAAAAATACTGTTTTACTGCTTGTTTTCATGTACAGCGTCAGTTTTATAGCTAAATATCCTTGGCTAATCATATTTCTCGGGTCAAAATGAAATGGTTATTAGAATTCACTACGATCATTACGAAAAATACTGTTTTTTGATCAAATTTCAACAAAATTCAACTTTTAAGACTTCAGGAAGTGCTGGAGATCAAGTGTCTCTATGTGGAAATTGTTCTCGAGAAGACCAAAAAACAGTTCCTATAGACAGTTCTAAGAATCGCGAACAAATATCTTTTCTCGCTTTAATGATATAACTGAATTGAGAAAATATAGCGATTTGGAGTAGAGTTGGCTGTAAAGGGTCTGCTACTTCCACAGTATTTGTCTGTGGATCTTGAAATGATTACGCGCATGCGCAGATCGTTCATAATCGGAATAATATTCGGAATCAGACTCCACGTCTGGATTTGGTGTCGTAATGCGCAGAACTATTCTACGCAGCTGATTCCGATTCCGAATACCCAAGTGATTCGATTCCGACCATTCCGAATATCTTTATCGCCTAAATTTCTGCATATCACTATCCTAATAGGTGGACGAATTTTGTACTAATGAACTACGTGAGTCAAAGTTGTAGTCCTTTTTGAATCACCCTTTATAATAACATTTGTATTAAACATACAATACGAATTCGTACATGCATTTTTGTATTGAAATTGAATAATTTGATCCTTTTGAATAATTATTCAATTTCAAGTTTCTTCGATCTTAGTGATCTTCACTTTGTCAACCATTTCAGTCTGGAACCGAACGTGTAGCAGCTGTTAAAGAAATATAATCTTGTACTGAAACGCATTTCATTAGCTCTGACCTTCATGACCTTTACAAAAACCAATTTGCGCCAGCACTCGTTAAAATCGAAAGTAATGTTCTGATCTTCCGTTTGGGCTTCACGCATGCGCATGACTCACACTCTGGCCGCGTTCCAAAACACACTGGCATTGACCGACTGGAATTTGAGGTTGGAATATTAATACGTTGAATGCCGTCATGTTGACTAATTGACTAATATAATTGTTCTCGGACAAATTTCAAATCAGCTGATTTATTGACATTATTTCCAAAATATAGGTTTTTTTTTTAAAAGCACTGATCTTCGCAATGTCTATAAAGCTTAGAGAAATACGGAAGGAAGTATAGAAAAGCTTAGGGTTGAAGCTCAAGCTGATTCAACGGATCAGCTGCATTACAAGGAAAATAACTAATTGATCGATTTCGTTGAAATTTGAATTTGACACGTAGTTCTCGTTTGCTCATTTATATTTTGGTTCTATTATGCAATTTAAAAGATACTAACTTCAGACTTTCATGCTTACATTTTTTTAAATCGAATTTTCTCAAAATTTGCTCTAACGATTTAGATCTAATTAAGCGATAATAGTCTTAATGTGCTTTTCGCCTTTTGCACACACACACACACACACACACACACACACACACACACACACACACACACACACACACACACACACACACACACACACACTTGCAGAAATGTAGCCCAAAAGTACCCAAACAAAACATATGGGTTGCTATTACCTCAAAAAATCGTAGAGTTATCGAAAAAAAACTAGCTTAGTGTTTCAAAATTGGTTCATCAGATTTTATTATAATTTGTCAGCTGACTTGTTACAATTCTTTGTATACGAAAAATTTCAACAAAATCTTGATGAACCAATGTTGTGAAATTAGTCCAATTATAAGTTTGTTTTTAATTTGTTTATTTCCACAAAGAATGTACAAAGTCCATACATTATACATACGAAACAAGGAATAGTGCCCCATAGTCACGTGACCTGTGCCTGTGCGTGGCGGTGAGACTTGCGCACCATAAAAGTACATCATTAAAACACGAAAAGAAAGAAGGAAAATTCAGAAAATATCTAATAAGGAAAATAAATTATTTAAAATAAACAAACTGCAAATATCAAAATGATATCTCAACAATAATATAATAATATCATAATAATAATATAATAAAATAAATTACAGTTAAAGAATATATATTCTTAATTTGAGTTTTTAGTAAATAATTAAATTAGAGAATGTTTGTCTAATGTTTTTCAACCAATCTGTTATTTACAAATGATAATTTTTTTCGCACAATTTTCTTCGTTCTATGTCCTATGAAAACGTAAACTGAATAAATTTACATCTGACGACATAATCAAGTTGGAAGAACACTGAGGTTCCAAGAATCCACGGCCATCTAGATTGTCGCCGATAACAAACAAGCAGGTCAAGGTAGTATTGTCTGTGTCTATACGTAGCATTGTTTTTATCTTGAAGGTCAAGTCGTGGCCTTCTTGATTTCATTGACCATCGAGTGTCACAAGGCCGTAGTTCCGGCCAGCTAGACATTTCCGGTATTTTTACTTTCCATAGTGAAAGTTTGTTACCGAAATTCGGTGTCGATATCCGTTTGTATGAAAGTTCACTGTGTCTTCGACAAGTGCAGTCTGGTTCAGAACAGTGTAGGCAAAAATATAGACTCGCTAAATTACTATCCTAAATGCTTTCTGATTTTGGTTTCTTAGCAAATTTTCATTGGAAAATGAGCTATTGTTGTGGATATCATGGTAATAACCCGATCTGAGAACTTGAAATGAGCTCCCGGTCCTGACATCTAAATTACTTCTTGGCAGGTCTTTACAAATTCTATTTGTATATACATGGTGTCCCACTTGTACGCCAAAAGATATAGGCCCAAGTTTTTTATTTAATATCACTCGCTCATTTCACCGATTTCTGTTGAAACTGTACAGACCTTTTAAAGAAGAACCTAAACAAGTTTTGTGAAAATTTTAACTTTCTAGGAATTATAAAAACAAAATGGCGGCTTTCAAAATAGTGAAAGCATTTCATTTTTACAAATGACAAACTTATTCATTACAAAATAGCTGGTAAAAATCATTAAAAACAGATGATGTTAACAGCTGTTCAAATAGAATATTATAAACATTATAATGTTATAAACAGTATCAGTTCAAATTGATGGAGTATAACCTTGCTTCATTTTCCTCTGTGAACATATTAAAATGGGATCTACAACTGAACAAGTGGAAGGAAAATGACAATTGGTCTTAGAAGTGAATTTTTGGACTGGTCTAGACATTACTGCTAGTGACGATTTTTTGTGTGATAATTTGTAGAGACTTGTGTAAACTTACAGCAACTTTACCAATTTCAAGACATTTCTTTACAAATGCATGCATCATCGTTAGGTGTAACAATGTGTCACTGTTGATAGACTTCAATTTAAAATCATTTTTTAATTTCAGGAATTGTTTTCATAAAGTAATTAATTTTATTATTATTATTTTAATTATTGATTAAATTTCGATAAACCATCTATTCGTCATGAATAATACAAGTCTAATTTTTGTTTTTGTTTTTATTTGTAAGCTGCCATTTTGTTTCTATAAATCCTGGAATGTTGAAATATGTTCAAAGAACATTTTTAGGACCTTCGTGAAAAGGTTTATGTAGTTGCAATAGCGAGTGATATTAAATCAAAAGAGTATATCTTCTCGTAGGACGTACTTTATTTATGAAGGAATACTAATATACTGTAACAATTATGAATTGTAATAATGAAATTAATTTGCTTTAGTTACAGTATAAATTAAAATACTGCAGTATACTATTATAGTTACGAAACATGGAGTATTATTATCGGCCGAAATAGCTCAGTTGGGAGAGCGTTAGACTGAAGATCTAAAGGTCCCTGGTTCGATCCCGGGTTTCGGCAATAACTTTTTTTAAACGTTGATGTTTGAGATAAACTTTTTTAAAAACAAAACCGATATTTTCAATTTTGTATTTGTTATTCTTCGTAGTTTATTAAACGCTAACTTCACTACATAGTTAATTCGTAGTTACTACTACATAGTTAATTCGTAGTTAAATAGTTGTTACTGTATTTACAAACACTTTTTCAGAAACTATAGCTTTCAGGGTTTTTACATGGAGAATCACTATTCAGTTCGCAAAAAGACAGCAATTCAAACGCCTTTTAAAAACATTTTATCTTACATTTTCTTTTGTTGAAAGTTTGCTTTCACTTTTCATAGATTAGCATTTTAAACGTGCAATTCATTGTAAGAATGACTATTTAATCGTGACAGCTTCACTCAATTACCGCGGTTTCAACGAAATGCGCGTTATTTAAAATATTAATCTATTAAAAGTGAAATCAAATTTTCAAAAATTATGCAAGATAAAAAGTATTTTAAAAGGAATTTAAATAGCTGTCATTTTGTAAATTGGATGATAAATCTTTCATGTAGGAGCTTGGAAGCGATCTGTTACAAATTTCATAGTTTTCATACGTTTCCCCGGTACAGCTTCCAATACGGACTTTCGGGAAATAATAGCTACTTACAAATTAACTAGCAGTTCAAAGAACAGTAGTTACTGGACCAACTTTACTGGAAATTTTATTGTAAATCAGTGGCCGCCATCTTGAAAGGGAAGTGAATGGGTAAACATCTTACAACAATTCATCGTGCTTTATGCATGGTACCTTAGAACTAAATTTCAAAACAATCGGTCAATGCGTTTGGCCAAAACTACGTAACAAATACACAAACCAAAATCTAGAAAGGTCGAGTTGAAACAGAGATTTCGCTTCGCTCGGTCATCTAAGGAGTTAAGTAACGTTTCTCTTGTTGGATATAATTTATATATAAATTTTAACGCTGATTACGACGGTGAAAACAGATTTTGAAAAATGTATAAGATAAAGAAGTTATTAATTTTAGAAGATGTTTAAAAACTTCTCAAAACGTATTCCATTGGTCGGTGAACGTTTCTTGTTTCTAATTGTGGATGTTTGTTCCAATAATAAATTTTCCAATTTTAAATTCGTTGATTAGCAACCTGAAAAAATCTGAGAATTTGGCTGCCGTATTTCTGGACAACTGTGTATGTATTGTCACGGTTACAGTCGCAATAACGTCAGATCTATTTACAAAACATGCAAATATTGCAGTCTCCGCAAATAATTTTGAGGTTATACACAATGCGGTATAACGTTGATCAGCTGTAGGCTCAGTATTGATTTGAGCTCAAGGTCACAGTCTGTCTGCCTCCCCAATTCTCCCCTCCACTCTACAATTGGGGATGGCTAATTTTAGACCCCCTCCCATCCCCCGAGACAAGTGAAAACGCGGGGACTACAGCATACAATAGGCTACCCTACGTTGAGGTTTGCAATAGTAATTGCACAATGTAATAGGCCTACAATTTACATTATCAAAAAACAGTCGACAATCTATTGCCTAATTCAAAGAGACCAAAATAAATAAATGGCGCAAATACATTACTCAAACTTTCTCACATTATTTATTTAACAAACAAAAATCAGATTTTGAAGCTACAGACAAAAACATACTGTCAAATCGGCGCAATTTCTGAAATCGAATCAAGATTCCCGTCAAAATTTGGCGACACATGATTTCATAAATGAAAACTCTGTACCAAATATAAATTAACACAGATTTATGTTTAAAAATTATGCTTAAAAACTTGACATTTGCCAGAGTGTATTTTTGTATTTTATTGTTTAATCCAGACCAATATGTTTATTACAAGTTTGCTAGCTGACTTGAGTCAATGAACAAAATTAACCAATTTTCAAAAAACAAATTTTTTACTTGTTTTTTACAGCTTACGAAAGATGATATAATGGATATAACCCCATTTAATGTATTTTGTTTTGATAGTTATGGACTCCATTTGAGTGATTGAAAGCTTTTATTTTAAAATTTTTTTCCCGGCGAAAACCATATGTTTATTTTCACCGTGACACGAATGTGAAATAACCCAATGAATTTATTTTTAAATCGTAATAAAAAAATACATAATAAAGGTTAAAATAAGTAAATAAACACTTAAAATATAATAACAATCTTATCTTAATCATATTATATTTATGAAAGTTTGTGTGTTTGTTTGTTTGTTATTCAATCACGCTTTAACCACTGGACCAATTGAGATGAAATTTGGTACGAAAATGGTTTAGGTACCTGAGATAAACATAGGCCTATTCCCGTTTTAAAAAACGTCATTATACTACTTACCCAGCCCAAAATATTTATGTAGTATTTAGTTTTGTGGCATGTGTTACCTGTAGTTATGTTTAATTACTGTTAACTGGACCTGAGATTTAGGTACCTGTGATGGACATAGATCTAATCCCATTTTTAAAATCTTAATCTGTGTTTTATTTATTGCATAATTATTGTTTTCAATATTACATTTTCAATTATTTTAGTTAAAATTTTTGTCAAAACTGACTATAATTTGTTACTTCGTGTTGAATCAGTAAATCGAAAAATTCAGGACATGTTACACTGCATATTTACCATTTTTTCATATAATGTAATTACATAAGTATATATACCACCTTACAATTAAAGTATCCTAATAAAATTGTATATGTTATATACATTTACATTTCTGCGTCCAAAACATTGAAAAGTCTTAAATGAGAAACACCAGACTGTATTTATTTGATATAATGAAACTTAAAATAACAAAACTACAAACAATAAAGCAAACCATACTTTCATAAAGAGAAAATACTAACAATTATAGTAATTTTTAACGTATCGTAATCTGCACTCTGCGTAGGGATTTTTTTACATTTAATATACTAAAAACAAAATACTAAAACGCTTTATTACATGCCAAAAGCAAAAATCCAATCTATAAAAGTGCGGAAACCACGAGAAGTAAGATAAAAATCGAAAATAAAAGTGACCAACATAACCTCAAAATTGCTACCATGCAAAGTCGGTAACGTGTTGTAGATCGGTAAACAATAAAAATACGACTAACACGAGTTTTGAGTGATCAGAAACCCATTTTTTAAAAAGAATACTGTATAAACTAACTGACACGGTTGTTAGGCCTAACACGGTGGTGCGTAAAAAAAACCTTTATTTTTTTAAAGAATACTACATAACCTAACTAACACGGTTGTTAGGCCTAACACGGTGATGTGTAAAAAAACTTTATATATATTTTTTTAAGAATACTACATAACCTAACTAACACGGTTGTTAGGCATAACACGGTGATGCGTGAAAAAACCTTTATATTTTTTTAAAGAATGCTACATATCCTAACTGACACGGTTGTTGGTCCTATCACGGTGATGTGTGAAAAAAACCTTTTTTGAAAGAGTACTCCATACCATAACTGACACGGTTGTTAGGCCTAACATGGTGATGTGTGAAAAAAACTTTATACATATATATATATATATATTTTTAAGAATACTCCATATGATAACTAACGTGGTTGTTAGGCCTAACACGGTCATGCTTTAAAAAATCTTTATTTTTTTTTTAAGAGTACTTCATAACCTGACACGGTTGTTGGGCCTAATACGGTGATGCGTGATACAAACTTTATATTTTTTTAAAGAATGCTACATTTCCTAACTGACGTAGTTGTTGGGTCTATCACGGTGATGTGTGAAAAAAACTTTCATTTTTTTTAAAAAAGTAAGCTGCTCCATACCTTAACTGACACGTTTATTAGGCCTAACATGGTGATGTGTGAAAAACTTTATATTTTTTTTAAGAATACTCCATAAGCTAACTAACATAGTTGTTAGGCCTAACACGGTCACACTTTTAAAAAACCTTCATTTCTTTTTTTTAATAGTACCATAACCTAACTGACACGGTTGTTGGGCCAAATACGGCGATGCATGAAAAAAAACCTTTATTTTATTTTTTTTTAAAGATTACCTATAAGTTAATGGACACGGTTGTTGGGTCTAACACGGCGATGGGGAAAAAACTTTAATTTTTTTTTAAAGAATACTCCATAACCTAATTGACACGATTGTCGGGCCTAATACGGTGATGCGTGAAAAAAACCTGATGACAGTTTTTGCTTCCGTCGTATACGGTTTCAATAAAACGATAATTTTTCTTTATTAATAATGCAAATATTGCCGCACTTCAAACACGAATACGATTCTTTAAAGATGCCGTGGTTAATAAGAAATCGACAACACGACCGTAATTCCAACCTAAAAACTCAAACAGAGGCAAATTGCAAAGTTTACAAATAACAGCGGCCATTTTAACGATGTTTCATTAACAAGCACAAACACAATAATAAATCATAAAATTTAGTAATGCCTGTCAGATTCTGTATCGCGCATGAGCAATAAGTACACGTACATAACAAGAATGCTCATGTCCGGTAAATCAGAGAAGGAATAATAGTATCTTCAATGCAATGTAAACAGTAACATCGAGTTAGTATAGTTCCGTAAAAATTGGCTTAATGTTTTCCGCGGGTGATCAATTCAATTACAATTAATAAGTCGCTGGGTCAGACATTAATAGAAGCAGTAATACATTTGGGAACTCCGTGCTTCTCCCACGGGCAGTTATATGTTGCCTGTTCTACAGTTTATACGTATTGGCCAAAAACCATAAATCTTACAATATTGTATACAGAAATATATTAAACTGAAATAAAGTTATTCTAATTTTCTAAATAGACTATAAATCTTATTATCTTGAATGTATGTTATGATTGCTGGCAAAGCCGTGAAGGGTAACAGCTGGTTATAAATATTTACTTAGGATTAGTTAAAAATAATAAATCTTAAAAACAACATACACAATTTATTGTAGGGTTGTAAATGGTCAAACAATAATAAAGTAAAAGAAATATAAAACATACTTAAAACTAATTAACAAAGAAAACAACCGAAATAAGAAATTAATTTTAGGGCTGTAAAAGGCCCTGCAATATTATATTTGTAAATATTAAATTTTATTAAGACAGCTGTTATTAATGCAGGGGACTGATCTAGATTGGATTTTGCACTCACTGTATAAGATTTTATTAAAGATTTAAAAAATGTGTACGGGTTTTTCGAATATTCGTGTAAAAAACCGGGCGTAGAGAAATTTCGCTGTTTTCATTTAGCGGTTGGTAACATTGCGATGACAAAGCAGAAACGTTTGGACGGCGAAAACAGGAAGATTGTTCGTTTTAGTGGTAAGGAAGTTAACATGAAAATTAATTCAAAGATGGCTTGTTTGGACTTGTACGAAAAAATTAAAACTGACAAGGTGTTCCTTGGAAAAATACTATCTTCTGCGAAATGTCACACCTGTCCTACTCCAAGGCAGAAGTAAGATGTAATCACAGGATCAAGTTACAAGTAAATGTATGCATGTTTTGTGCCTACTTTTAGATAACATTTTTATTCTAAAAATAATAATTTAGAAAATAATTACGATTCTTGTAAACCAGTGTACTCAAGTGAAAAACATGATTAATAAATGGACAAAAAATGTGTATGTTATTTACTAAAGAACCACCTCTTTAAAAAAAAAAATATTGATTGGCGTCCAGAAATTACCGTAAGCCTAATGGTGCCTGGGACAGCTTGACACGGTCGTTTCCCCTTTCGGATAGTCCTGCATATGCTCAGTGAATCACCACTCACCACTTCGCCGAGTGATTAGCAAAACATATTGGTTAGGGTGCGGAATAGACTTTCAGGTCAGGCATGTAATATATCTGACCGGGATTTCTACTTCTAATCCCAGAGAGAAAGATATAATCGCGCACGCGACTGTCTCGTTGACGGGATGGAAACGAATTTCTCGCAAAGTAAATATTTTGTATTTTACCTTTTTTTATAATTAAATTTCACCGTTTTAATTACAGTATATAAGCCAACACTTTTTTACTTCCAAATTCCGTGAAAATACGACGGTCAGGGTTCTTTTTTGTATTTTCAACTGAATTTGAAAATTTAAAATGGTAATTTGTGCAGATCTTAACGCCTGTTATCAAATTTAAGGTAAACAATTATCGTAACATTGTTACTTTCTGTAAAAAATTTTCCATCACTTTAGCGAGACAGCTGCGTGCATCAATTATATAATTCACTCCAAGAGATCTAATTTCTCAAAATAACCTCGCCAGATTTCTGCTGAACCTACGCAACTATTCGTAACTTAAAATAAGTTTATAACATTTGAAATAAACGCAATAATTGTTTGCACTGTTAAATTATTTTTATAATATTTGTATGTTGTAAGCGCACAAACTTTTTGGTTTATACCGACAGATGTTTTTCAGTAAACAATGTAGGCTACGGAATTTAACCTAAAAAAAATAAAATAATAGCTTCAAATTGTGGTTGACTTATTGCCTTATTTAACGATGACGAGTTTAGTCTTTATTATTAAAAATTAAACGCAACAGGTGACTAGTGGCCTCTCGAGATCCGCCAGACCACGAGCATTTCCGCGCCTTAGGAACTGCTCGAGGGTCGGAATTTGACACGACTCTGCGCGTGCGCTCAAGCCACAGGCCGTGGAAACAAAGCCTTAGCGATCTAATTTCTCAAAATCGACTCAGCAGATTTTGCTGAAATTTTAACAATACGCTTCATAACTTAAATAAATCTACAACATTTTAAATAAATACATTACCGTATTTCATCGATTCTAAGACGCACTGTATTTTACAGACAGTGTTTAAGGAAAATTACGAAGTAACAGGCATTAAAAAAATCAAATTTGATAAATATACCCTACTGTACTTACTTGAAAATACATGATCAGACACTTAAATGAATTAAACTTAACCTCGGTATTATGATAATTAGTACTAAGTAGTTATTAAGGTTATGTTGATAATGAAACTACGTATTTTAATACCTGTAATATCTCTTTAATTCCTGTTCTGCAGCTCTGTTTCCATTTTTTCAGCGAATAACAACTTTTCATTTCACTGCTGCATCGTAATGTACTGTCTTTAAAGACATTTATACACGATAATTTTTTTTTTACCAACTTACTTCTCACAAAAGAACACAAGTTCAAATTACAGCACAATATTGAAATGAAAACACTAGCTATTTGAAAGGGAGGAAGGGCTATCATAGTGAATGGTTTTGCTGCTCTGCGCTTTGTTCTATTGTTCGGTTAGCAAGGGTTCATTTCTCGGAATATGAAAATAGAAATATCTCTGGAGTACTGTTTTGACATCAAATGTATGACGCCATCGATTCTAAGACGCTCCTCGTTTTTTTTTTTTAATATCAGAAAAGAAAAAATGTGCGTTTTAGAATCAATGAAATACGGTACTTTTTGATGAGGTTAATTTATTTTCACAGTATTTGTGTACTGTAAGTGCTCAGTCTCTTTGGTTTTCAACCGACAAACGCTTTTTACGAAACAATAGACGTAATTTAACCTAAAAAAGCTTAATAGCTACCTATTGTGGTTGACCTAACCTTATTTGAAACTGAAGTCATGTACCGACAAAACCCAACGAAAACCATCAGTTACACATTGTCTAAACGTCTTGTTAGTTTCGACAATTTGCCGCCATGCCCTTGAAGTGTCCTTGAAGAAGACACGACCTCCTAGAAACGATTTCCGGTGACAGATATGGACTTTAAATTAACTATTTGTTGATACTGTACATGTAGACATATTAAAATGGCAGTTCCCGTGGTTAGACAAAGAGATATATCCTTCATGGTTCGGGAAATGGAGGCCTACTTTGAGGTTAGTTTCATACAAGATATCTTCGTACAAAATTTCAAAACAATCGGTTAATGCGTTTGGGTAAAAATGCGTACACTCGTTATTGTAAATCAGAGGCCGCCATTTTGAAACAGGAGTGAATGAAAAAAATACATTACACAAATGTCGTTCAGGCTTTATACAAAATACTTTTGTAGCAGATTTCAAAACAATCGGTCTATGCTTTTAGTCAAAATTGCGTAACAAACACGCAAACCAAATGTCGAACGGTCTAGTTGAAACAAACCTCGCTTCGCTCGGTCGATTACAATAATCACGTTAGTTTGTTTAGGTTCCTTGAAATAGATGGGTCAGTAAGCAACACCAAGACGGTATAACCTTAGATGGCATTCTGATAGTAAACGTCTTTTAAAACAGGTCTCTCTGGGAGGACCTGGAGGGACAGTAGGTATCTTGGGCAAAGCACAGCCGAGAAAACCATAGGCCTCGTTACAGAGCACACCGAATAGGTTAGGAATAAACCATGAAAGGTTATGCAGGAATAAAGGGGGATACTGCATAAGGGCCGGTATCTATGATTATAAGGGCCGGTAGGAGGCTAAGGGTTGTTTGCGTTCCAAAACCCTGAGGAAATAGCAGAACTAGCTAGTCAGAACGACTATGTGAACGAACGAGCAAACAAATTTCGTCTCTTTCTATTTCTGTCTTTCTTTTTCTTCTTCGTTTTCGATAACAGTACATGCGTATTACACGAAAACGTTGTGTTGCTTTGGTTTCGGTATTTTTCCTTAGTTGAAGAACACGTGCACGCTGTAACCGTTTATAATAAATTCGAAATTTATATAAACGTTTATAATAATTGTTGTTAATATTGGTAGTTTTTAACAACATAACAGCCTATTAGCTGTTCAATGAATCAGTTGTTCGTTACGAATTAGTATAAAACAGCTGATCTTTAACTATAACTACAGTAAATAATATCTAAGCTGGGTTCACGTATTTATTTATTTAAACAAAACAAGTTATTTGTAAACATACCTTCAGTATACTCAGTAAAGATATTATTAACAAAAGCTTCGCTTCTGTCGGTAACTCCCCGAGTTCCACACGGTACTTTTATTTATATTTGTCTTAAACAATGGCAGCAAACATCAGTTGAAATATAACCCTGAATTAACAAATGTGAAAGGAAATCAGCTGATTAGGTGATCACTACTTCATCCCGCAGCGTTACTATTTTTCCATTGCATGTATATCAGACGTAAGTTTTTATATTTCATAGATATAGAGTCTTAACGACCACCTCAAAACGTGTCAGGTTTGACGTTCATGACATAGTCCCGGGTGTGGGTCTTACCATAATGGCCGCTTTTATCCAACGGGAATTCGCTAATAAAGCACTAAATCGTTTTAACCCAGAATGCAAAGCTAGATGTCTGTATCCAGCCACGGTATCTGTACATAGTTTAAGCATCATGACCATTTTGGTCGCCGCCATATTTGGAAAGTTTTCTTCATTACCGGCGAGATACGACCGAAAATGGTCACCGCTTCGCCACTGCCTTTCCGATCTGTACAAATATGGAGCTATTGGACATCCGACTTTTAACGTTTTTTATATCTAGACGGCCGATTCTTTGTTTATATTTCTTTGGATAAATTGTTTCAGCTGGGCGATGGAACTGAAGACGAAAAGCAAATAGTGCTGGGTTCTCGGACAATTGAGTGATTTTATTAGTGTTTCGTAGTGTACAATGGTAGTTTTTAAAACACCAATTGGAATAGGCACTCAAAGTTTAAAATGGCAATTAGCTAATAATAGATCGATATATCCAAATTTATTTACGATTATCAGAATCTTATCTGGGTGTAGAAGATCGAATGAGTCACGATAATTTTTAACTCAACTATTTTAAGCCTCCTTGATTACAAGATAAAACGACAGTTACACCATCGTAACACTTGTATGACGTCACCAAGGTTATTGTTGGACGTTAGAAACAAATAAATTCGGTTCGGAAACTATAAAGAAAAACCTCTGAAAATCAATGTAATTTTCAAAATCCGTTCTCATTGTTAAAATTATGATTAATGAATGCGATCTCATTCTAAAAATTCTATGAAAACTGTAATGCGTTATGGAGGAAACACAAATATACACTCTAAAATTTATCACTGTTGCTTACAAAGTTCGATATATCTCGATAACTAGCATGATGTTCGAGAGATTAAACAACATTAGATGCTTTACAACATTCGAAAATTTCAAAAAAGGCTGTAATAAGAGCTACGAAGGCTCATATCAGTCCTTCACTTGGAAAGACATGAACATTTCTCTTCACCATATCAATTGTTTCGTTTATGTCACAGCTGATTATAATCATACGTTTAAATAATTACGTAAATTAAATGCTTTGTTAAATAAATATTTACTTTACAATAATAATGCATGTATTGTTTTATAAAATATATCTCGATATATGATTCTAGTAGTAAAGAAAAAGGGGTTGGGACGCTTAAGTATTAATACAAATCTACTTTTCTCCATGGAAATAATATTTTCTGTATATGAGTTGTGTAAATTATGTAATGAGACGGGCAACATACTGAGGGCGCTGGATTTTGATCAGCGGAAAGTGAATATGTGATGCGCCTTCAGGACAAGTTTGTAGTTGCTAGTCATGTGTTTGCCCATAGCGACTGTTTTCGTGAATTAGTTTTTTCTAGTGCGTTCTAAAACTGAGTGACGACAATATTGAGCAACGTTGGGCAATAAAGTTTTGTACAGACTTGGCACAGTGCAACGGAAACTTTTGCAAAACTTCAGTAGGCCCACGAAGACAGTGTTTTTTCAAGGGTTTTAAGGCATTTTTTAAAGGACAAGATTCAGCTGAAGATGAACCACGCAGCGGAATTCATTCTTCTTCAAGAACTGATGAAAATTACGACAGAATCCGGGATCTTGATTTTTCATACTGTCTGTCGATGGTAAGAATGATCGGGGAAGAGTTGAATTTGACTCGCACCACAGTTCATCAGATATTGACCGATGAGAAAAAACTCTGCACAAAAATGGTTCCAAAAAAACCTTTCGCAGGTACAAATGAATATTAGGAGGAAAAGATGCTTTGACGTTTTGGAATCGATTGAAAATGATGCCCACTTTCTGGAAAGTTACTGGTGACGAGTCTTGATGTTTCAATACGAACCCGAAACCAAGCGCCAGAGCATGGAATGAGCAAGTCGAAGAACATTCTGCTTTGCTTTTTGATAACCAGGGAATAGCCACAAGCAAGGTGAAACAGTCAACACTTTTACACAAAAGGGCATTCGCGTGAGATCAAACATTAGAACGAGTGGATCTGACATTACTATAATGCGACGTATAACACAGCAAGAGTGCATTGGAGGAAAAGATCAAGACGTGATAATATACAGCGGTCGAAAAAGAAGGAAGTTTGATAAGTGTAAGTATCTGGCAGATAAAATTTCCCGGAACGGAACACTTGATGAGGCAGTCCAGGAGTGCAATATATTGGGTAGAAAGGCTATTGCTATGCTTAGCAGTATTTTATGGAACAGAAGTATTTCAAAAGAGAATAAAAAACGAAATTATCATGCCACTGTAAAAAAAAACATAATAATATACTGCTCGGAAGTCTGGCCTATAAAAGAGCAAGCTATAAAAGCTTTTAACAGCTACGGAAATGGACTTTTGGAGAAGGTCAGCTGGTAGGTCAAGAAAGGAAAGAATCACGAACATCAGGATTAGAGAAATTATGAGTTTTAACCGCTCTATAATAAAAGCCATCATGGATAAACAACTGATATGGGTCGGCCATGTTCAAAGGATGCCACAGGCCAGAATACCAAAACAGATTTTAAAATGGAATCCTAAAGGAAGAAGGAAGCAGGGTAGACCTCAAAAGAGCTGGCAAAGTGGTATTGTCGAGGAAATGAAATGAAGAAGACTAGAAGAAGATCTCCGGAATGATAGGGAGGAATGGCGTTTGGGAATCGGAAGGCGTAGGACGCTATAGACCGATATCACGTCTATGATGATGATAAACCAAATGATGATGATAACACAGCTACATTTTCGTAGTCAGAAAAAACATTCCTGTGATTTCTTGACTTGAGTCCTTGTGACTTCTTCGTCTTCCTGAAATCGAAAATCGTCTCAAAGGACGTCATTAGGAATACTAGAAAACATTCAAAAGGATGTAACCGACCAGCTGAAGGCTATTCCAGTCTCCGAGTTCCAGTGCTACAAGGAGTGGAGGAACCGTCTCCAGCGCAGTGTATTTTGAGGAATTTTGAGGAAGACAATATTGATTTGTAATTCTATTCGAATAAAAACATTAAAAAATCAATTTCATTACTTAATTTGCACACCTCGTACTTTATCTGGTGAGAATATAAACAAGTAACACGTTAGTTTCAAAATTTCTTGCACTTGTACAAAATTCTAACGGTGTTTTATCGATATATGACAAAATATTTTGGTTTTGCATTGTTAAACTGTATAAATATAGAAATAACTTTCTCGCATATGCTGACATAAAGAGAAAATAAATATCAAACGACCAATCGCACTTACTTTCTCCCAACCAATTACCACAGAATACCGAATAGGCTACGATTTAACGATTTGCGAGATTTGTCGATGTCTCCCTCCGGACGTTTTGAAAAAATTGGAACAAAATGTTTTGTGTATTTGAGAATTAAATTTCAGCAATATAATAAAAACTTTTAGAGCTAATTTTTCTTCAGAGTATGAGCTAAGGAACGGCATCATGGTAAAAAATGAGCACCGATCCTAACTTCTAGATCGTCAAGTAGTCATTAAAGAGCTCAGTTCTCCAACCATCAGCTCTGCAGTGGTCTAGCAACGCCTGAAAAGGTTAAATAGGCTGGGCCAGACTAATAAGGTTACACTCCTTTGAGTACTAAGTCAAGCCCTTTATAGCATACCCTCCTTATACCAGAACCGTTTTGCAGACTTGAGGACAGCTACTTAAAGATGGAGCTTAAAGAGGAAGAAAAGGCTAGAAGATCTAAGGTCTAGAAAGATAAGTGAGGTTTAAGACAGAGGCTAAGGAGCTCCTCGGTAACTTTGACAGGTGCAGAGCAAAGATCTGTATAAGCCTTAGCAAAAATAATCTAAGATTTCTGACGAGTTTCCTAACGGGATATGGCACCCTTAATCTTAGGAATCTTGGCTTAGTATCCCTGGAGGGGAGGAAACTCCGTATCATCTGCTGTTAGAATGTGAGGAGATTGCTACGAGAAGAGTTAGTTGTTTGGAATGTTACCAATTAGAAACTGTTTACCTTGAATCCACTCCGAATCCTGGACTTCGTGAAGAAGTTAGGGCTGGATAAGATACTGTAAACCCTAAACATTCATTCAACTTATATATCATATTATGATCTTGCACAAGTCAGCAAAACCCGATAAATACTATTCGTGGTTTTGACTATCGACTCTAAAAATGATAATAAAATAGTGTATTTTGTTCCAAATGAAAAAGTATAATCGTTAGCATTTTTGTTCAGAAAAATATATTCTTAAAGAAATAAATTTGAACCAATACTTCAATATCTGGCTGTGTTCCCAATGTTTAACTTCTTAAAGTTTAATTTTACTTTAAGATCAATGTAATAAAGCTAAAATTTTTGATGAGTCCTAACGGGACATGGCATCCTTAACGGACATTTTAGAAATCTTGGCTTAGTAGAAGATCCAACTTGCAGATACTGCTGGACAGAGAGGAAACTCCCATCACCTGCTGTTAGAATGTGAGGAGATAGCTATGAAAAGGTAAGTATTTTGGGAAGTTACCAATTAGAAATGAGGGATCTATTTACCCGTGGCCAATATTTTGATTTCACAACTATGATTCACAACCCATGTTGAATCACAACTGATCATTAGATCACTTTATTTTGTATAAGATTTATATACTTTAGCAATATGTCATTATACTAGCCAGGCTAGTACACTAGTACATTATCTAACGCGTGAACACACCAGCCTCGTTATTAGGGACGCCTAGTAGTCAACGTTAACGTTATTCCAGTTAATATGTATAGACTTATGCCATTTTCAAACCTTTAAACGGTGTAATAAAACAGTTTTAAAATTGGTTTCATAATAATATATTTTTTGTGCAAAAAGCATACAATTTTCGTTTTAGAGTCTTTAAATTATCAAATTTCCCTCCCGCGCTTTGTTGAGATAGGATTGTTTCAGTTACATTCACCATACAGAAATCTTAAGATTGATTTTTTTCACGATCACTAAATATTAAGCCTATATTTGGAATAGGGAGGAAATAAAAGTTATAGGTTATTTAAGGGAATTAGAATAACCACAATTTAACGCGATTTTTATTTGTGGGCAAGTCACAATCTCGCACGTTTACCATAAAATGGTCTGGCCTTAGCAATCGACGACAAAACATTTTGTCAGAGCTTTGACACATATATTATAAATATTTTGGTATTCGAGTTACGTGAAATATTTGTGTTTGCACTATCAGCGTGATTCGAGTATATATATTTAATAACAGTTTATAACCTATAATCGTTTGAATCGAGAAACAAATTACATGCAATATAGTTAGGTTATGTTATATTGGCTGCATATTCTCCACAAAAAAGGGGGATTTATTATCTGTGTATCTGAAGGTTCCGGGCTTGACGTTTCTTCTTCTCCTTTGAAGGGGTACGTTAGAAAAAAATATTTGTCTCGACGCTTGGCTGTCCTAGCCATTGTTGACTTTTCAGAAATGATTGACCAGTTCAGTCAGAAAAATCCAGAAAATTGTAGGTTAGTGTAGGATCTTTTTAATACAATTCAGTAACGTTTATTAGATCTAGGTGAGACAAGGTGGCTATACTATAGGCCCTACTCCAATGGATACAAGGAAAAATTTAAACTTTGTATGTTAATTTAAATAAAATTTGATTGAAAAATTATTTTTATTTCCATTTATAAGTTTTCGCGTTTACCCTTAGTATCATTGGATAGTAAGAATGTGTGTGATTTTAGTTTAGAATTTATTCTTAGAACCTTATCCAGTACACTATATGTTTTTCCATTAAAGCAACACACACAAGCACAACGCCACAACGATTGGCGAAATAACAAAATATAATACACATTAACCATCTTTTTCCACTTCATAAAAAAAAACATTATTTCATAATAAGGGGTCCGCTACAGATTTTGGGCCCGGGGAGACCATACAAATTTTATGGGGAGGCAATGATCAGCTGAGCTAATCGAAAGCACTTTTACCATTACGCTTCAGTATTTTCTACTAGCAATGTGCAAATTGCTCGCCGTCTCTGTGATCGATATTTTTATATAAAATATGTGCAACAAGAAGAAGAAGAAGTAGCGACGCCAACTGCACCTCCGTAACTCGTGACCTATATCCGGCGACTGTAGCGTTCTTTCAGAGAATATACTATAGTCTATGATCTTATTTTCTCTGTTGGAATGTACAACTGCAGGGTTGAAAAGTTAAAGCAAATTAAAAGTTGATCAGGTCAGCCATAGCTTTCTAATCATTAAATAAAAACTATTAAATTTAAATTGGACCGTTAATTGTATAATAGAATGTCGATCTTAGAGGCACATAAACTGGATTAACATTTAGGCCTATAATATCCTATAGTTTGTTATAGGCGTTTACTTATTTCCTTACATACAATGTAGATGAAGTAACTGTGATTATGCAAAATATCGATTTTGTTCAGTTTTTGGGTCTTCTAAATCCAAAATAGTTTTTTTGTTTTGTTGTTATAAAATGCGTGTCTAGTATGTCCGGGCTTGCTTTCGCATATAGAACAAGAATGCTTGTACAGATTCTGAATCAAATTTGAACTAAGCATGTCTTTTGGGTTCATATAGATGCAAGTAGATGTTTGACAGATTTTGAAATTAACAATATATTTTTGTAAAAAGAAACGAATCGACAAAGATTTTGTTTATAACTTGTAGTAAACACTTTTTTTTGAATTCCGGGGTTTTCAAATTTACTACTGCTAATAATAATAATAATAATAATAATAATAATAAAAGCAATTTCCTCGATTTTTCTTTAGGCAAAAAAACAACTACAAGATTTAGGCAACTGTTATTAATATCGATCCTCTACCTATTGGATTGAGTCTGCTATCTGGTATTTTTTTTTTTACTTGAGCACTCCTCTCCCAAGGTCATTGTAAGATAACAGAAAATAGTAACGGTTGTAAATTTTAATTACTAAAGACTTGCTTTAATTCATATTTTCGGTATTTTTTTCTCGTTCATTATCTGCAGATTGCCCTTCTAAAAATATTTTAAAAATAAATAAGGTAGGCCATAATAGATAGATTTCATATTCGCCAATAATTCTTTCTAGAATAATTCTGTCCAAGAATTCTATTAACAGGAGAGGTTACGTCTGTCAAGTCTTCTTTGCTACTCCCAAAATCATCAGTTCTAATCCCAAAATTTAATAATTAGAAATTATTTACGTTCCAATCATAGTTTTTTAGTATGCCACTACACAAAAGTAATTAAAAATTTCAGATTACAGTATTTGTAGGAATAACATATTGCTCTTTAAATATATTTATGTTGAAACAACAGCATTGATTCATGAAACATGAGAATTTGTTTTGTTCATTGTAGTCATTTCGAAAAAGATTCTGTAAAAAAAACAACGTCCGTACTATAAACTCAAAACCTTTTCAACAACAATCCCATGCATACATTTCACTGTTGAATCAAATCAACCCGCACCGAACAGCCGTCGACCAATCGGGTAACTCCGTCAGCTTTATGCCCATATAAGGTATGAGCAATTCAGCGAAGATAGAAGAGGGGAGACGGAATAGTCGATGTTATAATAAAGGGGTGTTTGGTAGTAGTTCTCAGCCGGCTTTTGTTATTTTAATTGTTGTATATCATCTGATTTTTCAATTGAACTATTCATTAACCATTATTAACCTGTATGTTCCTATTAATTTCTAAAGGCCGATAAAAAACTAAAGTTTTTGTTACAAACACAATAAACCTACTTTCCGGCATTTCAAAAAGTACACCTTGGGCGAGTCCATATTCAAGACGATACTTTCCCCAACGGTTCAATTGCTTCGTTCACTTGCATCAATTTTGAAGTGGTGTTCGTAGTGTGTGACGTGTCGTCTTTGAAGAGGTAAGATAAGTTAAAGTCGATATGGTTACAACTTAAAAATTATATTAGAAATTATAGATAAGATTAACTTTTATCTATTTATATATTTGTTTATATTATTGTAGTACTTTCTACATATTTTGCAATAGAAGTTAGCAACCGGTAGAGCGAATAGCCTAGCCTACTTCGAATTCAAACACGCTTACTCTGCGTAAATTAACCTATGTGTGATTTACAATTGCAGTATTTTTAACGTTGAAAATGTTTAGTAGGATCCGAAAGATTTTATATAAATTTCCAAACAGGTTGTAAATTCAGTCAGGTGGTGAAGTCTAATTTTAGCCAAGTGGGAAATGAATGGCGTTTGATGCCGCTCATTCAAGGTGGTTGTTTTATTTTTAACCCAAGTAGTGAACGTTTATGTTCTATTTAGAAAGCTAATTGGGAATGTTTAGACATGTTAAATGAATAACCTTTCCGAAAACTCTCGTATGTCATGATATCACCATGATGTAGGTGTATAGCCTATTTAATGAAAAGACTTTTAAGAATGCCTTGCAGCAACGTCGTTTTAGTAAATTATAAGAAAATTATTATAGTATAAATTATTATAAGTATTATAAATTTTAGTAAATTATAAGCATACGTCGTTTTAGTAAAGTTTAACTTGCCATTTTGTTAAGAATTTGAAGTTGCTAGTGTTACTACTAGCAACTGTTCCCTAATAATGATCTAGGCCCTAATTTATTTCAAATTTAGTTTATAGACTCTTAATTTCAAATTTGTAGTTTCGGCCTAATGTATTCAATAAACTGTGTGGGAAAGTCTTAATCATTTGTAGGTGTGTGTGTGTACAGTACTGTAGTGTGTGTAAATTTTTTCATTTGGGTTTTCTTCCCCTCATTCAGTTATCATAGACCTACACCCTTAACAATGTAGTTTTTTCGTAAGACTAGGATAATTTTTTAATTTGAGAAATAATATAACCTAGTTTATGTGGTTTATAAAGTAAGGCAGTGGGCCCAAAATCATGGGTTGTGGGAGGATAGACGGCTTAGAACTCGACTGCAAAAGAAGTATCTCAAGAAATATGTTCAATAATTCTACAAAAACTACTTTACTGTCAATTGAAATTGCACACAAAACAGATATTTTAAAAATAAAGTGAACAAGGTGATAGAACAATGCAGCCGTGTAGGACTACTATGTTTGTACTACAACACGCATTTGGCAAGGATGAATGACTTTGAAAAGTAACATGAAATAAAAATCTGTATTTCATCTTTATTAGTTACACATTAGAAAAACAGATTACATTTTTTACTCGCATAGGTTGTATGCACCATTTTTCTGATAGGTGTAATTATTAGACCAAACAAAATGCACTTCTTGATTTCATTTTATTTCTGTGGTCCTGTTTTTCCAATAAAAAAAAATCAGGCCGTAGGTGTGTCCCATGATGAGCAAATTTGGGAACTGCTAGACTAAGGTGACCTAATTGTTGCCAATTGGGACAGTTCATAAAGAAAATTGTTAAACAGTTTAAATATGTGAAATTAAAAATTCTGTTATCACTTGAATTAATAAAATGTATGTTTTGTGTCAATTTAATTTTTATAAATATTAGTCAAATAAGCTAGCTGATAAAAGTATCAGCCTTAAAGTAAAGTTATCTTTTGGTCCTCCTTACTATAAACCTGGTGTTTAGATTATATGCCCTAACAAGGCTATATTATGCTATATTGAATTCCTAATCTAGAGGCAGGACAGATAGCCTACCTATTTAGTCTTATGTTACTCAGTATTGTTATAGTTAACCTTAATTTTTATCCTAATTAAATTTTTTTGTTACAGTTGTAAAGTACTAATTTATAAACGCAAAAATGTGTGACGAAGAAGTAGCAGCTTTGGTAGTAGACAATGGATCCGGAATGTGCAAAGCTGGGTTTGCAGGCGACGATGCACCCAGGGCAGTATTCCCCTCTATCGTTGGCCGACCAAGACATCAGGTATGTTCACACTTAATGTAGCTTTAGCTTATTGGTCAGCTCTGTGTGGTGGGTTACTGTACGAATATATATATGAATGCGCGCGCGCTGCGCGCGCGCGCACACACACACACACACACACACACACACAATGGCGATGGTTTTAAAGTTAATAAAACAAATTTTTTATTTGATAACAGTGTTTCTGGTATTAATACAATTAAAGGACTAGATAATGTGTTGATCATAAAAACGATTAAATAAATGTTTGTTACTAATAATAAAAACAATAGACTTTTTTTCATATAAAAAAAAAAAAGACAAGAACCTAAGTAACGTGGTTTTATTGTGAAGGACCTAACATGGTTTTATATTGAATTTCGAATGCATTATGTGAATATTATGGGTACAGTATGCTCCATGTAATATGAACAGCAGTGACATCTGTTCAAATTTTTGTAAAAATTACAAATTTTAATCTTGCACATGTGAATCTCTTAAATAAATTAATAAAATATTTAAAAAACCTTAATTAAAAAGTCATTTGCATAAATATCATTATTAAATAATTTTAATGCGTGGAAAATGTATGCCAATTATAATTTTATAATTTGCCTTATTAGAAAATTGCAAAATAATATTGGTTAGGTAATACTGGCTGTAGTTTGTTTCTGAGTTTATCTAATTTTCTTATTTTAATATATTGAATTATTTATTTGCATTAAGTAAAGCATTTTGGGGGGACAATTGCAGTGAATTATTACTATACCAAGTATTTAAGTGCAGTATGTGACACTTCTTGGAATTATAACAAGTTGGCTGTTAAATTACTACAGAAAATTACGATTTTTTTCAAAAATATAAAAACCTTTATAGTGTAGGCTTATCAAATAAAAAGTTTTGTTGTGATGCTGTTTAAAATAGCAGCTCTCTAGTAAGATCTACTAGAACAAGTTATGCAAAGTGCTTGTTTCTGTGTTGTAATGCTAGTGTTACCATTTGGTCATAAGTGTATCATGAGGATTAAATAACTAGTATTAAAGTGCAATTATTGCATAATGTGTAACAAGGTTAAGAGAGTAATTTAAGACTTGAAATTAGTCTTCAGTTGCTTTAATGTTGGTTGGTATCTAAACTACAGTTTGAAGTTGGGCATTTTAGGTATCATATAATCATTAGGCCTAATTATAAAAATAGTCAAAATTACAACATACAATGATACCTTTAAACAAACAGATTTATGCCAATTCTGCACAAACTAGATTATTAAAATATTACCTGTTGGCGATTATTGAATTTATTGAATAGTGACCAATAATGTGAACTGTTTGTTACTAAATAGCATTGAAAACTTAAATATGTCCACATTTTTTTCAAATATTTTTGAGGTCTTGTGTGACCTTAATGTAAAATTTAAAAAAATATTTAAGCCTTTTTCCTCACAAATCAGCTATAATTAATGATTTTGTTCAAATTTTGTACAAGTAAAAGGCTACAAGTACAATACCCCAAACAAATGTAGGGTCTATGTGTCTTATATAAAAAAAAATTCAGATGGTGTCAAAAAGAAAAAAAATCAGGAAGAAATATCAGGAATTTTTTTTTAATCAATTCATCCCATTAGTCATAATGAATTATAAATTATTTCAAATTTGGTTCACTAAACGGTTTTTCGCTGAAATAAAAATTCACTGATTTGAATAGTCTAACTTTACTTTGATATAGGCTAAGACCAAAATTCCAGCAAATCAATTTAATCCAATTTGAGAGATTGCAGAGGATTTTTTTGTTTGTAATTGAATTTGAGAGAAAAAAATATTAAGGAATGTCATTTTATATTATTGCAGGCAAGTATAGAATTGTTCATGTTACATATATATTTATTTCAGAATAGAAGCTAAACTTTTTTTTAAGGCGAAAAACACATTGAGGCTATTATCGCCTCACTAAATGTGTGTGTTAAACTCGGCTGCCGCGAGGGTGTATATCCTCAATTGGTGTAGCTAGTCTACACCCCCTGTGGGGTTGTTATAAAAAAAATACTTTTTCCATAAAATTTAATAGAGTAAATCGAAACATGTTTTTTGGTTTGTTGCTTTTAATTTCTGTTCGGTAAATTTAAAAATCATTTAATGAAATATTAAAATAGTTGTTACATAATCTTGTATATTTGTTGTATAAGATTAAAAGCATTGTAAATTATAGCAATGTTTTCTTATCCTAAACTATGTTTTCAGAAGTGTACTTTCTCACTTTATAAGGAAGTAGGTCTATAAAATGTAGATAGCTCGAGAGAGCTTTAATTTTTTACCTTCTGTATTTAAATGAATATTTCTGAATAAGTAGACCTAATTTTCTTTTCTTCAAAAAGTAGACTAATGTTTTTTCAATTTTGTTTAAATGTAGTTCTAATTATTCAATAGAACAAATGAATCTCTAGTTTCCAAACAAATTTAAGAGCTTTTGAAAAAAACTTGCTAACAAATTTTTCAAAATCTACATTAAAATGTTCTTGCTAAAACATTGAATATATTATATATAAAATACATGTATACATATATACAATATACATACGTATACTGTTTTTTTGTAATGCATGCAAGCTATTGTGGAAATTTTGTAGTAAGGTATTATAGAAGTTCTGGAATAAATAATAATAAAAACCGTATTTTTATTCAAATATTATCTCAGATCATATGTTTTTTTCTGCTTCAAATTTTATACTGATAAATTTCTGTGACCAAAATCTGATTAAACCTATTTCGAGAAACAATTTTATTTTGATCTTGATTCTCTGAATTTTTTGTAGGTGAATAGCATTGAATGTTTATTTTAAATACAAAAATGTTTTCTTAAAAAAATTTGAAGGAGTGAAAAATGTATACAATATCAGCAACACTAATGATTTTTAAAATTTTTCTAGGGAGTCATGGTCGGTATGGGGCAGAAAGACAGTTACGTAGGCGATGAGGCTCAGTCAAAAAGAGGTATCCTAACACTTAAGTATCCCATTGAACACGGAATCGTCACAAACTGGGATGATATGGAGAAAATCTGGCACCACACATTTTACAATGAATTGAGAGTCGCCCCTGAAGAACACCCTGTATTGCTCACTGAAGCCCCACTCAACCCCAAGGCTAACAGAGAGAAGATGACTCAGGTGAGATTGCACTATTATATGCTGTCTGTGATTTGTGATACAGAAAATTGGAGAATTTAAAAAAAAATGTATTTTACGTTGTCAAATCCTTGGTTTTTAGAATTGTAAATGATGTTAAATCTGCATAACTTAGCATTTTGTTAATACGAAATTGAATTTTAATGGCGGTCAGGGTTAATTTTTTTTCTTTGCTAATGTCATTTCAATGTTTAAAATGCTAATTTTTGTAGATGTAATACAGATAATAGAGATAGTAATAGATAAATCTAATTTACCAAAAAGTGTAAGAAGTAAAAATTGTTATATAGTTGGAAGTTTGTGAAACTATGTTACAACATTTACCTAATGAATTTTGACAACACATTTTAAGTGCATAACTTAAATAAGTGATTAGAGTTACCTTTGTCACAATCTACCTTTTACAAGCAACTTTTAGTAATCCTGTGAGTGTATTGTGTTTTTAATACATTATTTATTGCACACCAACAACTGAATTACCTAAGAATTTCTATTCATAAATGTCAATCCCAATTATGCCTCAATTGTTATTAGTACTATAAAGAACATTAATTTTATAGAGTAATTTATTTTATTCATACTGTAGTTATTGAATCCTTTCAAATCTTTTGTAAAGGTACACCAATATTGTAAAACTTTGTAAGCTGTTTGACAGCCCTGTTTAGGTCTGTCTACAACCGTTGCCCTATATATTTTTACTGCAAGTTAATATGGCTGGATAACTTGATATATTGTTAACACGTTACTAATTTTTAAATTCTACCATTTTCAATTGATGCTTTAAAAAATAATAATAAACCGTAATTTGAACTAGTGGTGGTGTGTCTTGAAATATAGCAAACATAATATAAAGTTTGATTATAAAAACCGTTAAGAGCTATTAAATTAAAGGCATCAAATGGATACTTGCTTTTAATAAACTTTATTAGACTAATTTTCATTACATTAAAGAAAATTAGGTTTGGCTCTGAAAAATATATTGTTAGGAAACTCTAAAAAGTAGCTTGAAATGAATGCATGGAAGTTGCAGAGTAGGTTTTATGTTTTTTGTCAAGGTTTTTCTGTTGTTTTTATGTAGATTCAACCTTACCCGACTTTGAAATGTTTTACTTTTATTTTGCAGATTATGTTTGAAACCTTCAACACTCCTGCCATGTACGTAGCAATCCAAGCTGTACTCTCGCTGTATGCTTCTGGTCGTACCACCGGTATCGTATTGGATTCTGGTGATGGTGTCTCGCATACAGTCCCCATCTACGAAGGTTACGCTCTTCCTCATGCTATCCTGCGTTTGGATCTTGCCGGCCGAGACTTGACTGATTACTTAATGAAGATCTTGACCGAACGTGGTTACAGTTTCACGACAACAGCCGAGAGAGAAATCGTAAGAGATATCAAGGAAAAACTTTGCTACGTTGCACTGGACTTTGAACAAGAAATGGCGACTGCTGCATCTTCCAGCTCTCTAGAAAAATCTTACGAACTTCCTGATGGACAGGTTAGTTTAATTTTTGAGTTATTGTTTAGGTTATTTTTCTTGATTTTCCTTGATAGAAATATTTACTACATTTAAAGTTTGTTTTGATTAAATCAACCATATTAAAAACAACAGAAAAAAACTATATTAAAAAAAATTTTTTATAATATGTACTATGAAGAAAGCAGCTTTTTGGATTTGTAAAAAAACTTTTGTTATTAATATGTATTAATAAACATTATTTATAAGCCGTATTATTTAAATACAAGTAAATAAAAGAAGAAAGTCGTTATATTTTGTGAAGTAAAAATGAAATGAGTAAAATTGTTAGTTCAATAAATTTTTAATTTGAAACATACAACTAAAGGCTGCTCTACTGTTTATTCATTTTTTTTCTGTCACCAAACATGGCTCATCGTTATTGTAAACAGTACTAGCCTAGGAAATGTGTCTGTTTATTCATTTTTTTTCTGTCACCAAACATGGCTCATCGTTATTGTAAACAGTACTAGCCTAGGAAATGTGTTTACACTTTGATTGAAAGCTCCATTCATAGCAAAACTCCGGACAAAGTTAAAATAGTTAATAGTTAAATAGTTTACAGGAAATGGCGACTGCTGCTTCTTCCAATTCTCTATGGATATTGCTCAGTTTTTGTCTGGTTTTACAAGTTCAATATTATCTTGTGTATTGAAAATCCAAGTTGTTACAATTTAAATTACTTACTTTTTGGCATTGTTAACCAGAAATTGTATACAACAGACTCGGCAGTATTGGGTTATGCATATGATATCACAATTTCATAATTACAAAGCAAACATGTATTTGTGCTTTTTTAAGTAGTAGTTTTCCATAATCAATTTTGCCTTTTTTCCCCAACAGTATTTCTATAAATAGCTGAACACCATGACCCTTTTGGTTACTGTGATTGTACTAGCCAATCACAAAACATTGGTCTGCAAATAGGGATAATCATTGAACATCAGTGTTCGGTAATATGAAAACCGAGTCTAGCAGTAGTCTTCAGATGACGAGTTATTGTTATTAGAAATACTTGCTCAGATGACGAGTTATTGTTCTTAAAAATACTGTGCTCTATTGAAGGGCACATGCACAGCTTAGTTAGGATGGGTTTTTGGAAATGCATGGCATATACCTCACAATCAAATGAAATATAGTAAATATATTCGAGTTATTTTCAAAAAAGACGTGATTTATTAATAATTTTCTCGGCACCCTGGGGATAATTTGGAGTGCTATAAACGTTTACAAACTTTTTGATTGGAACAAATTAATTTGTTTTGTTATAATTATTGTCTAATTTTTTTTTTTTTTTTTAGGTAATTACAATTGGTAATGAACGATTCCGTTGCCCCGAGGCTCTTTTCCAACCCTCTTTCTTGGGCATGGAAGCTTGTGGCATCCATGAAACCACTTACAACTCCATCATGAAGTGTGATGTAGATATCCGTAAGGACTTGTACGCTAACACCGTACTCTCAGGAGGTACCACTATGTACCCAGGTATTGCTGACAGGATGCAGAAGGAAATCACAGCACTTGCACCTTCGACAATGAAGATCAAGATCATTGCACCACCAGAGAGGAAATACTCCGTATGGATCGGAGGCTCCATCCTTGCATCGCTCTCGACCTTCCAACAGATGTGGATCTCTAAACAAGAATATGATGAATCCGGTCCTTCCATCGTCCACAGGAAGTGCTTCTAAGTCAATAAAAGACTCGATCTGTGTATATGTTAGGCTCCGGGCCAAAATAAATATCATTAATCTATTCTACTGATAGATAATGCTATAATGTCAGGTAGTATCGAATACAGTGTACATGCGAGCGACGCCGTATTGGATTCTACCTTGCATTATCTAAGTATTTATTGCAGATTGGTTACAAGTTTTTATGCAGTAATCAAATCTCTTCCTTTATAATATTGTTAAAAACATCTTTTATACTGGTATTGTAAGTACTATTGTTTATTCAATTCATTCCAAGAGCATTCCACAGTTTATTGTTCATTTTGTACTTTTGAATGTTTGTTAACGTAAATTATGCCTTTAAAGTATAATTTGTGTTGTCACTTTTTTTTGTATATGCCTTCATGTAAGATGGATATTATATTGGATTAAACCTTTTCCAAATCCTATTATTTATAATTTGTGTGTATTATTTTCCTGTTTTTTTGTACAATGTTAAAATTCTGTAGGTTAACTTTATTTATAAAAGACATTTTTCTGAAAAATGAAGTCTAAGGTTGACCTTGTATGCAAATGTTTTATATGCTAGTTATTTGTGTTAAATCTTTGAATTGAGGCTTAATAAAAGAGCATGTATTTAAAATGTTTCTTTGATTAATGTCTCCTTACAACTTTAAAGTATTAACACGGCATGAGGATCAATATTAAAAGAAGTTTTAACCACACTTCATAAAGGATTTCTACTGGTTTAACAGTAAATAAATGATGTAATTAAAGTTCTGTTATTTGTAGTAAAAAGTTAACATGCAGTTTTTTAGGATTAGAAAGAAAGCATGGAATATTGCAGTAAATGTCAAGAAGCAATTTTGGAAGGAAACCTTGATGCTCAAGGTAGTTCTAACAATTTGTTTTAGAAAGTATTCACTGAAGAGATTAAAAATCTTTAAATCTTCTTCTATGTTGCTCTATGATATCATATAGGCAGTAAAATTTTGTGATGAATTGGGAAGATTTCTTGGTTTATCTTCTATATTTCATTTTTGTAGTGAAAGTTAGAAAATAAGTAAATACCCTGAAATGGTGTAGGACACTGGTGTTTATTTGATCATTGAAAAACAGCATCAGTATCACTGGTGCTCATTTTACCATTTCCTTGTAAGTCTTCAAAATAATGCCAACGTTTTGTGTATACAACTTTAGTTGCTTCTTTTTTGTAAGCCTTATAAAACAGGCATTGGAATTTTTTTTAACTGAATTTCGTATTTACAGAAGTGACCTATGTACCAAATTAATGAATTTTGTTTTTTGCAATTTGCGTAACAAATTTTTATTGCAATAAACAGTTTATTATTTTTATAATTTGCGGTTGACTTCAAAGGATATTTACAGTGACAAAATATCAATTATAGATTTTGGTAGCTTCAAGCTTAAAAGTAGGAAGTAATTTCAATGTCTGGCTTCAGAAGTCTTACTTAGTTTTACTGAAGCATTTGAGTGAAAAAGCTAGGGATTACAGCAATTAGTACTACACATTATTAATTATAACACTAAAGGTTAAAAATCACCAACATGATAAAATATCAGTCAAATTAACGAACAAGGAAGCAAACCGCTTTCAAGGTCAATATTTGACCCAATTCCATTAAAGTAGCAGTTCCTGCTTGGAAATAACGACACCGGTTACAACTGATACTTCCACATTCACAACTGTTGAATCAAATCGAACAGCAGTCCACCAATCAGGTAACTCCATCAGTTTTATGCCCATATATGGTAGGAGCACTCAATGAAGACTTTCCGGTAGTAAGGAATGGACGAGTCCATAGTAAATTTCAGGGGGTTTTAGCGACAACAACTAACCGGCTCTTGTTTATTTATTTGTTAAAACTAATTAATTTTTTTAAGAAAAAAACGTTAGTCAACTTTAATATTGTTTAAAAATAATTCATGTTTCAAAGGTGTATTGTATTTAATGTAAATATTTTATTTTTTCTGCTGTAGTAACAAATACACCTAGGTCGAGTCGATTTTCATAGGCAACCGCTCTTTTGAAGTAACAGTGAAATTGGAACGTGATTTTGTGAAACAGCTTTTAGAACAGGTTAATGTTATGGTTTATAACAAGTGAATAAATGACATTGTTTTATAATATATATATATATATATATATATATATATATATATATATATATATATATATACATTAAATACATAAATGCAATGTTAGTAGGATACTTTATAATTTTAGCAAGAAATTATTGAATGAAGAATATAACATTCGAATTTTAAATCAGTATTGTATTAATGTAATTAAAAGAGCTCTTCACCATTTCCAAATTTATGACATCTAAATTTTATTTTTTTATTATTCCGCCATTACTGTTTTATTACCGACTAAATTAATGTGGTATTTTTTGTTATATTAATTAGGTGTGATTTTTTAATCGTATACAAGTCCTTCCAAATTACACTTGGGTAAGGTTAGGTTACTGATTATTAAAAGTAGGCTTATTATAAAATTGTGCATTCCATTTTTTTTACAACCGAAAAATTAAATGTTAAAACAAAAAGGAAAATAAAACTTTAAGGTAATCTTTTATATTATTATGTCTTAAGTAATGTAAAGCATCAGTTTAACAGGTTGTTGTAGGCCAAATTGATTCTTTCAGGTGGTTGTCTAATTTTAGATAGCCTACTTCAGCATTCATTCATAGTGGTTGTTTATTTATATTCTTGGCAAGTAAAAGTAACATGCTCACCGTAGTTTGATCTATTTTTAAAAGTAATGGGTACATTAATTATTTTCTTAGTATGCTAAAAAAATGGATCATCATATGGCCACTTGGAAAATATGTACAAAAATTATCATTATTCCCCGCTCCCTATTATTATCAGTTTAATTTGATTTTTAAGTTAATTTGAAGTGTTCACAGCGAGTTCTGAGATTGCTATCAGTCATTTTCATTGAAAAATATGTAATTTATTGATGTCACGGTTTACGGCATGGTCTTCTTCACCAAAGCATGCGCTGCCACGCCACGCTGCCTTCTTCCATATATGGTAAAGAAAGCTGCTATTGGTTGATAGAAGTATGCCCTTATTAACACACTTGTAGGGGGGAGGGAGAGAGGTTACAGAGAGAGGTTCTTTATATTACTCATATGACAACTGTTCAATTCAATCAGTTTGGTGCTAGTTGAAGTACGGTGTAGTTCGGTACATCGTTTTGTAAATAAACTTTTTTACATGTAAGTTGGTTTTTGCTAACGTTGTTGTTTATTGTCATTATTTCAGTGTATGAAGTTCCTGAAGTGTTGTGGGTGTTTTAAGTTCAGTGGGTGAAATCCTACGATGTTAGCCTAGCCTGGATAAGTTGTATGGTTTTAGGGTGGGGCAGTTTGTCGCCGGGTATTATTGCATGGCAAACCATATTTAGTAAAGGCAGTTTTTCATAGTGGGTAGTGAAGAAGGTCTTTTTTACCAGTGTGTCAGTGGTAACAGTGCAAAGGATTATTTTGGAATACATATTGAGATTTTGTAATTTTTTAAGTGAAAATATTTTAACATTAATATATTAAAGCCTTATGATAGAGCATTTGAATCTTGTCAGTTTAAAAAAAAATCCCCTATTTCCAGATAAATAATATGTCGGAATAATTGCAGTAACTAAAAACATTTCGTTTTTGTTAATGTATGTTCATTGGGTCCAGTAGATAGCAAACCTAGGACCATAACCTACAGATTTTTTCTGCTGGTATACATTAATTTTTAAACGCTATTTAGGTCTGTAGTTCTTTTACCTCTGTTGTGTATTGCCATTTTAACAGATAACATTTGACTAAAAATTCAAACTGTAGGCCTCATAGCCATATGAGTTTTGTCAAAAATATTTGTTACCATTGTTTTATAGGAAGGAAATACTCAATATTTACATTCGAAAATTGTCTTGCCCATCTCATGTTTATTATGAAATTAAGTATACAAATTTAAATTGGAGACTAGCTTAAAGTAATACCTAATAGATCTGTATGATAGCATTTCAATTAAAACAACTTAAAATTACCACATTAGTAAGCCTGGTTTACAGATATTTTAATGTTTTATTTTATACTAGCTTTTTTAATTCTTATTAAACGTTGGCCAATAATTTTGTCAAAAGGATTATAAAATTCTGTTAAAATAAAATAAACACAAAAAATTTTTAATTTTGGAAGAGATTGAAACCAGTTTTAAACTTTTAATACTGGTAGATAATGGCCATGAATAACTGTTTAAATAAAAATTTGCTTAATTTGTGTTAAATAAAATGTCAATTTATTCTAGCCTATTTTGGTAATAGTCAAGGGCACCTGGTTTTTACTTTTTATATTGAAAGTACCTATTCCATACTGAACCACTTTTAAGTATTGTCTAATTTCAGAAACATAGGCTAATTATCTACATAATTTTTTGTAGTAGTCTACAAGAAATTTGTGATAGGATATACCATGAAATTTTTATTTAAATATGTTTAAACTTGACTTAAAATATTTTGAAAAATTTTGTATACTTGAATTTCGTTTTACCAATATTTTTACTTTTATTACTATAAATATTTTAAATTTAGTGTATAAATTTTCTGTTACAGTTGTAAAGTACTAATATATAAACAAAACAATGTGCGACGAAGAAGTAGCAGCTTTGGTAGTAGACAATGGATCCGGAATGTGCAAAGCTGGGTTTGCAGGCGATGATGCACCCAGGGCAGTATTCCCTTCAATCGTTGGCCGACCAAGGCATCAGGTATGTAAAAACTTGTTCAAATTTTAACGAACAACTGTGGTATAACAAATTTCTATTTCAATTTTTTTTATAATTGGGGTATTAATTACTGCTATGTTCCGGTTTTAGAATGAATTTTGTTGTAGATTTGTTAATTTTTTGGTTTTAGTTCAGTGTTTGAGTAATTTCAGTAAATTACTTTTTAACCTTAATTAAAACATTTTAGGTATTAATATAAACTCTTTTAAAATATTATCCAACTCGTCGCCAACTTTATTTTGTCCAATGGGAAAATAGATTTTATAATTTTTAAAATAAAAAGATCTTGTAGATTTTATATTATCAAAATTACTTGTATAGGTCTACTTCAAAAATTTCTTTTAGTTTTTTGTTATTAATTTATTTTTTGTAAGGAAAAAGAAATACAAATGTCAAAATAAACCATTTAAAAAAATGTTTAGTTAAAACTATATATATTATTATAACCAAATAAATTGTTCAGTAAGTAGGTTTGTAATAATGGTATTTTTAAGCTATGGTGTTAGGAGTTTGTTCAACCCAGATTCAAGTTTGATAATTAAGAATTGAAATCGTAATGCAAAAGATGCATGTTTTACTATAAGCAGATATTTTTATTCCAAACTTTATGAGTTATATGAATAACAATATTTTTTTTGTACTGAACTAACTAAATTAGGGTATTTTATTTGTGATTTATATTTTTCTAGGGAGTCATGGTCGGTATGGGACAGAAAGACAGTTACGTAGGCGATGAGGCTCAGTCAAAAAGAGGTATCCTAACACTTAAGTATCCCATTGAACACGGTATCGTCACAAACTGGGACGATATGGAGAAAATCTGGCACCACACATTTTACAATGAATTGAGAGTCGCCCCTGAAGAACACCCAGTACTGCTCACTGAAGCCCCACTCAACCCCAAGGCCAACAGAGAGAAGATGACTCAGGTGAGTTGAATAAAGTTTGTATTAGTCACAGGTAAACAATTGATTTTTATTAGTTCATAAAATTAAACTGCACTTAAGGGAGAAGCTTGCATAATTATTGCAGTTTTTTTAATATATTATAACCTAGTGATTCCCAAAGTGTGCGCCACAGTGCCGAGAAGCTTGCATAATTATTGCAGTTTTTTTAATATATTATAACCTAGTGATTCCCAAAGTGTGCGCCACAGTGCCGTCATAAGGGCGCCGCGAAATATTCAGTTAAACAATTTGGCAATTTTCTTGGAATTTCTAAGTCTCGAATTTTTATAACAACAATCGTATATGCTGACAAAATTACAAGAATTTAGCAACTTTCAAGTCTTTCATTGTTTTCTTTTCAATCGCAACTAACCACATGGTGGTAATCCAGGCTCAATTTGGATATTGCTGAAACAGTTGAAATTAGATATTTTTTATTATCCCAAGGAAAATAGTTTTTGTTTTTAATTTTTTGCTTTTAAATGGGTAAATGCTTTTAAATGGGTAAACACTTTTAAAAAAGGAAAGTGTTCCAATTTTTCAAGAAAGTAAAAAATTTAGAAAATATCTGATGTATTAAGGGAGCTGCGGAAAAAATCCGATTATTGAGGGAACCGCAAACCGAAAAATATTGGGAACCTCTGTTGTAACCCATACTTTAAAATAAAAGAAAACATATTTATTCTTGGAAAAGGTGATTTGCAGAGATTTAAACAGAAAATTGAAAAACCTTAAAAAATAGTTTTTGACCATATGCAAATGATTTATAAGTATGGGTTTCATTCTATTGTGAGTACAATTTTTAGTATGTAATAATTTGGCTTGAAAATTTTTATTGCTTGTAATTTTAAAACACACATCCTACAACCAATAATTTTTAATTATATTCAAAATTTAAGTTTAGACCTATAAAGAAAATAAACCTGTACACAATTGAAAAATATAGTTCTGAATTTTATTGTGTTATTTAATATAAACTATTATAATTAGCATATACCTGTATTGTAAGCTACGTAAATTATTTTTTCAAACTTGTTTAAATTTAAACATTACTACTTAACCGAATTAAGGTTGTAATAATAAACACATTCAGAAACAAAATTATGATACTGGAATACTCATGTCCACAATTAGGTCTTCAAAATTTCTGGTTTACTCGGATAAAATTTTGTAAAGAAAATTTGAGGTTTTCTCACTTAGATAATTGATTAGTACTCTGTTATGAGTCACAATGCAATTTATATATTAAGTAAATGCAAGAACAGCTGGTGTTGAACCTTGCGGTAATGTGGTAAAATAAGTAGAAAATATACTATATATTTTGTGTAAAAGTAAAATTGTGGACGGGGCTGCATGTTTTCTTGATAGGTGTAGGAAACTAAAAGAAACCAAGTACTTTAATTTTATATTAATGTTTTACTAAACCTTCGTAATTTGAAGTCGATGGGACCATATTCATTTCGAATATACATGGTTATAGTGAAATACTATAGACTTTGTAACATTGTTTTCTTTTTACATTATTTCCAAAGTTATTTTAAAAATTTTTCAGATTATGTTTGAAACCTTCAACACTCCTGCCATGTACGTAGCAATCCAAGCTGTGCTCTCGCTATACGCTTCTGGTCGTACCACCGGTATCGTATTGGATTCTGGTGATGGTGTCTCGCATACAGTCCCCATCTATGAAGGTTACGCTCTTCCTCATGCTATCCTGCGTTTGGATCTTGCCGGCCGAGACTTGACTGATTACTTAATGAAGATCTTGACCGAACGTGGTTACAGTTTCACGACAACAGCCGAGAGAGAAATCGTAAGAGATATCAAGGAAAAACTTTGCTACGTTGCACTGGACTTTGAACAAGAAATGGCGACTGCTGCATCTTCCAGCTCTCTAGAAAAATCTTACGAACTTCCTGATGGACAGGTTAGTTTAATTTTTGAGTTATTGTTTCGGTTATTTTTCTTGATAGGAATATTTACTACATTTAAAGTTTGTTTTGATTAAATCATATTAAAAATATCAACAGAAAAAACTATATTTGGAAAAAAAATTTCATAATATGTACTATCAAGAAAGCAGCTTTTTGGATTCGTAAAAAACTTTTGTTATTAATATGTATTGATAAACATTATTTATAAGCCATATTATTTAAATACAAGTAAATAAAAGAAGAAAGTCACTATATTTTGTAAAGTAAAAGTGAAATGAGTAAAATTGTTATAGTTCAATAAATTTTTAATTTGAAACATACAACTAAAGGCTGCTCTACTTGTTCATTCATTTTTTTTTCTGTCACAAACATGGCTCATCAAGTTACTGTAAGCAGTACTAGCCTAGGAAACGTGTTTACACTTTGATTGAAAGCTCCATTCATAGCAAAACTTCCGACAAAATTAAAATAGTTTTTTTTTCAGAAATGTTAATAAATGCATTTGTTGGTATATAATTTTTAAACAACAAGATCATTTTTTGTTTCAAAATTGGGTCAATCTCTAGGCCAGTATTGGAGATATAAGTTGAAGAGGGCCAATTGAACGAGATATCAGTATTATTTTATATTTGATATTTATAGGCATATTGAATATATAATTAATAAAAATGTCAGAAAACCATTATTTTAACCAGATTGATGTTCTGTACACGTTATATCAGAACATTGATCTTTTCAAAAGTTGTGCTATCTCTGTGTGCACCCCTCTCTAACTGACCATGTCTTAAGTAACACAAAAAGTTATTCAAACAAAATTTATTAAAATGTGTTTGTTTTAATTTTCTAGGTTATCACAATTGGAAATGAAAGATTCCGTTGCCCCGAGGCTCTTTTCCAACCTTCCTTCTTGGGAATGGAAGCTAATGGTATCCACGAAACCACTTACAACTCCATCATGAGGTGTGACGTAGATATCCGTAAGGACTTGTACGCTAACACCGTACTCTCAGGAGGTACCACTATGTACCCAGGTATTGCTGACAGGATGCAGAAGGAAATCACAGCACTTGCACCTTCGACAATGAAGATCAAGATCATTGCACCACCAGAGAGGAAATACTCCGTATGGATCGGAGGCTCCATCCTTGCATCGCTCTCGACCTTCCAACAGATGTGGATCTCTAAACAAGAATATGATGAATCCGGTCCTTCCATCGTCCACAGGAAGTGTTTCTAAGTCAATAAAAGACTCGATCTGTGTATATGTTAGGCTCCGCGCCGAAATAAATGTCAACCTAATCTTCCGATAGATTTAGAGACAAAGTGTGGCGGGATCGAGCGCGCAGTGTAAGCGATAATACAGCTACGTGTTGGATTCCGCCCTGCATTGCTTCCTGTTTTATTTATTGCTGTTTATACATTGTAATCAGTTGTTTCCTTTAGAAATGGTTTTTTTAAACAACTGTTTTTTGTAATTCCTGCAATTTTCATTCCAGCGTGCAGTGTCCATTCCAGTTTAGTTTGTTTATATTATAGTATTATAATAGTTTTTTATTTTATTAATTTTTTTTGCACAAATTTTATTGTATTATATATTTAATATTTTTTTGAAAGTCTGAATATGCATTTGAATGATAGTCACATGTATTTTATTATTTGCCTTCATGTAAGATGAACATTGGTGATTAAATTTATCCAAGTCCTATTTTGTGTATTTGTAATTTTTTCCCTCGTTTTTATTCTGCAAGGTTTGGTATTAGTCATAAATCGGTCATAAGGTACTCAATCATTAGCCATGAAAATTAATGAAAAGGTTGCCTTGTGTGTAATACTACTGGCATAGTTATTCAAGAATTGAGAATAGGTATTCATTATTGAGTTAATTTTGGATAGCAAATTTATATTTAAAGGATGAATAAAAGGTTTGAAACTAAAAATCAATACAGTAATTATTAATTTTCTAAATCACATATAACCTAATAATATTACTTCCTTGTCACTTTAATGTTTTTAAGTGTTAATACATAACCCATATTTACAATATTTATGTAGAGGACATTACATTCTAAATACTATCCTATTAAGAAAACGTAAATAGTGTGACATTAATTTTCTTTATTATTCAAAAGGCTGTTTTCCAAGTTAAAAGTTCCCCGGCTTTTGTAACGTTTTAAAATTTTTCTGCATACAAGCCTTTTTTTTTAATGGCATTCTACTCTGTAGATATTCATGGAATAAGTACAGAAGAAAGTATATCAAAATTTTCATTTGATGCTATTATGTCTCAAAATACCTTTCAAGTTTTGAATAATTGTTAACAAAAAAACTACTGCTTAATTTTAGAAAATCATAAGGAACCTGCCAATTTTTGAAAGCAGAAAAACGTTTGGATTAATTGTTTATAGATATATAAATAAACTATGGTATTCACAAAACCATTGGATGTTATTCAACATTGGATGTTATTCAACATTGGATGTTATTCAACATCAGGCAGTAATGCCTGATTCCAGTATCAGTCAAAAACTGATTTTTGTTAGTTCCATGAAAACACTCATTTTTCAGACATTTAAAATACAACTATTGGCCTTTTTTTAAAAAATAGGAAAGAAGATGTTTTGAGTTTTTGAAACATTTTTTTATGCTACTCCAACTATAATTTGCAAAGATTTATTCATTATAATATGAAGTTCTAAGAGTAGTGTTTTAAAAATGTTTTGGTATAAAGTAATTATAACATTAATAGTTAGAGCCATTCTATGTAGATAGTGCTTTTTGAAGATATTTCAGTTTGAATTAAATATACTGTAATTGATTTATTGAAAAATATATACTAAAAAATAGTTTAATGTTTAACAGTTTACCCACAATTTACAGTATGAGCCTTTTTTGTGGCTACAATTTCCTCATAATTTGGCCTGTTGCACTATTTAATAAAAACTCAGGCTTTAATATACTGTAGTAACATGTATACAGCATGGACACAAATTTATACACCACAATAAAAAGTACAACTGCGCTCTGGTGGCTGTATTTGAGAATTATTTATTTCATTACAAAAATTCCCGCCAATTTCAAGTTCCTGCTTAAATATTTTGAAATTTAAACTGGCGGGAGATTTTTACACGAAATGATACACATTGGCAGGAGCATCGTTTCAGATTTTACGAGGAACATTATTTAAAACTAAATATTAGTTCAAGAAAAGATTTACCACAAATTTGTTCTGTTTCATTGTTGAACATAATATACTTTTAATTCTGGCAGGAGATATTTCACATTAAATCAACACAAATTGGCGGTAAACATAAATTATAAATTTCAAAAAAAATATTTCCATAATTAAGCTGTGGAGTTGTAGTGCAGTTTTATTATAATTTAAAATGTCAGTATTGTGCTGCTACCTAGAAGAGTTTTACTGAACTTTTTTATTAATAAAATACAAAATTAAGAACCGCATATATTTTTTACTAAGAAAATGGAACAAGATACCATATATTGCAGTAAAACTTATTATTTTTGAACAAATATTATTATAGCAAAAATTATAAAGGTTATAAGGGATATTAATGGATTTTAGAATTAATATTGTGCAGCTATGAAAGAAATTAATATTATTTTCTTTTAAAGGTATTCATGTTATGCTTCTGACACATTTGAACTATTTTTTACTGTACATTAATAAATTACATACACATAATTATTCATCCTTACAGTTTCAAGATGGCTGTAGATTATTTTACTTCCTTACTATATTTGGTTTCAGTTAAGACAAATATTGTTAACCAGGCCAATTCAAGATTTATTTATTCAAAATAGTTAATTCATAATTGTTGTCTATCCATTTTGAGATCCAATGACAGATTTTATAAATCTTGTGTAATTTTTGTATAAAACAAACTGACTTTGCTGCTTGTGATCAAATCAGTTACAAGGGCATACTTTATAGTCATTCTTTGTTTTTGCTTTTCTCATAAAATAAAAGCAAATTTTTGTAAGATAAAAATGCAAAATGTAGCTCAAAGTTTCTTCTTTTCTATGTTTACACTGATATTTAAAAGCTTGAAACTTGATAGGCAACAAACTCTAAAAACTGTTTTACTGAATATTTACTGGTTAAATTTTATGAAGTTCTCTGCTGCAACTTCAATGGCGCTTATTATGAATATTATCTAATAAAATTTACGATAGTGATGGAATAATTGAAATTTTTTAAATTAAATCTTTAAGAGTTAATTTTATAACACGCCCTGTGTAAAACTAGATTATATACTAGAGGAAGATTGTACTATGTACTATTTCAGTAGATTGGTGCTCTTGGAAAATTACAACAATTCATTGACTAGCTCATCCTGCTGGAGGTCCCTAGGGTCCTGGAAACCAAATACCCTTAGCCTCATGCTAGCAAGAGCCTCACAGTCATGCAGTTCCCTCCTCTTTACTGCATAACCTATATGCTGTTTCTCCGTGGTACATTCCTATACTGTTTACGCACATTCTCAAACCACAGTGCCCAGTAATGAGCGCCAAAATTTTCCTGAATTGTGCACTGCCCAAGACATCTGCTGCCTCTCTAAGTCCACCATGAGGAACCTTACTCAAGAGGTGCTTGCTGTGGGAATGCTTACGCAGGTTATCTTATCTTACCAGGTGTTGTCATCTACTCATAGCAGACCCAGCCAACAATAGATCCTTCAAGCTGGCTTGAGTCCTATAAACTCAGATGCTGATCCCAGTCCAGCTAATTGGTCTGTTTCATTACCCTCAACTCCCTTATGCCCTTGAATCCAATGAAGAGTAACTCGGTTTCCCTAGGACAGAGAATTGAGGTTCTCCTAACACTCCCACATCAACTTGGACAGAATTGCAGGGCTCACAAGTGCATAACTCAAGTACTTATACTCAAGTGCAAATTTGAAAACAGAATATTTACAGTTATAATAAAAAGAAAAAGAAGGTTAACAGCGATTTATATATGAGTTAATATTATAACTTCCACCAGTACCTGTTTGTAAAGTCAAATACTTGAATGGTCACAATTCTTTCTCCATACTTTGCATAACGGGAAATTAAAGTACAGACGGAATAAAGTTAAACAACAGACTTCTCCTTCTGGTTAGTCGAGAGTTTATAAATAATGAACATAGGTTTTATCCATTCTGTATAACATAGTTCATTCTGTATAACATAGTCCATTCTGTATAACATAGTCCATTCTGTATAACAAAGGGTACAATAATTTATAATAACTATGGCTTGCACTTTCTGACATGATAAAAGCAAATATCCATACTTGGTAGCAACATTACAATATTTCTTGAAAATAATTGCATTTTGCACTGTTTTGAATATCTGTTTTCATCATCATAATCAGTGTTAAGATCTTCACAAATTAACATTTTAAATTTTCAAATTAGAGAATATGAAAATGAACTAGTTATATTCATTTTGTTACATTTTCGATATAATTATGAAAATTTATGCACATTTTTGTGTTAAGTTTGAATTAAATCAACCAATGTACCCTTAGGGTCTTACCATAATGGACTCTATTAAAGTATTTACCAGTGGAAATTAATATTTAATAAAACAATTAATTCTCACAAAATTAAATTGTCTGTTGCCTGGTAACAATTTAACAATAACTTCAGAAATGTATTCCTAAAATATAAAAATTTTGAAGTAGAATATATTTGCAGTCTATTATTTAGTTCGGCCAATATGTTTTCTGAAAGTTACTATTACACAAATTGTAAAAATAGGAATAAAATTCATTCAAATTCGTGTAACAGTACAAATTTCTCAGTGGCTGCTAAATATTGCCAATCATGCGACCGATATGTTATGACGAATGCAACGTGCCTGATGAGTCCCCAAAAAATGGAAACATTTAATTTAAACCATGATAACGTTAACAACAAAACATGTTGTCAGAATGTAAATGAAAATTTATGGGACAAACGATGGGATAGATGGTGGGGATACAATTGGGCAAGAGAGCAAAGAAAATCGATGAAGAAAATACACAGAGCGGAAATGAATATTGGAAAGGTAGTAGAACAAACAAAAGTTGGTAGAAGTACTTCACGTAGAAACTTCGAACACAATCATGACACTGAAAAGAAAGAAATCATGTTTGTAGAGGTACAGAGTCCTCATGTTTTACCCGAATCACAATTTTTTCCACCATTACCGAGGAAAATACAAGCAAAGAGCAAGTTTGGCGATAGATTACGACAGATAAAAAAAGTTGGTAAAAGTATAGAACAAGTTTTACAACCTGATATGCAGAGAGAGTATTTAAATTTGTGTTACAAGAAAATCATGGCCACTCCTTGCAGCTCTGTGGACAACTTTGTAAGTTATGACAACGGCGTGGAAAGCGAACAACATAAAGTTATACAAAATATTGATGCAAGAAACAGCAAAAAATGTCTAAATAACAAAATGGAAACAAGCTCATTGTTTGAACCTTGGGTCAAGATAAATGACTCGATTACAAGCTTGGAACAAACATCACCGTTGAATCTGGTCAAAGAGGTAAAATGTAGTTTATCGCAAGATAATGATACACCGTACGAAGACAAACTGGATTACCTTGAAAAAAGAATATCAATGCTCGAGGAAAAACATAAAAGTATTGCTGGTAGGAAACGTAAAAGTGAGATACATTTTACAGATTGTATACAATCAAACAGTGATATGTGCGCTGTTCCCGAAAGATGTGAAACAAATCAAGAAAAACATGCAAAAGAGAGTGAATCACTAAACTCACTTAATATTAATGACCAAGACTTTGTTGAAAAAAGAAAGTGCAAACGGAATAATAAGGTACGAAAAAAGTGTGCAGATAAACTATGCACAAGTGTTAACTCAAACACGATTTTGAAACCGAAAAAGCAGATTAAAAATTGGTTTCCACATCCAGTTAAAAAATCACCGTTTTGGGCTTTAGTATTTGGTTGAACTAGAGCGAACATACAGTATGACGACTTTGTATTTTCACAATCTTGTTAGCAGCAGTAGAAAAAGTATTCAATGAAAGTAAATAAAGTTTATTTATATTGTTGATGTAATTAAAGTATATATATATATATATATATATATATATATATATATATATATATATATATATATATATATATATATGTAATAAGTATTATTTTATATGATAAAATATATCAAACTGTTTTTTTTGGTGTTTAACATTTGACTATTGTGCACACTTGGGCTAATGCAGACGATGGGATGATTTATAGTGTATGAAAAGGCCAAGCCCTCGCCGGGTCCTCGGGGTGAAAGCCTAGTACGCTATCCACTAGGCCACTGAGGCGGCTTCGAACTGTTTTGAGGTTGTTAAAATTGTTATATGTTTGTTGGCACTCTATGAGGTGTAGCAAATAACTAGACTGTTGCTGCTACGGCAAACAGCAAGCATGTAGTAGCAGGTTTGAACATGTCTGTACCTGTTAATGCTTTTCCCATCCTGAGCATGACCATGGTTGTATGTCGTTCAGTCTTGTTGTAGGAATCACACGTTCAAGTCCGTGCACTAGCGTCTTGTTGAAAAAAATGCAGTATCCTCAAATTTCTTGTGAAACTGGGGAAAAGTGCTACAGATGACGTCATGTTAGTTTTTGAGTGGTTTAAAAGGTTTAATGAGGAACATGAAACAACTGAAAACCACCTGCATCCAGGACAACTGATCTGTGAAAATTGTCATCTGAGTATCTGAGCTCTTGCTGAAATCTCGGGAACAAAGAAAATGTCTCAGATTTTGCATGAATCACTGAACATGTAGAAAGTTTGTGCAAAAATGGTGTCAACATTTCTCACTCTAGAGCAAAAGGAATCAATGGACATTTGTGCTGACCTTTAAAATAACACTAATAATGATCCAGAATCCTGTGATTACTTGTGATGAATCATGGTTTTTGTTACGTATGCTCCTGAAACAAAGTGCCAATCGATACATTGGAAGAGCCCCACTACATCACAGCAATAAAAAGTCAAAATGAGCAAATAAAAATTCAAGGCATGATGTTTTTTTGACAAGCATGGAATTATGGGTCCCCAAAGGCCAGATGATCAGTCAACATCGAGGTTCTGGCAGGCCTTTGTGTACAAGTGAGAAGACAAGACCCAATTTGTGGAAGAGCAAATCCTGGATGCTTCACCAAGACAATGCATCTGCCTATTTCGCTTTGTCTGTAAAGGCATTCTTTGTGAAATACGGCATCACTGTGTGTTAGACCACCCATCGTACTCACTCGCCCTCGGCCCTGTGACTTTTTTTATTTCGATCTTAAGGGAGCTTAAAGAGACAATATTTCACAGGGAAGTGGTGAAAGCAAAAGCGACATAGATCCTGAACAAGCTGATGGAAGCAAACTTACAGCACGGCTTTGAACAATGGAAAATCCATTGGAGCTTTGTACAGATCTGCAAGGAAAGCACATTGAAAGCAACAAACTTTGTAATATAATTGGTGATCCATAGAATGTGTTGTAGCACCAGTCCAGTTACTTAATTGCCACACTTCGTATATGTGCCAAAATTGATCTGCTTTGATTCAAACTTGTATCAGTATGAGAATGGACAAATTCGCTGCCTAATCAAGTTCATCCAATATGGCTGCCAATTAAAATAATTAAGAAATCATAACTTTTTATGTTGTATTTTGAATATCTGATTATATAACTAAAGAAATTTAGGTTTTTAGATCAGCAGTCGCCAAATGGTGGTCCATGGACCACTGGTGGCCCGTCCGCAGAAAAAAACAATGAATATTTATTGTAAGTTGCACCATAACTAAAGAAAAGTTTTATTATCATTCAGATTAAAAAATGACAACAGAACGTGTGTCAAATCACATTAATTAAGTTCTTTGTGATTTCTATACCTTACAGCCTCTTTGTGATGTATAAAACCCATATAAATGGGGGTCAGCCAAATAAAAATTATACATTTAGTGGTCCTTGAAGTGTATGTTATTTAAAGTATGTTAAACTGATTTGAATAATGACTCCATTAAAAAAAAATGTGACAACTATAATTACTTTTAAGAAGTTATTCAAAATATTCTCCCGACACATTTTGTTTGGATATCTGAGGACTAATTTAATCAAAATCGGTTGTAACAAGAAAACGTGAGAGGTTAGAAATAAAAATATTGAAAAATTAAAAAAATGGCTTTCAGATATAGCTAGCAATGACCACATATATTCATGTAAAAAGAACTTATTGGGACTTGAACACATCAAAATCAAATTTTTCCATGAAAATAATACTTTATGTATTTTATATAGTTATAAAGTAAACATGGAAGTTTTTCTAATAATTTTATTTACTTACAAAATCTAAACAAGCTGGTAACGTTATTCGTTGCCTGTTTTCCCATAGTATTCAAAACTGAACACAGAACTGATTAATTACTGCATCCAAAATTTTATAAACAAAAAAGGTACAAATAAACAAACTTCAAATAAATTTGTATATAAATAACAATTTACTACTCCAAACTACATTTATGTGGTCTCAGACCATATCATACAGGCAAACAGCAACAATACCTGTCCTCTCACGATGAACAAAGAAGTTACATTGTCTTCAACAACCTCTCAGTTTGCGACAGCCAGTCTCATCGAACAAAGAACTACTTCTTAAAACATTTTAAAAGTGTTTCAGTTATGAAAGAACGTTTTTACACACAATAATGTTCGTAATTTTCAAATATGGTTGCACATTTTCATATACTCAACAAAATTTGAAATACTAATTTATGCAGATTTTAAGAAAAGTTAGGTACACATGAGAAATCAGATTTTAAAAAGAGGGTAGGATTAAAAAGTTTAAAAAAAAAACATTTTGATTGATTACGATTTTCAAAGAGTTGAGTGGGTTTTGTTGGGAAACAAACTTGTCCCAAGTTATTTACTCTGAGACAAAGTTTGAATCAAAGATGACCAAAGTTGCAAACAGTAGAATGCTAACAAACAAATACACACACACACACAAAACTTGTTCTCGGGATCGTTTGGTTATGGTTTTATCATACCACTTGTCAATGTCCCAGATCTTGCCACAATGCCCATTAAATAGCATATCTTATTGCTAAAAACAGACTTAAAATAATATCAATACACAGATTGTCTACCAAGTTTTCAACGCTACATCCAGTTTATAATAGTTTTAAATACAATCATTTTATAAGCGCTAATGCATAGCTGGTTTTTGTGTCAAGACCTAAAACACAAACTTGTATTACTGTTTGCCTAATTACTTCATCACAAGAGCTACCTAAAACAAAATGTAAATTCAAATTTCCACACAACAAAAAACATTCTCAATGTCTGAGTGAAATGAAGATGACATTCAACTGAAATGTTATGGTGATGGAAATTTATTTTGACTACATAACTTTCCTAATAGAATTTTATTAGTAACAATATATATATTCTCCAACCCAGCCCACAATATAACTAACATGTAGTAATTATAAAGGAACAATGCTTAATAATATTGTTTATATCGTACAAAATATTCTGCATACTCTACGCAAGGTGTTGCCATAGGCCTCTTAAAATAAATAACTACAGTACAACCAAGGTCATCCGAAATAAAGAGGGAAACCGTTACAGATAACAATTTTATCGGTTGTCATTTTTTAAAGGAATTTGCAATTCTGGATGCACTTCATATTTCGGTTAACCGAGGTGTTACTGTACAGTTTCTCACAACCAATTATTCTCTCAAAATTAAGTTTAAAAGCCATTGATAAAAAATAAAATATTAAGTGCTAATTGAAAGCTATAATGTATATTATAACAGTTATATGTACATCTAGTCAACAAAGTGGCACTTTTTTTAAAACGAGAGAAACATTTTCTCGAATTGAAAATAGACACTTTTGTGTTGAATTGCACTACAATTTTTCCTACAGTAGTATTTAAAAGTGCTAAGTCAAATATACAAATTTACGGCTCAAACACCATGTGAGGTTATGTTATATATACTTCTTAAAATATCTAGGAACAAAAATACAGAAACAATGATGTTACAATGGTAGCTTAAAATACACAAAGTCAAACTGAAATGCCAAAAACAAAAAGTTATGCTTGGTTCTAACAATTATGCACATGTAATTTTAATTATTATCTAAATATTTAAATAAACCAACAGTAGAACCTTGATAATCTGAACCCAATGTAGACAAAAATAATTTTCGCAAGTTGCACCAAATTTGCACTGACCTCCTTTGTTCCATCGGTATTATAAAGTCTGAATATGTACTGTTAAAGTACTACATGACTAAAAGTAGTAAAAATAATTTCTAAACACTCTGAAATTAATAATTTATGTTTATTTTTTCATAAAAACAACAGTAAGCCAACAAATTTATAAATAAAATTCACTAAATTAAAAAACTCAAGTCAAGGTTTTATACAAAGTTCTACTTCACATTAACAACATTAAAATGTAATATTTTTGTTTTCTGGTAAAATGTAAAACTTTTTTTGTCTTGTTTTCTTTCCATTTGGGTATCTTAATCCGCTAAGCCGATCACAAGCCCGGAGCCTCATCAGTGATGAGGAAGAAGGAGTGATAGAGGAGTAACAACCTCTCTAAAAAACCGTAGATCAGCCTGCCTGGTTGTTAGTACCATGTATGGGTCCCTTCACAGCGTTATGATGAAGACCTCAATGGCGATTTCTGGTAAAGATATTCTTCAGTGCAGCAGGAATGGTGGATGAGGCAATCCGATATGGCCAAGGTCAAGGAAGACCGTTACTTTAATGGTGTGGTCAGCTCTTTAGTGCAGTCAGGGCAGTGGCAGGAGCAACCTATTTGCTGGGGTATATTACAGTAAAAATCATTTAATTTATGATGAATGAGAAGAGAGTTTTTAATGTTACGGGACAGGGATTCGGACCCCCAGAACCGGCACGTGGAGTGGTGGGTAAGCAGGCCACACAAGGGTCGTCAACCAATGACTTACTCCCATAGTAAGTCATAGAAAGCGCTAAGACTAAACAGTGCATAGAAAGCGCTATGCACTGAGAGAAAGGAAGTTCTCCTAAGAATCCCTCCATCAAAAGAAGTATTCTAAAAAAGGAACAAGAATATTGATGAAAAGAAAGTATCAGTAAGTAAAGGAAAAAACCAACAAAAGGAAATAGTTTATGTTCTACGACTAGTAGTGGACCTGATGCTTCAGCTGTTAAAACAGATTTCAAACCTCATACAGAAACTGAAATATTCTTGTGATACTCATGGTAACAAGTAGAGGACAGAATCAGTAAACTGGAAGGACTCTTGGAAGCACTGCAACAAGGCAGTGTTCAAAACAATTATTGCAGTATGAAACAGATGAGGAACAACTGGAAAAGTTGACAGAGTGGATTACGCAAAAACGAAAGAGAAATAGTAAACAGAGAAAAGCTGTTTCTTCTCCTGAAGATATATTGCCTGATCAACAACTATCAAAGAATATGGTTGATAATGTAAAATGACAAACTTATAGAAATGCAAGATGAGTAACATGAGTCAAGTAAGAGCGCAACCCTCAAGATACTTGGAAAGTCTTGAAGCTATTAGGTAAAAGATTTAATGATACTGAAATTAGGTTAGAGAAATTTAATAATAAAAACTCAAAGATTGAAATACAAATGGAAACAAGAGGAAATAACAGACTCATCTCTATGTATGAGATTGCATGGAATGCCAATGGCTTGTCACTTTGAGTGTGAGTGTTGGAATTGTACCTTCATTATACGAATATTGATTTCACATTGATTTTGGAAATTCACTTTACTATTAAGACATATTTTAAAATTTCTGGGAACACCATTTATGTAACAGTTCACCCGAATAGCAAAGCACAAGGAGGATCTGTTGTAATAATAAGAAGCACTATTACAAATTTTATAAATAAACCAATTATAAAGGACTACGTCCAGGGAACTGTGGTAACAGTTGAACGAATAAGGGGTGATTTGGTTATTGCAGCGGTATACTGTCCATCTAGGCACAATAGAAAGGTAGAACAATTTGAGGAAATGTTTAATATGTTTTAGCTTTGCTTTATAATGGGAGGCGACTTCAATGATAAGCACTTGGCATGGGGTTCTTGATTAATTATCACTAGGAGTAGAGAGTTAAGGCAATAGACAATTGTGCATGTGATAGCCATTCAACAGGTAAACCAACTTACTGGCCTGCTGATACATACAGAAAAGGTACAAGATTTAATAGATTTTTCATAACTAAAGGCATATGTAATAGTTACATAGAAATATGTAATGTTGATTTTTTTTTTATGTTTAACATCCGACTATTGTGCACACTTGGGCTAATGCAGACAATGGGATGATTTATAGCGTATGAAAATGCCAAGCCCTAGCCGGGAATCAAACCCGGGTCCTCGGGGTGAAAGCCTAGTACGCTATCCACTAGGCCACCGAGGCGGCTCTGTATGTTGATGACCTGTCATATTCCTATACTGATGGTAATAAGTTTGACAGTCATACATAAAAAGAAAAAGCCAACACTTACCGATAAATATACTAGCTGGAATGATTTAAAGAATGAATTAGATGAGCGAATAAGAGCTAAAAGTAACTTAACAGTGGATCTGAATTATGAAGCAAGCAATTTTGTAGAAGCTATTCACGAGGTTGCAAGAAATTCAACTCCATTCCTCAACTCTTTTCGGTACCAAGGTATCTGCTATCCTTTTAAGGTTATAGAAATGATAACAGAAAGGAGAAAAGCACGTTGATCTGGCACAAATCAAGACACTCTGATGACAAGAATAAATTTAATAGAATAAGTAACCAGCTCAATCGTTTAATGAAAGAAATAAAGAGGAGCAGTTTTGAGTGCTACTTGGAAGGTCTGTCAGCTGATGTGGATACCAACTTTTCTTTGTGGAGAGCTACACATAGACTTCAGCAACCTACTGTTAGAGTTCATCCGATTAGAGATATATCAGGGAGATGGTTGCGACATGACAACGAAAAGATTGAACTGTTTGCACAATATCTTTATGGAGTATTTCAACCCCATGAGTATCCATCTACAGTTAACTATATATATATATATATATATATATATATATATATATATATATATATATATATATATATATATATACCTAACCTAACTATATATATATATATACACCTAACTAAAGTATATAAAAGTGACAAACGTATTAAGCCTACAACACCCTTTGAGTGTTGCTCAGGAAATAGATAAGTTAAATCCAAAGAAAGAGCCAGGGATTGATGAAATCCCATCAGTTATACTCAAGGAACTGTACAGGAAAAGTATAATATTCCTTTCAAATTTATTTAACAATTGTTTTAAACTTGAATTTCTTCCTGATTGTTTCAAGACAGCAAAAATGTTCATGTTGCTAAAGCCAGCGGAAGAAATAACGTCATATCGGTCAATATTTTTACTTTATACGATATCCAAACTCTGGGAGAAACTGTTTTTTAAAACTTTAAAGCCACTTGTAGGAATACCTGATTACCAATTCGGATTCAGAAACCAGCACTCAACCATAGACCAGGTTCATAGAGTTATTGCTGTAATTGAAAGGGGATTTGAAGAAAAGAAATTTATTTGTGCAGCCTTTCTAGATATTCAACAGGCTTTTGATAGAGTATGGCACGAGGGGCTTCTTGTTTTCAAAGTGAGCAGGATGTTGCCGGGTACTACTGCCGACTACTTCAATCATACCTTACAAATAGGACATTTAGAGTAATGGCCGAAGAATCTGAATCGGCTCTCTACTCAATAAAAGCAGGAGTTCCACAAGGTAGTGTTCTGGGACCTATTCTTTATCTGGTATACACAGTGGATAAACCAACTTCAAATAAAACTACAATTGCTACATTTGCCGACTATACTGTGATAATGTCTGTAAGTAAATCCCAAGCTGAAGCGACAGGAAATCTTCAGTCGGCATTAAATCACATAACACAGTGGACAGAAGACTGGAAAATTAAAGTAAACGAATTAAAGTCTACTCAAGTGACATTTTCATTGCAGTACATAGATCCAAGTTATGGGGTGTATCTTAATAATAAATGAATTCCACAGAGTAAATCTGCTAAATATCTTGGAATGCATCTTGATGAACGCCTTACGTGGAAGCATCACATATGTAAGAAAGCAAAGCAAATCAAACAAAAACTGTGTGATTTGTATTGCACATATCAATAATTAGGCCTATTTGGACATATGGTGCTGAACTTTGGGGGTGTTCAAAATCAATCCCCAAATCAACAGATTATTCAGCGAGTACAAAATCTTATTATTCATACAATGACAAATACAAGATAGTACCAGAGGAATGATGACCTTAATACAGACCTAGACTTGAAGTATGTAAAGGAGATAATACATGACTGCGCCTATTGGCATGAGAAGAAACTACATCAACACCTGAACATCGAAGTCATCAACTTTTAGATGTGGAACTGGACAACAGATGACTTAAGCGTCATAAGCTGCATGATTTACTTTACTACATCTTATACACATTATAGATCAATTATATGTATTACTCATTTAATCTATAACATTAAGATTGTAATAAATAAATAAATGAGAAAAAAAATTGGGTATCTTAGTCAAAAGTTGTATAGGAAGTATCATTTTGTCATGCTTTATTTTCTAGGCCTATTATTATTTCTAAACCCCATTGAAGTGCAGTACTGTACGACTGAAGTGCTGTAAAAAAACAGCCACATTAATGTCTACATTTAATAATCCAAACGATTTGGTAATCCGAACCACCTTTGATCCCAGTTAGTTCAGATTATCAAGATTCCACCGTATTTTTCACACATTTTAAATAATTGAGTTTATTAATACAATTTAATCACACTTAACGATCTTATTTAACACGAAAACACTATATAATGATCCATCTTACAGTAAACTTGTACACATAAGTCGTTGTTCAAACTTAAAATCTATTTGGTTGTATTTGAGGTGTGAGGAAAATTAAAAACAATGAACAAAGTTTAATTTTACTCACTACTGCAGGAAAATTTGTTTTTCTATTAAGTAAATAATGACTAGAAATTTTACACAGCCTGGTTTTAGAATGTGATTTGCAAAATGGTGAAAAGTACAAAAAGAAGAAATCATTAAAAAATTTAATCTAACTTGGTTTCGCATTTACTTCGTACTTTGGATTGAACTGGAATAAGTTATAGTATAGTATGATTTTTTAAAAATTGTGCTCTTATATAAAACAGTCTGTATTAGCTGAAGGATACAGTGGATAGAGATTGTAATAAAGGCATTTCCATAAACACTGAACTCTGTTTGACAGCAATCAACGTTTAACAGGACAATGTCACTGATTCATATCTAACTAATTAAATTTTGTACGTAAGGATTATTTTACTATACAGCTTATCACGCATGATAACAACAGAACAATGTCATTTCATTTAGATTTATTTGAATTAATTATGCACACATTATAAATGCCCAAATTAAATCATGAAAAATATGGAAAATTTGCACAAAATAGTATCCCAAAAAACCAATGGAAGAATACTGAAGGTCATTTTGAATTTCCTACATGAAAAAGAAAACATTAATTAGTACCCTGGATGCGATAAACATAATGCATCAGTTTTGGAGAGTGCTCCAACATCAAGAGAATTTCCAAGCAAAAAATGTTAATAAAAATGAAAAGTTTATTTAAAAAATGATAATACAAAAGAAGAATTATCATTTATAACAATTTCAGTATTACAAGCTTTAAATTACGATAAATAAATGCTACTAATTGGGTACAATGAAACTAGTAACTATAATCAAGGTAATAAACCTTTATCAGGTAGGTAGTAAACTTTATCAAAATTTAATAGAAATTATTTAAAATATACATTAATATAAACGAAATTCTCTGAATATACCATTTGATTTACAATTTGAAATTTTCTTAAACAAATAACTTATTCATTTACAACTCTTTCAATATCAGTTATAGATGTATCATAAATCTTTAAGGGCAGTCAGAAAGCTAAAAATTTAATTTTTATCAAATTTTAAGTTTTAGTACAAAAATATTTTCTAAAATTTCCCGATTTACAATGATATATGACATACAGTATATATAATCCTGTGAAACACCTCAATAATAATTTAAAAAAAGCATTGCACGTAACTCTAGATCAATTTCGTCATGAGCTTTGCCCAAAAGATTCAAACACATGGTGTTAGTATAACAAAGCTCTGTCAGATTTTTTTTTTTTTTTTTAACGTCCGACTATTGTGCACACTTGGGCTAATGCAGACGTTGGGATGATTTATAGTGTATGAAAATGCCAAGCCCTCGCCGGGAATCGAACCTGGATCCTCGGGGTGAAAAGCTCTGTAAGAAGGCAAAGATTACGACCACGATATACACTCCATCTTCCATAAATAATAATGCTGTCACTAAAACCCATTTTTAAGGATTTAGTCAATCCTGTATTATTAAAAAAGTCTCTGAAAAGAAAATTCCCCAAATCCTAATGAATCTTTAAACAATGTAATTTGGAGCAGATTCCCGAAAAGAACATTTGTGAACCTCACTACTCTAAAATTTGGAATTCAAGAAGCAATGTTATCTTTTAATGAAGGGTATATGAGTAAGTGCAAAGTTTTGAAACAATTGATTAGAAAATGGGAAAAACTTAGTAGCTGCTATGAAATCACTACATGCAGAGCGCATCACAAAATCTGAAAAAGCTGTCGAGAACTGTAGAAAAAATTAGACAAAATAGAACTCTATTGAAGACTAGTATCAAGAGGCAGAAATACAGTGATCTTAGTTTTGGCGAACGACTTAATTCTCGTGTTTGTATTTCAATTTTTTTTTGTTTTGCTTGTAATAATCAAATGTTAAATGAAGATTAATATCATTACTGTAATAGTTGTAATGGTAAATCTTGTTGCTATTTAATCTAATAAAGAGGTAATTAAAGAATTATGTTTCTGATTTATATTTATAAATATACCGTATTTTATAGACTATACTGATGCGATGAACATGAGTTGTGGCGATTCATAAGCTTGCTAACACTGTCCCCCTTCCTCCCCGCCATCACAAACCCAGAACACTGTCTAGCCTATGCTCGTCACTGCAGTCTATGGTGCCAGTGAACTTGAATTGAAAGTAATTTGTGTTATTGGTAACAGTACAGTATTTTTGTTAGCTAGTTTCGTAATGGAAAAAAAATCGGCGATGATAACCTTAACGGTTTTTCGACGGAAAAAAAATGAAAAAATAAAAATAAACTAAGAATTTTATTTTAGACTGGCTTTGCAAAGCCTATTAATAAAAATGGTATTTAAAAAAAAATTTTATAAATACAGTATATATAAGTACATGTGTGGAACTCGGACAGTTACCAACAGAAGCGAAGCTTTTGTTAATGATATCTTTGCTAAATACATAATTAGTCTAAAGATATATTTACAAATATCTTGTTTTGTTTAAGTAAATAAATATGTGATCCTTGTTTAGATATTATTTACTGTAGTTATAGTAAAAGATCAGTTCTTTTATATTAATTCATAACAATCAGCTGATTTCATTGAACAGCTGATAAGATAGAATGAGTTTCAGGATAAGTTGTTAAAAACTAGCAATATTAACAACAATTATTATAATAGTTTACATTAATTTCGAATGTATTATAAACGGTTACAACATTTAAGTGTTCTTCAACTAAGGAAAAATATTGAAACCATAGCAACACAACGTTTTCATATAATACTCGTGTACTGTTATCGAAAAGGAGGAAGAAAAAGAAAGAAACAGGAAGAGACAAAATTTGTTTGCTCGTTTGTTCCATATTTCCATTACATTCTTCCACTCGGCAGACTATTTTCTATTCACTCCTCTTTCCAAAGCTAACATTAATTTTTTTTTTTTTGCAGTGAAAAACCATTAATGGTTTTGGATAATGGTTTGGATAACCTTAAGGTTATCATTGCAGCTAACATTAAAAGCTTTGCTTCAAAAATAAAAAAAAAATTGGCTAACCAAACCTGACAGTTTTGTGGGTTGTAGATTTGTATACTATTTGAGCAGCTGAATGATTAAAGATATATTTTGTTTTAAACTACAGTACTTGCCTGATGCTTATGAAATTCAAAATGTTCTATGTAATGTTCATGAATGTTCTATGTAAACAGGTGTAATATTCAGTTATATATTAAATTATAACAAATCTAATTAGAAATATTAAAATCCAGCTTTGAAGTGTTGTGTTCGCCCTTCTGTCTAGCTGCATTAAAAATTTCAGAACTTTGCATGCCATAGCTTTTGTGATATATAGCGTGTGCAAACAAAACACGCACACACACATTTCCATTTATTAATACAGATAAAACTGTTATTTCACTATGATTTCCTTATACTATAAATTAACCAATTTTCAAAAATCACTACTCGGTCAGTTTTTGATTTGGTCATGAATTGTTTTCACTGTTTTACTTAGAAAAATAAGTACTTTAACAAAAAATTAACGAAAAGCAAATGTCGTTGATCATACCATTGTTTATAGAGTTTCTCACACTAAAACTCCTTCATTTAATCCTAAAATGGAAAAATATCCTCAATTAAAAAAAATATTTGTTACCTAACCTGACAGTGCAGTAGAAGCTAGCAGTCACTGAACCCCACACCTCATACTTGTGCACTTTCATATCTGGTATTTATGCAGTATAGGTTGTTTTTTTTAAATAGTAATTTTTGAATATTTTTTTTTTTTTATTACATGCCTTCCTTACTATTTTAGGCTGTTTTTAATGGAAGCATATTGTGATGTCATTGCTGTTTACACTGCACAAAACATACCACATTTCCAACACCAACTTACTGTTCATGAACGCTACCAATTATTAAATCAACTTACTGCACATGCATGTAATTACATTCTCATAAGCGTTACTAAATATATATTTATTCGTTATTGTAGGGAAAAGGTTGAAAAAGGCATCCCTTTAATTAAATAGATTTTTCATCTCGGTATTCAGTAAGGTAATTCAGTATTTTTGTTTTGTTTTTTTATCATTTTAGCAATCAAAAACATGTTACCAACTTTTGCGCATTAGTAATTTTGAAGTTATGCTGGTCATATTTATTTTTGATTTATTATTCTACCTCTACTTTCTGTGCTTTTATATTCTGGATAATTGCTTTTGGATATATAATAAAGCGTTTTAGCAAAAAAAAAGATTGTAAACAACCTACAATGCATTATAACAGGCACTGCTAAATATGTATATTTTGTTCGTTCGTGTAGTGAAGACATTATTAAGAGGGCATTCCTTAAAATAGGTTTTTCACCTAACATCCATGCCAATTAGGTCATACAGTATTTGTTTCTAAAAAAATTAAGTTTTTTTTATTGTTTTTGCAATCACAAACACGTTACCTACTTTCGTGCAGTAGCAATTTTGAGATTACACGAGTCACTTTTATTTTCAATTTTTATCGTACTCCTATACTTTCCAAGCTTTTATATTTTGGGTTATTGCTTTTGAACATGTAATAAAGTGTTTTTGCAAAAAAATTATCGAAAAATCGTAAACAACCTATACGGCATATTTACCTCAACATCTAACAAGATTTAATTTTTTCAGGGTATATAAACAAATCATGTGCATGACAACACATTCTGTTTGTGTGCCAGAAAGACTTAATTAGATCGGCTCCTTTTTCTGCTATCATCATTATGGCTGCGTTGATATTAGCGCTCGGCAAAGTTGGCATGATTGACGCATCAATGACCCACAAGCGTGAAGTATTATGTACTCTGTAACATAAAAAAAGTTTAAATTAGCCTTAAGAAACACCACAACATGAGTTGAATTCTTGTACACGTTAAAGCGTACACCGGCACTGAAATATTTTTAGATTACCGTTCAAGGTGGGCTATGCTATCTACACATGTTGAATCAACTCCCAATACAAGTCAATAAAAAAGTAGACCATCCATTGGTGAATACTACCTTAATATTTTTAACAAAAATAAGTTAGACCTAGGCTAGTTTACGAAACAATGTTTTAAATTTGTGTCTGTGGAAGCAATACAAAACGTTTTGAGAGTATGAATCAACTTTTGATCACAAATACCTAACACTGTGTATTCTTTTCATGTACACAAAAGATTTATATGTGTTGAATGAATGAACACTAATAACATGAACAATCCATTATTAAATAACAGTGCTAAAAAGAAAGTTAGAACTGTTTTTTTTTGCTTAAATTATTTGAAACTATTATAAACCTGATCGAATAAAATATGAATTCCGATTACAGTGTATGTATTAAGGTGTGTATACACCTGGAGCATTCATATGAAAAAATGTTCTGTGACCTTGTGTAACAGTTCATTAAGTACATAAACACACAAACACTTCCTTTTAATAATATAAACACGGCTATTATTTCACTATGCCTTTCTTATAGTGTACATTTACCAATTTCCAAAAAATCACTACTCAGTCTATTTTTTATTTCTGAAATTATTTCAGCAACTTAAACAATTTGGAACACTTTTCTTTTTTTTGTCATAGATAAAAAAAAAAATGGACTCTCGAGCAATTAAAAAAGAGAAAATTTAGCGAATTGTTTGAAAATCAGCTAATCAGATTTTGGTCTAATTTTTGTTACGTATAAACAATAATTTTTTTAAAGTCAAGCTAAGTATGCATTTTGCCAATGCTGTTATTCATTTAGCATCACCCAGAAAACATGTACAGTTTAAAGGATACTAAAGGCACGAATAACATTACCTCAGAGAAAACAACTTGTCAACAACAGTTTAACCCTTCTGCACTCCTACAAATCCCCTAGCATGAGTAGAAATAAATACAGATATATCACTAATAGTATCCACCCAAAAAAAAGACATTCTATCTCACATATTAAACAAAAAATTACCCTTGCCACCGATTAGCAGAAAGGCTTGAGGTTTAAATAGGGGATGGTTCACTAGACAACTTGGGCAGAAGTGGAGCAGGAATCACGTTTTCATAGTTTTAATTAACCAACTTTGATGCCAAGATCAGAGCGTTTCCATGGCACTTCAATAACTGATAAAGTGGAAGTTCGAATAGCAAAATTTAGTAATCTTCATATTCTGTATCAACCATATTCAGCAAAATCATGTACCATAACACCTCGAAAAAAGGAAATATGGTCAAAATATTATTTATATACAAGAAGAACACTATTTTTCAATGAATTCCATCACATGTAGGAGTCCCCTGGTAATGAAGAGGCCAAATCAATTGGCAAAGCAGAGAACTGCATCAACATTACACTATTATTAATGTTCAGACTTCCAAAAAAAAAAAAAGATAATAAGAGAATAAAGTGGAGGACATGGAATATTTGAGAGGAATGGATATGGGAAGATATAATGAAGACATTGGATTTAAGCAGGCATAAACCTTGAAGAATGTCAGTTAAACTATTCTGGCTGGATACAGGTCATGAATGATTGGTAGCTTGTTTGTTCAAGAATGAGAATCAAAATACTTCAATTAGGGGAACCTAGAAGAGAGTTGACTGAATATAGGTCATGAATGTACTGAAATGGTAGCTGACTTATTCAGAATTAAAATTCTTCAATCAGAGAACCTAGAAGAGTCGGTTACATTCTTCTGGTTGAATACAGGTCATGAATGACTTGTAGCTCACTTATTCAGAATCAAAATACTTTAATCAAAGAAAATAGAAAAGAGTCAGTTTGGTAGTGATTGATACCTCACTTATTTGGAATCAAAATTCTTCAATCAGAGAACTCTGTACTATGCCAAGAGCCCAACTCTTAAGATGAAAAAGGATCATCTGTTTAATTACAGAAACTTGAACCTTGAATTTATGAGGTGTTACTTCAATTAATTATACTGGGGTACAAAAAAGCTAATACAAAGCTAACAATACGAGAAAAGATATTTTAAGGTAATGTAGCAAATTTGAAATTTAACAAATTTATGGTTTAGAATTAAATTGGAAAAAATACTAAAAACAAAATCATGATTGCTGTTTTTTCTTATTTATTCATGATTGTGAATTTGTTTGTTTCAAACTTATTACACTGATTTGAGATATGCTTCTTTGTATAGAACAAAATATGTGGAAAATCTAATAAACCTATTTTGATAGACTGGGCAATTTTTCATACTATTTTCTGTGGCTTCCAAACCAGTTTTTTTGTGGAAACAATTAAATTTAATGAAGTTTGTGTAATGTTTTTAAACTATTGATTATTCCTTAAATTAATACTTTTATATTAACTAATCAACTGTTTTTGTGTTTTGTTATTAAGAAATTGATGAAATAGCATGCATATGACTGAACTTAATATATAACAGGCAGATGTGGGCTGTTTATTTAAATAAATAAATCAATGGAACTGTAGACAACCACTCTGCCAAGCAAGTGACACGTACCTGAGGGAATGATCCACTACGGTCGTCTTATCACGGACTGATCCCATTTTACATGTTCCTACAGGATGATAAGCAGTTCCAGAGAGGTGACGAACGTAGCACTCCCAGTACTCTGATGTACCGAACTCAGTCTTCTCGCAGCCAGGTAACGGACGTGTGTACAAAGTAGAATTAATGCGTTGCATGGCTTCGGTATTGGCTAGCTGTACTAGAGTTTCCAACCCTTAAAAAAAAAACAGTTTAGTTCATAAATAAAACTTTATTTTTATAGCTGACTTCCAACGTTCGTAATACTTAATAGTCTGACACTGGCATGCTAACAGGAACGCAATTAGACATAGGAAATGGCCTAATATATTTTTGCTAGCACTTAAGCAAATTGGCAACTGTAAAAATAGATGATACATCTAGACTACAACGCTGCATATCGTGAAGTACTGCCACCTATTCTTATAGCTTGTGGACAGTACAGTTCTGTGAAGTATGCTTGGTGTGAGCCAGGATTGTCTAAGTGTTCATTGGACAAGTATATAGTCTGTACTGTTTAAAATGTTTGTCTTTATTTTCCTGATTGACAGTATTTGTTGAAAAAACATCATTTTGCAGCAATTTTACTCTATGACAGCGTTAGTCTTGCACGGGGAGGGGAACATTAGTGTATGACAGTATTAGTCTTGGCAGTCCTGAACGTGCCAGACTATTTAAAGTATACGGTATTTGGATATCTGCCTGTCTAGTTTTACTATATTTCAGAACAACTTTCATTAAAAAATCTGTCATTTTTTGGTACCAAAAACACTTAAATCAGATTTTCTTGAAATCAATCTAAATATTTTGATAAAATGTACTTAATAAGTATCCAGTCACCATATATAGATCATTATAGTGTCAAATGAATCAATTTATGGAGCAATAAAGAAAAAACTGTAAAATCAATATTTTCATTATATTTGAAGATTTATAACCGAGGTTGGTGTTATAAAACAATGTGTTACCAAAATCCATAAGAGATTTTTTAAAATAGGTTGCAATGGTTTTCTTTTGTCCTTAATTAATCCTTTCAGTACTATCACCCTGTTTGACAGGACGGTTTAAAAAAATGCAAGAAGTGCCAAAGCCTGGCTGGAATGGATGTTTGAAAATGTGCGAGAAATTCCATCGTCCGATTGCATCGTCTTGTTAAAGAAAAATCAGAAAAAGTAATATTGCTCAGATCAATACTTGAGTGCAAACTTTGAACAAGTCAGCTGTTTCAAGGTTATTTAATTTTGGTGTAAAAATAGTGTAATTTTTTAATTAAGTAATATACTGGCCTAACATTTTTACAACATGTAATAAAAACATGTTGCCTTTGAGTGGTGTACAAGGTTTTAAACATATAAATAAAATTTAATTAAAAACTTTGAAATCCAGCTTCAAGGTGTTGTCCAACCTTCTTCTGTCCTCTACATTAAACATTTCAGATCTCTACAAGCCACAGGTATGGCTATACCACACTTGCTCACAAACAGACACATAGGCAAATATTTCCTTTAATAATTAAATAATAGAGATCTATAAGAAAAAAATGAATTTAATTTACTTTGGATTTAGTGTCTCAACAGTGCATTGTTGTCAAATAAACTGAACTACTTTAATTTTATTTGTTTCTATATACTTCTGAACCATAAATATAATTTATTTCAAATTCCCTACACTAACTTGTGTTACTAATTTTCATATGCAACAGAAAAATACAAGCAAACTATGATGAAATGATTTGAGGAATATGTGCAGATTTTATTGTTTTTTGTTAACAGCTTGTTAATATATTTCTTTGGAGAGGTAACAACTCATTTGTTTGATTACTAAAGACACATATGAGCAAAATTGAATGAAAACCATTAAAACCAGTTTTGAGAAGGTAAAAAAATAAGGAAAACCACACCCACATCACAAATTTATTCAATACTGATTAATTTGTTCAGTATACTGGGGCACAAACTGACCGACAACCGATTGATTTATGGGACCTGAAAAAGAATACATTATCATCAAAATCACAAAATCATTTTTTTTTTTAGAATCACACATCATTATAGTTTCTGTATTTCTACTGCACAGCCAAAATGTCAAAACTATTAAACACTTTTTTTAATAACACTTGCAGTAAGGGACAATCTTTATCTACCTACCTTTCACCAAAACTTTGATGTCGTCCGGATGTGTAAGGTATTTAGGATCAATCAACGGGTGGTCTAAAAAATTGTTGGTGCGAAGTCGCAAGTATCCTCTGCTTTTCGGGTGTAAAAGAGTGGGCAGCATAGTGACTACCGACGAACCCACCAAATGCACAAAATACTCGTCCCACAGCTACAGTAAAAACATTAATTTTATTATTCTGCTTGCTTATGACTTTTGTCAGTAACAAGGTCAAAGTATAAAATTATCAGTTTAAACAAATTTCCTTACATAATATTATCTGATAATAACTTCCAGAAATATTTTTTATTACAGTCTCCTTGTTTAGAGTCCTCAAAAAATTTCAAATCCGTTATTATGGTTCAAATACAGCGCAAAAACTTTATGTATACCAATGTACACTATGTAAAACCATGGCTACCAAAGGCCCGGTGCATACTTGCTGCAAACGTTTTTGGGACATTACGTCATTTTCAACTGCATAAGAAGAAATGCAGAGCTACTGCTTTTGGGATTTGCAAGGCACATTGATACCTACCTAATGCCGATGTCATTCTGATTGAGTTTCCGCAGATACCAGTGAGATGTTGTCACATTCTATACCCTAACAGTTGGCAGTGCTCATTTGTTTATAACAAAGTGCACATTTGCTGCATGTTGTATCTCCTATCATACCTACAGCTCGTGAAGTCCCCTACACGATGCCTGATAAAAATGTGGATGTCGAACTTCTCATCGAAAAAAGATAAAATCGCCTGGTAATTTGAAATGTTAGTCATGCCAACTATAAGAATCAAACTGACATTTGAAAATAATTAAAAATTTGTCACCATCTTCCCTGAGAACCATTAAGCATATATTAAAAGCTCTCTTCAGAAGGCTACTTCTGGCTATTAGATGAATCCAGTGCTTCCTTTTTCTAATTCACTTTCACGATTTACATACATAAATATTTGGGTGCGTATACAACTCTCGACTGGTGTCAAATGAGAGACTATCACTATGGTGTGCACTAGAATACTTATAAGACACAGATTGAAATGATGCAGTTTCACGATAACTTTTGCAGCAAGTGCACTGGGCCTAATGGAAGTAGAAGCTAATTAGCTTCTATCAAAGCCTTTAGTATATACAAATACAACTTCAAAATTAATGTGGGGACAACATCAGGCTTTGATTGAGCTCTCAGCCTTAAAATGGGTTTAAATGTGTTGGGTGCCTGGTCAAAGATGTTAGGAAGGCTGACATACGTACCAGAACCCCACACATTGGTCTGAACTGGTGTGCAGCATTAGTAAAATCATAAACAGAATAAATTTTAAAAAAATAGGTTAAGAAAGAGATCCTTACCGCTGGAGAATAATTTCAAAAGGTAAGCTATATTGGTCACTGTTTCAATTCAATCACAAGCTATCATGACCAGTTTCTTCACTAACTAAAGGTGACCAGAGGAAAATCTACAACTTTGTGACAGGACATGAAGTATTTAAATACTATGGGCTAAGCTCAAGGAAACATAAAATACACATTATATGACCAGCATAATGAAACAGCATCTAATCCTGAAGTGTGAAGCTCTGGAGTGGAAATAACAGTTAATATTTGGCCCTACAGAAGTTTGAAACCTAGCTACGCAAGTTTTAAGAGCCATGAAAGGCATAGAACTAAACTGGATTGTTTATGGACTGGGTCGTGCACAGAAAGGCTAAAGGATGAGGCATTAGATGGGTAACAGCTACTTTCATGAATCACAATAACACATTTTTTTAAAGGCGAAAAGCACATTGAGGCTATTATAGTCTTTTAAATGTAAGTGTGAGTGTACAGTGTTAAAGTTGTAAGTGTAAGTGTGTGTTAGACTCGGGTATCGCAAAGGACATCTAAGTCCTCTCAATAGGTGCAGCTAGTCTATTGTGTTATCTGTGGGGCATAATAACACAAACAACTAACTAGATTTGTTGGATTAAAAAATAAATACGATGGCCTATACAGGCTGCTGGACTTTTCAAAATATAACTACACTGTATGTACTGTTACTTCCATAGGAATAAGGAATAAGAAGTAGTATGACTACAAAGAAAAGTTTAAACAAAAACATTTTCCACTTATTTTTTGAAAAAATAAGTTCCAATTTTCTTCAATTGTACAAATTTTTAAAAACTTTACTGAAAAGTTAAAGTAATAGATAATAATTATACACCAGACTCCCAAATAATCCTTTTGTGATTGATCAGTGAGTGACCAAGAAAATAATTTGTTATAAATGAATAATAATTTTTGTGAAAATTGTAAGAATCAATCTTATTGTCTTTGTTTTGTGAATATTCCAACAGGGTGCACAGGGAAATGCATGCATTTTCGAAAAACAGTAACACCATCTACCATCACCTTAGATATCATAAACATTAATGTTCGTGACATCACTTTAACAGACTATTGTTTTTGTGCTTGAATATTATAAAATGATGGCTGACATATGTCATGTGCTCAGCTTCATGCCACCTACTGTAGTGTTTTGTTACAAAATAACAAAAACAAACAATTGCAAGTGACTAATTACTTTGGTAAAGCCTAAACTGTAATTAAAAATTATGAAAACATTAAAATCATACAATTGCAAAGTTTTATTATATTTTTTTAACAATAAATCTTTGTTTGATTATATCTGATTTGTTCTCTAAATTTTATGCAGAATTAACTGCACTAGTTTTACTTGTATCTTTGTACGTTAGTTCATTCTTAACGTAAAACGAACTTTGTATTTATGCATTAGCACTGAGTTTTTTTGTTTACACTCATTTCTTAATTTATTTGTAGATTATATACAATGCCCACACTACATAATTGGAGTAAAAATAATATTTGTACCATACAGATTGCGTCTCCGTAACGAGAGTGTAACTTTAATAATAAAATCTGCTGTTCTGTTTAGCACAATTATTTCAGAATGTATTTTATTAGACTAGTTTAAGAGTGAATCAGACGGTCCATACAGATTGCCCTTAGAACCGACCTGACTGCACTTACTTGTATGAACAAGTCGTATGGTTTTAGATAGTAGTGAAGTAACTTTACACTAATAACTCTGGTAACTGGGAGTCTGCTGTATTCGGGAAAAAAATTCTTACTTTTTGTGAAATGCCCATAGCTTTCAGAAGTACAACTCCTGCATCACTGGAGATGCCTCCAGGCAATGCCATGTACTGTATGTCTGGAGGACTGTTCTGTGGGTCCTTTACCAGAGATGAATGAATGGTGCCGACAACTTCACAGCCTGGGAATGTAAGTGGGCCTAAAACAACACAGAGACAAAATATAATTACTTCTTGTTTTGTTAACTGTCTTCATGAAGTACATTAAAACCTCATTTGTGAGGTTGATAAGAAAACTCTTTGGCAAAGTAGTAATCAAAGGATCAGTCCCATTTTATTAAATTACAATGCAGTAGCGCAAATTGGTATTTTATTTTTCTATTAGCAAAAGTTACAAAAATTTGAATGTATAACTACTTACTCTTAACTTCATCCCATTCAGGATTAAATTTTGTATTTTTATTGAAATTAGAAACGGATAATTTATTCAGATTTTAGCAACGACCTTGTGACAAAATTTTAATTAAGAACAGTTTGATTCCTTTTTTTGGTCAACAATTTTAAAAAGGATTTTCTCAATGATTTTAATCAAATTTTGCCCAAATGAAGTTTACAAGTAAGAAAACATCTACAATTAAGAAACTACAGCTTGCTATCTCACTACTATCAGGAAAAAACAGACAAATTTCTCAGAAGAGGTTCATTAAAAGTTTGATCCTATTGAAAAATCATGTATGAATTTACTTATATAAGTTTACTAAATTTGAAACAATATTTTTAATTTAAAAGCTGCACAGCACACTGACACTAAGCAAAATACTCATATTATTGTAAAATAATTAAATGTGTGGAAAATTTATTGTTAATGTTTTTTGTAAAATTTATTTTTTGTTTTTATATCTCTTTTATCTGAGACTGAAAATGTTTTAGTAACAACTTATGCATTAAGTTCGGAGACATAGTTCTTTTGGCAGTTGGTAAGGATTTTGAGCTTGTAGCTGGGAAGGTGGGGAAAGCAGCAAGGAAAATTAGTAGATGGGGGAAAATGGTGACTTAAAATTGAGTCAAAATCTGCAAACATATATTTTACAAATAAAAGAGTAACACCTATACACGTAAAAATGAATTCTGAAATATTACCATTAGTATTTAGGTATGACCCTAGATAGTAAATTAAAGTGGAAAAATCATATCAAAATCAAAAAAGAGGAATTAAAATACCAAATACAGATGTATTGGCTGCTTGGCCGCAGATCCAAACTGTCAATAAATAATAAACTATTAATATATAAACAAGTGTTGAGACTTGTTTGGGGATGTGCAAGCGACACAAACATTAAAAACATTCAGACTTTTCAGAACAAAGTGCTGAGATGTATTATATACACCTTGGTATGTTCGGAATCATGACTTATAGTAAACTATATATTAATATTATAAAGCAAGAAATTACAATATATGCAGCAAAACATGACATACAACTTCGACTTCGTATTAACCAAGAAGTGAACTCCATTCTTGAAGTAATTAATGACACTTGTCGACTCAAGAGGAAAAACTACATGAACTTGTATAGATATTGAAACTAAAATTTTGTACAATCCAAAATTTACAGTTTCTTAGTAAATTTTAAGAAACTGGTCAGAATAATAAAAACATCTCTTTTGACCCCTATATAAATTTTCATTTTGACACTGAGAGCAAAACATTGTCAAATTTGGCACAACAGCCCTTGAAAGAAGGACAGAAGGGAAAAGAGGATTAACAATACCAATCCATTCCAAAAACAAACACAGTTTATTGTTAAACAAGTCTGAACTCAGGTTTACCTGCCTTCATGTGTCATCCATATGACACTTCTGATCTAGGTGTTCTTTCCTGCTATTTACGACCCTTATCAACACATTATCAGGTTTGGGTAGACTCTTATTGAGACAACAACAATGAGGTGAAATACACAATTTGGGAACAACGGTTTTGAGCGTTATTTTTTTACTCTATTCTGTTCTTTGACACTGAAATACTGATAAATGACATATGTACTTTACTTACCCTGTCCATTGACAATGTAATCAAAGGCGTTGTACACATTCAGCATTGTGTTGTAACTGATCGGACTGGACTGGTTCACTACGATCAAGTCTAAACCAGTTATCAAGTGGTCTTGTAAATTCTGTCCGACAGGGAGGTCAACATTGACGTTGATCTTGAAATACAACATAAAACTTCAAATTTTCTTTTGCACCAAGAGAAATTAACTTAAACACAGTATAGATGAGCATAAGTTTTTAAGGTAAAATTAGGCTAAATTACCTTCTATTATCATCATACAATCCTGTACAGTACATCTTGACATTCTGTTGTTCAAATATTGGTCCTTTGTGGACACCGTCATGTATTAACACTATGTAATTTAAAAAAAAAAAATTGAAAACAAATCTTTAAAATATTAAACAAGTTTAACTGGGATATCTGTGCAGCATTTTCTCTTTGTTATGATGTCGTGTAGTTTCTTTGTTGTTATGCAGTTTTCCATCCTGTGTGTGTGTGTGTATGTGTATGTGTAAAACTTCGCTTTTATGATTTCTTCTATCACTGTGTTGGTCTTTTGATAGACCAACATTTTTAGATCTCCTCATCCAAATGCCGTTTTTATTGATTGCCCCATAAATCTTCCTGAGAATCTTCCATCTCTCTCTCTCTCTCTCTCTGTGTGTGTGTGTGTGTGTGTGTGTGTTTGTGTAAAAGCCTTGGCAATCTGCTGCATCTCAAGGTTTTTAGTTTGAGCCGCAGTTAGTCTTACTGCTTTACTCTTTCCATTAATGCTGATCTCTCGTCCTCATTAGTCTGTCAAAGTAGGAATGTAAGCATTAAAAAAAACCAAATGCAATACATAAAAAACACTTGAACTTGTGCACATATATATACGAATGTTTCGTCAACCAACAAATAAAGTAAGCAACATTAGCAGTAGGCCATCAAAATAAAAAGAACTATATAGGATTGCATTAAGGAAAATAGTAGGTAATTTAATCTAGGTTAGTATTAAAACTGTTAATTCTTTACAATGACAATTGTTATTTAGCCAAAACAGCTTGAATGATTGTATTGAAACACAAAGTATTTCACTACTATTATGCACCCAGAACTGCAAAACTTGTCCATCATTTCATCACTCCTTGCTGCAAAATATTTTATTGACAGGGCGAGTCAGTTAGTTAGAACACAATAAACAATAGCAGAAGTGATGAAATAACATTTTTTTATGTAAATTACCCATTGTGATTGACAATTAGCTGTAAGGTATTCCCCAGTTTAATAAAAAAATTACATTTAGTTCCTGAAGATGATTTTTTGGTCCGATACCAGACAAGAGAAGTATCTGAGGTGTCCCTACTACTCCAGCTGATAATACAACATTCCTGCGAGCTTTTGCAGTGTACATCTTGCCATGACGTTGGAAACTAACACCGTACGCTTCGAATCCTTGGTTAAGAAGAACCTACATACACAAGAGACAAAGTGATAAAAATTATCATATTTTGAAACCATACATTGGACTTGGTTTGTATAGTGGGTATGAACAGTAAGAAAGTCATGTATTATGAAAAAAAATCTGAAAATTTAAATTAATGCTTTATAATTTGTTTTTAATACCTAACGAATAATATAAAAAATCACAATAACTTTCTAGTACTTTATAAAAAATCTAATTTTTGTTAATTTTAATGTTTGTTTTTTGAACAAAAACTATACTTATGCCAAATTTTTTTTAGAACGGTAAATTTGTTTAGTTTTCAGCAATAAATACACACAAAATTGACAAACATAAACGTAACAATTACTTCTTTATAATTCGTAATTACCATACTGTGTAGAATGAAAACATAATTCATTTCTTCTACCTAACTTAACTGTTTGCCAATCTCACCTTTTCCACTTGTGCGTGGGTCAGCACCTTTATATTCGTTTTATGCAAAATGCGATCAGTACTGAAGCGGCACCCTTTGTCCATGGTCGCTTGCATCGCCATGAACCCTTCGCCTTGACCCTGACCGTTCAAGTCCTGTCGAGACTTCAGGCCAAGCTCAGCAGCTGCATCTAACAGTGCTTCGGTTAGTTTAGTCGTATGCTTCAGGTCATTCACAGAAACTGGCCCGCTCACTGAATGATACTGAGCTACCAACAAAGAAATTATCCCTTAAGAAAATAAAGTTATAATATCTAAACTTACATAAAGTCTGTAGGCAAAAAAAAAAAAAAAAATTTTTGCGAGCGTAACATCTATTATTTGAAATAGTTCACTTAGCAGAACAGGCTGGATAAGAGGCATCAATGTTTATAACAGCTCTCTTTCTTAATGCCGGGTAATCCAGGATGGTCAGTAAGTATAGTATTATCTTGTTTCCTGAGAAAATGTCCTTTTACTGTGTCTGAGGATGTCAGGCAAAAGGTATGTAGAATTTGGACTTAGTGCTTCAAAGACGGAATCAAGTAAATGTATAAGAATAGGTAAATTACCCTCACTGGTCAGATGGATGGGTTAACAAGGATTGAGAAAACACAATGTAATATGCTCAGACGTCCGGATTAACAAGTTCTTGAGTGATGAAATTCTACTATTTTTTAAAAATAAACAATAAAACGTCCATTCAAATGAAATAGTTTTGGATAAAAAACATGTATGGTTTTATGCAAATACACTGTAAAGATTCATTTTAAGTAAAAAACATTTATATTTCTAATTGATCTGTCACTCATTAATCTACCCATTGGATAATCTAGAATCTACTGTAGAAAATTTTACGTCTCTAAACTTTTATGACAATGTCTCTGAGCTGACCATCAGTATATATTTCATTCCAAATTTGAAAAGTCTAGTAAATTAATGATCATACTAACATATATCATTACCTAACTTACAAAAACTATAAGAATCTCTTACTGTCATTGGTGAATCTTCCTTTCTGGTTTTCTGTTTCCTTAAAATATGTGAATATCTCATCAGTTGTCCAGTGTCGACAATCATCGCTGATCCATGAGTCGAAATCCCGAGGGTGTCCTCGCAGATACATCATGTAGTTCAGGCGACTTGTTCCGCCAAGAATCTTTCCTCGAGGCCATGGGCTTACCTGTACATTATGGAAACTGTTTAAACCAAACTAATGAAACAATTTTGTTGTGATTTTTACAGTTATAAAAAAATCAATGTTAACAATGCAATAACTTAGTAATTTGGGCTAAAACAAAGCAAAGGCAATGTAAATTTAGCCCTAGGCTTTTCAGTGACTTTCCATTGGAAATGAGCTATTGGAGCACCATCATGGTAAGACCCGGAATCTACCGACTTTGAAATGAACACCGATCATGACCTCTAGATCACTTTTTTAGGGGTCATATTATATATATATATATATATATATATATATATATATATATATATATATATATTTGTGTGTGTTCACAATTTTTATTCCGATTTGGTTCAAACTTACATAAAAATGATTTTTGGTAATTGCTTGGACAGGTTTGTTACTGGACAAAATCTATTTAAAAGTTTAAAAATGGTAAAATGGTATTTCAAATTATTAAAAAATCATAACTTTTAATGTTACACTTTTTTCAAAATATGATTTCACCACTGTTGTAATCAATGTCAAAATCAAAATCAGCATTTAAAATTTTCAAATTCCATTGAAAATTTTTAATCATAATTCATGCAGATTTTAATGCTGATTACAATGGTGAAATCGTATGTTCAAAAAACTGTATAAAAATTTATTGTGATATTACTTTTTTGAAATTCACTGCCATCATGTCAGTGCCATAGCTGCATGCCACAATTATTATTATTTAAAATAGAAGCAAAAATATTTGTGTACTCAAATCTCCAATCACCACAACACACACACACACACACACACACACACACACACACACACACACACACACACACACACACACACATCCTTGCAAATGTAATAAATTTTAGGATATTGCTTTATAAAACCAATCAATACATTTTTACACTTATATTTTGACACTTTTGGTTACAATATACAAATGTAAACAAAAGTAAACAAACTGGCTAATAGGAAATACTGCCACGATTGACTCTGTAGAAACAAAAGAAATTAGAATCATGAAAGTGATAATTAAACTCAGTATCTCATGATCCAAGGACATTAGCGTTTGTTTATATACTCACTCTGTCAGTCAATCCCCAGCACGCTGCTTTCTGTGGTTCGATCTTGTACTGCCAATCATAAGGGGTAAGTTGTAACAACGGAGCAATGATTGGTACATCATAGGCCAACGATGGTTGTCCTCCAGCCTCAATTAGAAGTACACTGTCAAGACCCTCGGCAAGACGATAAGCAACAATAGATCCTGCTGTGCCAGCTCCCACTAAAATTGAAATTAGATGTTTAATTAAAAGCCCACTTTTAGGGTTTGATTGTCAGTAATAGATGTTTAGGTTCTTATAGGATCTAAATATCACATGCTTTACTATATTTAGAAAGCAGTTTTTACATTTTTATTTTACCTTTACTAAATAAATCACCTGGGCCATGTCAATAAATTTTATTTGTTAATTTACTTTCAGAAATTTTATAGGTTATATCAGATGGACAACCAAATCAGTTGTCTGACAGAAATAAAAACAAAATACTTCTTGATAAATCTTAATGATTGAATAACAGCTGATAACTGGTTGAACTGTAACGAATTTTTGTACAGAACAAAACTAATAGATTAGAATCAGGAATTATATGAGAATTCCCCCTATAACCATTGCCACATCCAATGCCATTACATCTTTTTAAACTAAGTTGACAGCATGTAAACAAAGATGTGATAATTTATTTACTGCCACATATAAGTTGTGAAGTGTACAGCTGATTCAGTTTCTTCAAGCAAAAAGGCAATACAATAGCAAAAATTAATCAAAGAATAAGCCGAGTATATGGTGAAGATTTATGAGTAATGGTATTGCGCAGAACTGGTTCAAAATTAAACACAAATTCTAAAAGTAGCTTGATTAATCTGTAATGAAATAACTTTGAAACAACTGCAGAAAATAAACAACAAAGTAAGCCGTATACAAGAAACAAAAGTACAACATTTGTGAGCTTTATAACTATCCAAAGGGGAGTTAATAGGGATTAATGAATAGCGGATTACAAAGAGCATTTTAAAGGTTTCATGAAAATGTTTTTGGCCTGACTTGTAGCCTAAATTCACTGTAAAAAATCAGTAAAAAGCAGATAAGCTCTAAGGTTAAAAGGATCAATAATTAGTGTATATTTTAGAGTATATGTTCTTATTTTATTTCAGAGTTTTAATTAGGATTCTATAATTCCATGACAGTTTTTTATATGGTTTCACTTTAATAAAATATTAATAGTGAGACTGTTCACTGTAAAATTTAAAAGACTATTCATTTAACCACCAAGAGACGTAGAGAAAATCAAAAATACGAGTGGACAAAAATTTTAAAAAATTTTAAGTTTCCATCTCTGTGCAATATTAAATCCTCAATACAGCATTGTTAAAAATAAATGATGCAAAAACATTATACAAACTTTCTCACAATGTAGGACTTTCTCACAAAACTTTCTCACAATAATATTATTTCCCTGAAAGTGCTGAAATATTGGTTTATTTATCAAAATTGGTCCATCAGATTTTTTTGAAAATCATATGAAGATGCATAACTCAAACCAGTAGGTCGGCTGTACCACATTTTAAACGTAAAAAAACTACGGTTCTTGTGCAAATAAAAAATATATAAATAATAAGTAAAACAAATCAAACATGACAGTGGTAAGTTTTTGGTATTTTCCAATTAACTTCTGAAGTGTAAAATTCTTTCATTCTGCTATTCTGCTACATCTTTAAGGACAAGTTCTACTAGTAGCATTGATGTGTTTTTCTTTGAGACAAAGCAATAAATATGTAGAACATTTCCCAATCTACACATACATTTTTATAATGTATAATATTTTGTAATATAATAATATTTTTGTGCTGTAATGATATAAAATAACATTGTTTTTTATGTTACAATTTACAGACATATTTTGTTAAGTTAGGCAATATACAATTTTAATCATTTCCTGACAAAAAAATATTTGATATTAAATAGAAACTACAAAAAAAAACCAACAAACTTAACACATCATTTTAACACTGTGGGTGTTAGTCTTGGACAACATGACCAAGCAGGTCTTGGATAAGCAACACTCAAACTGTAACCCCTCCTGGTTGGTAGTAAGTTTTGAAAGAGAGCACTTTTAAAAATGGTTTTCCATATTTCTTAATAATGAGTCAGGTCGAGCTCAGTTGCTGCATAAAGGAATAATAAAAAAAGTATTTACAGTGGATGCCCTCTTAACTAACCATTGGCTTAACTGCCAGTCTTCCAGTCTTCCACCAAGAAAAATTGACTCACAAAATAAATAAAATAGAATGAATCACCAAAACGCATGTATTCAAATAAGTTAGGTGTTTGAATAACAACAATTTGGTATTTAGGATTTACCAGCGTAATCAAATTTCTTTATTATCTGAACAGGGTTCCATTTTAAATGATATTTTGAAGGCAGGTCTGTAGTTAGCCATGACCAATGGCATCAAGATTTTTAATTTTTATAAATATACTTTTCCTGAATAGTATAATGGTGAACATTGTTTTTGAACTATCAAAAAGTGGCAGATTAACGATTTTTTGAAAATTTACAATCTTACGCAATTAGAAAGGCTTAAGTGAAGTTCCTTAAATCACTTGAACTAATAATAACACAATTTTAATCATTTATGTACAAATCTTTATTCTACGCAAAACCATGACAGGTTGGTTAGGGGACTAGTTGTTTTTTTAATACAAAAACATTCTGATTAATGCATAACGATGAGGGGAACTAATTGGCAGTTGGCTGTAGCAGAAGCAGCTGTAAAGCCAATAATCCCAATTTTAAGAAAGTTTATAAACTGTTAATTCTAAAAAATAATTAATTATGTTTTAGGAAAGTGAATATATAATTACCTTTGTAACATATAATTGTTTATAACAAATGTGTACTTTCAACAAAATATTGTTATTAAATATAACATTTTTAGTGAATAAAGTGAATATTTAAAGATAAGCAATCATTTCATAGTGAATAAAGTAAATATTTAAAGATACACAATCATTTCATAATAACAATCACCATAGAAAAATTACAATAACATTTTTTTTCTACAGTGCAAATTTTTAAGAGTTTAAGGTTCCAAGATTCATTATATTTTTAGGTAAAAATTAAAAATTTCGTATTTTAGTGGTTACACTTATCTGCACATTTACGTTTTTGATAATTGCATATTTTTTGAAGTTAAAAAAAGTACTTTTAGAAATTACAATTGTTGAACACTAAAATAACAACTTGTATCTTTTATCTAATTAATTCTTACCCACAATATAATCGTAAGATTCATCAAGAGGATCCTCAGAAGTTTGACGAATCCAGTCACTTAGGTTATCAACATTGTAAAACAACTGAGTGTAAAACTGATACAGTACACTTGAAACAGTATAAATGAATACTGTAAAAAATAAGTTGAGGAAAAACAACATGATACATAGTAGCAGATATCTACAAACGTTCCTAACATTAAACTATTCACTTAACTTAATTAGATATAAATCACGTAACCAAACAAGCATGCGCTTACCGGTCTATTTAAATTTCTACTGCAAAATAAAAATGTAAAATTCTACACATAAATAAATATACTTACCTAATATACACTACTACTACTTAGAGATGGGTAAGAAAACTCCAAACTGTTAAAACAAACTGTTTTTCTATTTCCGAAAAACAAACTGCTTTGCCAAATGGAAACAAGCAGTTTGAATTGGACTGGATCGTGATTTGTTAAACAAGGAACAACAGTTTGGACTTCCCCACCACCTACGTTCTATTCGAACGTTGCCGCAAGCGCTAACTTTTTTACTGCTATTTTCCTGCTAAACTGTTTTCCTGCAAACAGTGCAAACACCTTTTCTTTAACCTGTTATACTTTTCCCCTCTATTTCAAAGTTTCTTGTTGCAATGTAGTGAAGTAAGAACTGTTTGGGCCTTGTCAAAGTTTATCTCTATTTTCTTGCGAGTTGTTTGAAAGTTTTAAATGTAAAATTTGTTGTCAAACATTTTTTAAACTGTAAAAACAGCCATAATTGTGTTATATATTAGTTTTTCTCCGTAGTTTACTTTGTGTTTAGAAATTTAAAAATATTTAGTGGACAATTTTGAAAGTTTTCTTTTACTTTTTTATGTTTTTAGAATTAAGTGCATAGTTTTTAATTATTTATTGGATGTGTGGACTTTTTAGTGTTTTTTTTTCAGTGTTTAAAAGTGAAAAACCTGTTTTTTGTGATGGGAAATATTACAAACGTCTTACATTTTATTTTTATCCGGAGCCTAATTTTCTTTAAAAACATTTATTTTGTTAAATATGTTATTACAATAAACTTTATATTTTTTCTGTGTTGTAAAATGGAAAACTTATTTTTTTGCTAATGCTAATGTTAATAACCTATCATTAACCTATAATAACCTAATGTTAACAGCCTATAATTTTGTAACTATATAGAGCCAATTTTATTTAAACATATTTGGCCTATGTTCTTATTACCATATTTTACTTATTAAGGTTACTTTTTTCAGTGTTGAAAAATGAAAACCTACTTTCTCCCAAATAAAAATATGACAGTAACATCTCACATTTTGTAAATACATAACCTAATTTTATTTAAACGTATTTTTTATATTTATTATCAATCATCAATATTTTTTAATCAACTAAAAATATTCTAAATTGTTTGCATTTCAGTAAATATGCAAAGGCTATTTGAGAATGTAATTTAATTATTACTATACTTATAAGGATTATTTTTTTCTAAATGTTTTACACCCAAAAACAGTTAAGGACATGGTGGTAATGGGAATGAAAAAGTAGTCTTAGAAAACTGAACGTTTGTGCTTGTGTTTTAGCTGCTAATACAACTAATACAACAAAAGAGTTTCATTTTTCTAAACCTGTTTTTTTCAAACTGTTTTTCCAAACAGTTTTTTTTTCAACAAACGGTTCGTTGAAATTTTGTAAAAATAGCAGAAGTGCCCATCCCTACTCTATACTAAACAGCTGACATGAGCTACGCTAGCGCCGATGTGTGTTGCAGTAGAACTAAATTTTATGCGTTCCATTTTTCATTGACGATTAATCGTGTACATGCAGGTTTTTCTCACTACGATTAATTTTCCAATGAAAAAAAACACGTTAAAAAAAGAAACATATTGTCTTTACAAATTATTTCTGTTAGCCTATAAATTAAAATTAAAAAAAATTAATGAAAAATGATTTTATAGAAAAATATTAATTTACTAATATTGTACTTATAACCACTCGTATTTATATTTAAAATGCGAAATTCAATACCCTAATATTTTTTATTAATTAATTCAGCATTATTAAATTAATGTTAAGCAATGTTTTTATTATTTATCATAGTGCCTATTAAACAAAATAATAAATTTTATATTGCACACTTTGGAAAATCTTTAAATTACAAGTTATTATATTTTAAAAAAGTATAATACTACACAGAATATACTTGTTGTTGATCTTGATTTTGTTAAGCATGTGTTTCCGATAAAATCATTTTATAACCTATATAAATTTCATAATAATTTTTAAATTGTTTTCATGACTAGCGATGTTTTGCTGTTTAGATTCACTTCTCATAGACGAGCTAAAAGGAGACAATTTGGCGGTCTTTTTGAATAACCATACAATAGCTCATTCTAATAGCGTGAAAAGTTCGATTGTTTTCCTGATTTGTATGAAAGAGAAAAATTGGAACGGCATGCAGATCAACCATATGTAAGGAAAGTAGTTTAGCAGACTGGTTCCACCACCGTGCAACGTCAAACAAAGCTGAATAAACATACTTCGCTAAGGTATTTTAATGAAAGCATAGGAATTACATTTAATATTGTTAATGTCAGTGAAAAATGTTCAGTTTATTTTAAATCGAACAGACAATACATAATCGAATGATCTGTGAATATAATATATCGATCGATAACATAATTCGGACAGACCATAAGAGACACTATAAGGTTTTGTCGGCCTACGCATTGCAGCAATTAAGCAAGTATTGCGCCGATTTAACTACTAAAATTGCAAAATAACCTGACCCAGTGTCTAAAGTGTATTTATGCAAAATGTGTACTTACCTCAGAACAAACAGATTTGCAACTTAATGTTACAGACCGTTGACGATCTTTAGCACTCAGTGAGTTTTTATAGTTGTTGCTAAACGCAGTATATTGTATTGTATTTGAACCCACCGCAGTTTAAATATTAAAACTTTATTCAATGCTGTATAAATAAAATAATTTTTATTTTAAACCTCTGAACACTCAGTACTTATCTTGTTTTGCCCTTTGTATACTTATGAAAGTAATAATTTATTTCACATAATTTAAAAACTATTATTTTATTTATCCAATTTTAATTACTATTTACAGACCCAGTATTTTATAGATATGAATAAGTGAATGCATGACTTTCTTTCGTTACTATTAGGCCATATACTGCGAACTTGTAGATCTATTGTGCACTCTTTCTATATTCCTGAGATGCTCAGTGGTAGCGTCTTCTCCAGTCCTAACCTCTTCATAAAGTCTAGGACTAGGAGAGGATTCAAGGGAGTAACTCTTCCACTTCTAATTGGTGATTACCCGATTCTTTATTGAGGTACTTGCATATGCTTGCTCTGCTAATTGCCTTTAAATTTGTCCTCCTTACTCTTCACCCTCGTCACAGTGTTTGTCACCCATTTGACCAGGAATCCTAGGGCTCCGTTTAATACGCTATTAGGTCAGTGTCATACACTCCATCAGTACGGTTCGCTTTTCACCTTAGAGATAGCCAGGTTATGTAAAGCAATGAGTGTATGTATTTGCGGGTTTTGAGTAAATGAATAAGAGTAGTATAAGTTAGAGGTAGAATAAGAGAGGGATTGCTAACCAATCAGCTGCCTCCTCCAGCATTTTATATAGATTATACAGTTTTAAGTACATATAAAATTTGACCTACCACAATAATAATCATATATTATATTACTTTTCGATTCAACATCCCTTTTTCTCAGCACATATTATTCGTACAGGCATAAATGAGGTATCTTTAGAAAGAGTTTTTAACCGGCTTCTGACATTGCAAAACGATTTTGCGCTAAAACTTACAGTTTGTGGAAAATTTTAACATAAAATACATTTTTAACTGTCATTGGAAAAACGGCATCGTGGATGCGCATGCGCGGCATCAACAAATCAATATTTTGTATATTTTACGGAGCTAACTTATTAATCACGAGTAGATAATCCCATTAAAAAATGCCTCTTTTTGTAAAAACGTGCTTAGAACAATTTCAATATTTACTTAAAAGTCATTAAACTTATAGGTTATGTGGCCCTATCCCTGCCCGTCGTACAAGCCGGGACAAGTATTTCGAATACCAGACACATGTTTTGGACACTTTTTTTACACAAATATATTTGTGATTTTGCTTCCATCGTGCATTTATCTATTGTTAATACGGACATCATAAAATACGAAGTACAATTAAAATGTCAAAATACAATTAATAGAGGTAATCAATAGAGGTAATCAATACAATTAATAGAGGTTTTCAGTTGACTAGAAGACCTGTTAAAATTACGTTTGCTATCACTATAAACAAGTCGCAGAGACAAACGCTTTAAAGAACAGGATTGTATTTACCAAATGCCGTCTTTACTAACGGACAATTTCTAAAGGACAATTTCTAACGGGTCTTTACTAAAGGACTAACGGCCTTTTCAAGGGTAACTAAATCAACTAACATGTTTATATCCATTAAAGAAACTGAAATGCAAAAAGTACAAGAAGATTACATTTTTACATCAATTATCGTTTATAACAAGGTATTGTAATGCCTTGTAAACATTTCTATTAAAAAACAATTATCTGTATTGAAATTTATGGTTATTATTTCAAAACCGATCGTTTTCGATTTATTTTTTAAACATGTTTCCCGTTCCTTCCAACGACTACTCTTATTCAAAAGGCTGTGTTTATTTAAAACTTTCCCAGTGCTAAATTTCGCACGGACCCCTTGGTGATACAAAATGTTGGAAGACGTAGATATGTTAGCGAATACAAAAACCTGTGCTGTAAGTAAGGATAATGCACGAGTCGCTGAACAAGTGGCTCACCCAAGTGGAGCGTTCTCGTATCACAATAGTCTTCCCTCGCAGTAGCGTTAGGCCGGTTATCGCGCGTTCACGAATACGTCTCCTAAATGCGTGTTATAGCAACAATGCTTCAATTACAGAATCTCAGCGCTCTGGAAATGTTTTCTCTCGCATCAAAAAAATGTTATTTAAATAATTTAAAGCAATTAAAGCAACCTTTATAACAACAAACTATACGAAGGATTTTTTTTTTGGTTTGTGGAGCCGTACACCACCGTTACTGTACCACCAATAATGTTTCCAGTTAAAAGACTTGCGGTTATTAATGACAATAGGTATTAAAAAAAAATCTACCTACATTTTTTCGAAACGGTGACAGTTTATTTAATGTTTCCCGTCAAAGCTTCACGGCTATAAATATGTTTAAAAGAAACACTCGAATTCGTTATGCCGCAGTGTCTAATAGGATCAGTATACGTTAAATGTCACACTTTACAGGAACAATCTCGAGTACAGTTAGTGCCTGCTCACGCGGGTAACCTGGCGAACATAACCTCACTTTTACAAAACAACTGCCGACTACGACAATTTCTTGTAATGCATACATATCTAGACGCAAAGGACATGCGCACTGATGTCGTTCGTCATGCGCGGAACACAGCTGGCGACAGCGCATGCTCCAGTTTGGTCGGCACGACTGTAACCCTTTACAAGGCGCTGTACTACAGCAAGGGTTAGGTTAGGCTTTCTAATGTTTGTCAACGAAACGGGACCGTGTGACGCATGATTTAAACTTAAAACAGTGCGAGAAAGGCGTTGGCATGGTCCTAATTTACTTCCTCGACGTAAGAAGTACCCGTAGCAGACCTGGCAGTATTTTTAATTAATACACAGAGCGCTCCGCGACAGCTCTAGTAACCGTCACGTAAACCGGTAACAGGAATATTTACGGAAAATGTTACAGAAAATAAATCTCCAACTTTACTGGAAATTTATACTCTTTCTTCGTGAAGCTGTCTTACAGATCAGCCAGTAATACAAGAAATAACCAGCAAGTATACTCTCTCAACGTTGAATTAGAGTCCGTCATCTTGCAACGAATATAAATGGGAAAAATTCTTACATATACGTCTTTCGGGCTACCGAAAAACTGCGTAACAAACAAACAAACACACAAACCAAACGCCGAACGGTTTAGTTGAAACAAAGACCTCGCTTCGTTCGGTCAAAAATATTGTTCTTTAGATTTTGATAAACCTATACGTTTTCAAGTTGTCTAAAGTTTTATGTGTATGTCTACGTACATCGTTGGAATCGACAGATTTTATTTGTTGAAATTCAGGGCTCATTGATCGATGTGGCTGAGATACCGGTTAGTCCGCTGCATCTCTGAGCTGCGCACCTCAAGGTCGTGGTTTCGAGACACAGTTACTGCCTTTAAGCGTTGACCTGACCTTTCAGTTAACGCCGATCTCTCGACCTTTCATTTTCTAACTGGCCCGAAGTATGGTCATAAAGAAAAAGAAAAAAAAGTTTCATCCGTTTTCAGGTGTCCAAAATTTGTTGTCGCTTTGCCTGTATGTGCAATACAGTGTCTAAGCAAAAGAAAAAATGTATTTAGGTTTAAGGTTGAAGGTGAGCATTCCAACCTTAAAGAGACACATGCTGGAGTGCTCAGGGTAGTGTTCTGGACCCAGTACTGTACTTGCTTTACACACGGGATATACCAGTGATGAAGAACACCACTATGGCCAACTTTGCAGATGACACAGCTGTAATGGTAGTTGCGGAAAATGTGGAAGACACAATTAACAAGTTAAAAAATTTTGTTAATAAGATCACTAAGTGGACAGATAAATGGAAGATCAAACTGAATGAGAGTAAATCAGTGCATGTCAACTTTACAAATCGTAAAGTTGTTCCAGTGGCAGTCATTATCAATTTATAAAGAATTCCATATACGAATTCTGCTAAATATCTTGGAATGAATTTGGATGCAAAACTTAGGTGGAAAGAACATGTCAAAGAAAAGAGGCAAGAGCTGAACATTAAATTCAAGAAGATGCAGTGGCTGTTGGGAAGGCATTCACAACTCTCTTTGCAAAACAAGCTGCTGATATATAACAAAGTTCTAAAGCCTTTGTGGATATATGGTATCCAACTGTGGGGTTGTATCAAGAAAACAAATGTGATGATCCAAACATTTCAAAACAAAGTACTGCGAAGTATCTGCAATGCTCCATGGTATGCACAAAATGACGATATTCATCGGGACTTAGGAGTGCCTACCGTTAAAGAAGAAATTAAATTACATGCAACGAAACATAAAAAGAGACTGGCGACACATTCTAATGTGGAAGTACTGCCGCTCCTAAAGACCAGTCAGGATCAGCGCAGATTGAAAAGGACTAAGCCTTTTGATTTGTTGTGTTAGTGAAGTAGGGGTCTGACTGATGGGTCGGATCTTGGGTCGGATTTACCTTCATTTAATTGACTCTAGTGAATGAAATATTACTTGATAAGTCATGTGACTTAGTTGTAAATTTGTAAAAAATAGGTTTAATTAAATTTTCAAGGAATAAACGAAACTCATGTAAGTGTACAAAATTCGAAATAAAACCAAATTCTGGTTCAGTAGTAAATGAATAAATCAGTGCTTTTCATGAAAAAAAAAAAAAAATATATATAAAACTTGTCTTATAGAATTATTAACACTTATAATTATAAATTTGGCTCAAGTGTCACCCCAACACAAATACTACGTTTAGCTTCCTTGCATTTCAAAAACATTCGACATGAAAACTTGGCAAAAAAAAATCGTGGAAAAACCGGTTTGTTAGATGTTGCTTAGGTTTCAATCGTAGAAGAATTAACTAATCAAGCTGTATATTTTGGGGGTGTATTAATTTTTACGGAGGGGTGACAAATTCGAGTTCTGCATTGCACATCATTGATCAGTTACACCACTGTACCAACACACGTTTCGAATGAAGTCCAGAACTTGATCCACGACTAGACCAGATCCAATCTAGTTACAATTTACCGGGCACCCTGTTCAGTGTAGAACACCTTTCCTGACCCAGTTGTCTTATTTCCGCGAGTATTTACTTCAATCAAACCGGGCATTAAAGTCTCCACGTGCTTGTACGTACCCGCCGTTACAGCGTTCCGATTGTCCCAGCTTCTGCGTCATAATAATTGATTTATTAAATGTGATTTGTAGGTTAGAACAATTGAGTGGGACGGATTTCTGATCGTGATAGTTCGACTTGTCGGAAACCGCCGCATCGTTTGTCGTCAATTTAGCCGACTTAATTTCAAAATGGCGTTTGCTGATAATTATTTTTAATAAATAGGTGACGCCTGAAACCGCTTCGCTAGCTCGTGAGACCTTAATTTTTCTAGGCTTACCGTTAAGTTGCTGGAGTCGCGCTATTCTCGCTACGGTTTTACTTTCAGACGGTTCAAATTGGTTGTTCAAAATTAACACATTTTTAAACGTCTAGTTCTGTTAACCGACATCGGTTTCAAAATCAGATCCTCGAATACAAGTGAATTTAACAAAATTATGAAACGACAATCTGTTCTCAAATTTAATAATTAGTTCAAAAACATTACACAAACCGTCTCTCCTTCAATAATTTCCCCAAAAGTATGGTTCTGAAGGTCTCTATATAAAAAAAGAAAAATCGGCATATCTCAAAATTTGCTTAAATTTTGGTCATATACAGATTGTTTAAAAAAACGCTTAATTTCCCCACTAGCTGCCATTTTGTTTTTTAACAAAATTTTCGTTATTGATTTATTTTGTTAACAATTTTTTTAAAAGTCCGCCATTTTAAAACGGGTCAATGTATGAAGTTGTTTATTGTTTCCAATTAAACCTGTAGGGATAAAGATGCAAGCTAATTTTGAATTTTATTAATTGAACCGTTTTAGGTATATAAAATACACTGTTAAAAAACACAATGGCGACTAGTGGGAAAATTAAGTTTTTTTTGGACATGTTTATTAGTTTTAACCTAGAGAACCATCTGCTTTATTTTTGGAACATCCTGTGTACACCCCGAATTGTAATTCATTGAGCATTTACGATCAGCTGATATTAAAGTTTATTGTTTGCATAATAACCTATCAGCTGTTTACACGTTTTTTAAAAAAACAAGTAAGACTTATTTAGAAGGCAATTGATTTAACCCAATTTTTATCCGGTAGATGTCGTTGTAATAGCTAAAAATATTTTCGTTACAGAAAAAAATTACATTACAGAATATTATCTTGATTTTGTGCAACACATAGTAAAAATCTTGCAATTTAAGGTTATTAATGAAAACCATTACGAAATATTTTAGAAATTTTTTATGTAATGTTTTACTGTTACAGCAATTAATAAATTTGAGAAATCTCGACGGTAACTTTTAGTTTTAAATTTTAAACCGAAACCAATTAATAGTTTAAGGTCTCTAGGGGCCGTGAAATGTGTGAAAATAAAATGTTCTGCATTATTATGAAATAAAATACTTTTCTTCTCCTTATAACACAGATAAAGTAAAATAAATATTTATGAATACAGACTGGGCTTTTAATTAAACATTTTGAGGACTTCCCTGACACCTTAAAAATTGTTTGCTGTATGTACGACCCCTCAAAATTTTTTAAATTTTTATTCAAACCTACTTCTCTTATCGTTTAGTATGCCATCGAAAATCTATACATTTGAAATTTACTTAGACTCCGTCCTCTGAAAAAATAAAAGTTATTTTTCGCAAATCAGTCGTTCCCAAAAAAAATTTTCATTTCAAATTAAAATCACCCAAAGAGAATTATTTTAATAAACGGTTGAAATAGTTTCGACTAAATCTGTTTTTTTGTACACCTGGTTCCAGCTAGAAAGCACGAAAGGCATGGCGACTTCGCATTCCTGCAGACCTAACCTAACCTATAAAGCACGCTGGCACAATACAAGTAAACAGAGACAATTGGACAGCCTAAAAGCTGACTACAATACACCACATCCAGGCTGGACGTGACTGGCCCGCTTCGCGCCAAGTTTTACTTTTAAACGAGTGTTTTGCTGCTTTTCTTCTTGTTGGTAGAAACGAGTTCCTGCAGCGTGTTATTGCGTTTTACTCGCCAATTTTCTGCCTGCGTCTGTTGACGTTTTGGTTGTGACAGGTGCGGGAATTTCACGTCTGGAATGGAGGTAACAACCGGTTCGGTAAGGTAAAACGAAATTTCCCCGTTTTTAAGCAATTTTCTTTTCGAATTTGGGGAGTGAGGTAAGACCCAAAGCCGGAACCTCGAAATGAGTTCCGACTGAAGGACGTTTAGTTGACCTTTTGAGCGGTCATTAACGTATGTGAAGTGTTAGAAAACAGCTTAATACCATAAATTGAAAAGGTTTTACGAGACAGAAGTAAATGCAATTAAACAAAGTTACAAGAAAGAAATTACAAAACGTTTTCAGATAAGTCATTTTGGATACGTAATATTTTAAAATGAACGTAATTTTAATTTAACGAAGATGGTCGTTTGATACACGATTTTTACGCAAAATCTGAAGTAAGAAACGTTGGCGAAATCTATTTTCTAGTATAATAAAAAAGTATACGCGAGGACCTCGGGGGAGTTACCGACAAAAGCGTGCTTATGTTAATATCTTTGCTGAACATATAATTAGTTTGAAGATATGTTTACAAATATCTTGTTTTGTTTAAATAAATAAATACGTGAATCTAGCTTAGGTATTACTTACTATAGTTATAGTAAAGGGTCAGTTGTTTTATATTAATTCGTATCGATCAGCTGATTTCATTGAACAGCCTATAATAAATTTCAGGTTATGTTGTTAAAAAACTAGAAATATTAACAATAATTATTATAAACGTTTATATTAATTTCGAATTTATTATAAACGGTTACAACGTGTACGTGTTCTTCAACTAAAGAAAAATACCGAAACCAAAGCAACACAACGTTTTCATATAATACGCGTGTACTGTTACTGAAGAGGAGGAAGAAAAAGAAAGAGAGAGACGAAATTCGTTTGGTCGTTCGATCCATATTTCCGTTATACACTTCCGTTCGGCACTCCTCTTGCCAAAGCTAACTTTAAAACCTTCGCTTCAAAAAATATTTTGTCCACTTATTTTCAGTCAAATACGAGAAAATTAAGATAAAAACACAAATCGTGGGTGAAAATAATAAAAAAATAATAAATTTTTTGCAATTTTAAAAGTTGTCTTTTGAAAAGTGGTTAAAGATGGTAACTGTAATTGACGCTCTAACTTTATTAATTAATATTAACAGAACATTAAAGTAACTTTGACAGAATAAGTAATCTTAGATTGAAAAAAGGTTTGTAAAGCGCAAATAACGGGTGATTTATAGCGAATTTTCATTTTTGAGTAGTCGTTTATCAATATAAATATGTTATACATATGCATATACATACATACACACACACACACACACACACACACACACACACACACACATATATATATATATATTTATATAAAAGGATCACATTAAAAACCAAGTTTGACGAAAATGTTTTTCTAGAAACAATTGTGTCAAAAAAATGCACATCGCTTTTCAGTGTGCTTAACATTTTTTCACCCATGAAAGATACACTGATATTTGCAATTTTGGTCCGAATTGATTCAAACTTACAAAAAATCGATTTTGATAATGTCTTGGACAAATTCGTCAACCAGCGAAATTCGTTCAACAGTTTCAAAATGGCGATTATTTCAAATACTTAAAAATGCATAACGTTTTTTGAAAATCTGATTTCACCATCGTATTCATCGTTAAAAACTTCACGAACATCGTATTTTAAAAATTTCCGTTGAAATTACGGAATATTTTGACGGCGCTCAGGGTTCATTTTCGTATTTTCAATGTAATTTGAAAGTTTAAATTCCTATTACCAAAACGGGTTTAATATAACAAAAATACTTTTTGTAAATTCGCTTCTATCACGTCAGCGAGCCATATGCTTGCCGCGAGTATTTTGTTTTTGTAATTTATTTAAATTCAAAAGAGTTATTAACGGAAAGAAAGTAATTGCTAAGAAAATGAAAATCGCTTATTTCACGTGATTCGTTTTCCCACTAATTCAACTGTAAAATTCCAGTATTACTAAACATTCTACAATAAATGCTGAAATTGCTTTCCCTATATTGCCTGATAATGCGCCATTATAACTTAATGTCCGTTTACTGCGTTTCTTATCATACCAAATGCTATTCCAGCAGTTTCTTCAGTTGTACTTAGATTAAGGTCGACTTTGTTTTCCGGTTCTTGGCGAATTTCCATTGGAAAATGAGCTATTAGAGCGGACATCGTGGTAAGACCCAGTCTCGGGAGCTTTAACGCGCTCGCGTTCGTAATTTCAGTCCGATTTGATTCAACTCTGGCGCAAAAATCGATTCTGCTAATAGCTTGGAAAAGTTCGTTGACCAGCGAAATTCGTTCAATAGTTTTAGCATACCATATCAAATCTTTAAGTATCCATAACTTCTTTGAGTTAAATTTTTTTCAAAACACCGTCGTAATCAGCGTTAAAAATTGCATATATTAGCATTACGGTCAATCGTAAGTGTTTCCTTAAAGCCGCACAATACTCAGTCTGACTAACAAATCATTTCCTGAATTAAATTAGTTTTAAAAGTGGTGAAATTTATTGGCTTTAAGCATTTTATGTACAGCAAAAAATACCAATTTCATGAAAATCAACAGATATTTGGATCTTATAAAATGTCAGCAACAGTTCCACTGACGGATTATTGCAATTTTGTGGGTGGAGGTGGTTGTTTGGATTCAATTTAAAAGAGAAACGCCTTAGGGATGGTGATTTTTGAAATAATACATTAAAAATAATGAAAAAATAATAGTTTGAAAAACTAGCCTTAAGCTTTTTTGAGACTTAAAACTCATATAAGATAAGTGTAAAAATATACTCCACTTTAGACAAAAAATCACTTAATTTCTTAGATTCATAATTTTTAGAACTTTTGCAAAACTGGCTCCATTTATATATCTCCCCTTCTTCTCAATATACCCATATATAATTTTTTTATATATGGCTGCGGTTACTCCCTTACCGTTAACACTGGTCCCTCGTCCTCATTAGCCTAAGCAAGTCCAGTTAAGCATCACAACAGTTTCTCAACCAAGTTTTGATCAATTTTAGAGTCGAGAAAGATCTTTCTTTTGTTGCAGGAAGAGAAGAGAGAAGCAACAAAAATATCTAACTAATTAACCCTGTTCTCACCCTCAGTACAAGCATTTTATAGTGCATAAACATACATATACATATGGACAAAACTTCACGTACATACAAAGTTGAGATCGGGATAATGTGACGGGTTTCGGAACCCTCAGAGGCCTTTGACTCTTTTCGTCGAAGCTGCGATACTTCCACTTTAAGGAAGTCAAATTGGATGTTTTACATTTTTTATTTTATTTCTTTTGTCTCGGGAAGGGCGGTCACCCCTTCGCCCCCCTTTAATCAGTCCTCGAACAGTTCTAATGACTTAAAGTCCTTGGTGGTAGATTAGTGTCTCTGTGTGCAGCATTACAACACTACCCTCTTCTTAAAAGCTTTTAGCAGTCTTGGTTACAGTAGATTGTAATACTGGATCTGTATATAGACATAACTAATATAATATTGAACAGTCCTGAAGTGCCCTAGACAATTCAACTGATGATATTGATCTGTCAATTCGTCAAACATAAACTGAGTTTTGTTGACTGCAGATACAGGTTAACTACTGGTCCAGAATTTATCATCCTGTGGTACGCGAAGTCAAAGTACAAGTGCAACAGTAACTTTTTCAATTACATGCAGAAATTCAAAGTCATTCGGGAGAGTATAAGTTCTTTCCGAAGGACCTAAATTAACAGCATCATCACTATCACTGTCTCTATCATTATTCTCTTATACACTTGCATCTTCTAAACTTTGTAAATGTAAGAAATTAAGCACCTCCTCTATATTAAAAATTTTCGGATTTTTCATTAACTGTTGAACAAATGCATTCGAGACTTCCCTCCTTGTTGTCACAAACTGGGGAACCAGAGCGTCAGGTAACTTCAGTTGCAAGTTTGGAACTTGTTTCTTCAGAATATTGTAAAGTTTGCAGAATTAGTTGTAGCGGCTGAACACAAACCAACATTCTGTCGCAGAAATTACCACTGCTACAAAGTAGTTTTTACAAACACAAGTACAAAAAAATATTTTGGTGGTTTGTCAAAAAATATTTTCTAATTTACTAAGTATATTAGTTAAAAAAATATATGTTTCGAATACAGGCAGAAAGGTACTTCTCAATACTGGCGATACATTTGTGGGTACATTTTACTTATTTACACCGTTACTCCATTTCCCTTTCCGAAGTATATGAATATATAACTATAACTATGTAGCCTCACTGTATAACTACAACTATATAACTGTATAACTTTATAATTATACAACTATATAACTGTATAACTATATAACTATGCAACTATATAACTATATAACTATGTAACTATATAACTATATAAAAATATAACTATATAACCATATAACCATATAACTAAATGGGGGTACAATTAATATTAAATTAAGATTTTAATAATCCTTTTCCTAAATTATTATTTTGAATTGCGTATTTGTAAAAAAAATAACATTTTTTCGTGATATTTCTGTTGAATGATTGTGAATAATTGACCGAGCAAAGCGAGATCTCTATTTAAACTCGACCGTTGGGCATTTGGTTTGTGAATTTCTTTGTTACGCAGTTTTGGGCAAACGACTTGACCGATTGTTTTGAAATTTGGTACGAAAATACCTTGTGTAAAGCTCAAGCGACGTATGTGTAAAACGTTTTCCTGTTCATTTGGTTTCAAGATGGCTAGTGTAGTTGCTGGCTGTTTCCTGTACTGGTTGAACGGCAAGACCTAATTTTGATCACGTCATAGAGAAAGCATACAATTCTAATGAAGGTGGTCGATTAATATTTTCTCTAAACATTATAGTTACCGATTATGTGCGCATCAAAGCGCTGTCGCGGAGCGGTGGCCAATCAGTTGTTTAAGACTATACTTGGAGGTCTAATGGTCTTTCAACTGCTACAATTGAATTAACTTTACGATGACAAAGCACATCAAAGTTTGATGAAGCTTTTATCAATCCAAAGTAATAACAATAAATAACAGTTCTATGTGTACTTATTACTACATAAAGCGTACACAATTCGCTCAGTAAACTTCAAAATAATTTCTTATTCAATTTTTATAAACTTTTTCCAGACCCGCTAGTCTACCAAAAAGAATTCTACTCCTCCACCTCCATCTACTCCTCCATTAAATTTCCAAGTGGTTCTTCAGTGATTGAAAGGTTGGGAACCCTTGCGCTACACTCTGAACGCTAAAGACCTAATCTGTTACAGTTTTACTGCATGCATCGTGCAGGTTGACATATTTTCCCCTCTCGTATTGCACGCAGGTTGACATATTTTCCTCTCTCGTACTGCACGAATCGTGCTCTTTGACAAATTTCCCCTTCTCATACTGCACACAGGTTGACATTTTCCCCTCCTGTACTGCAGGCATCGTGCAGGTTGACATATTTTCCCCTCTCGTACTGCACGCATCGTGCTCTTTGACAAATTTCCCCTTCTCATACTGCACGCAGGTTGACATTTTCCCCTCCTGTACTGCAGGCATCGTGCAGGTTGACATATTTTCCCCTCTCGTACTGCACGCATCGTGCTCTTTGACACATTTCCCCTTCACGTACTGCAAGCAGGTTGACATACTTTCCCCTCCCGTACTGCAGGCATCGTGCAGGTTGACATATTTTCCCCTCTCGTACTGCAGGCATCGTGCTGGTTGACATATTTCCCTCTCTAGTACTGCATGCATCGTGCAGGTTGACATATCCTGTAACTTTAAGGATATGTAACTTTAAAAGTTATATTTTTATCACTGGTAAAAAATATCTCCCTCTCGTACTGCATGCATCGTGCTGGTTGACATATTTCCCCTCTCGTACTGCATGCATCGTGCTGGTTGACATATTTTCCCTCTCGTACTGTAGGCATCGTGCTGGTTAACATATTCTCCCTCTGGTACTACATGCATCGTGCAGGTTAACATATTCCCCCCTCTCGTACTATATGCATCGTGCGGGTTGACATATTTCTCCTCTCATACTGCAGACATCGCGCTGGTTAACATATTTTCTCCTCTCGAACCATACACCGTCAACTGTGTAATTCATTCTGTTTCAAATAGTTATTGTTTAACAAAAAGTAAACTTATAAATAAATTACAATAAATAACGGGTAACGATTTATCATAAATCATTTCTAAATTGATTTTAAGACTGAGTTAATCACTACCGTGTGTTTTACAATTGTAACAAGAAACCTAATGACGATTGTAACAAAAACCACGCATTTTAAAACAGTTGCAGAATGGTTTGCATTCTGATTTTTCTATTAGTAATTATTAACGCTAATGCAGCTGATTGAATTTCTTGTTCGTGGTCATTTTCGTTCTGTTAATAACTGCTTTCAATTTAAATAAAATACTGTCATTAAAAAAACCATCGTTACTTGTTGGTCTTGCGCAGTTGTTTTTCAATCTGAGATTGTTTATTTCTTCTAAGTTATTAGACTTTATAAGCGTTCTCTGCAACCATGGAATGCTGAAAGCGTCTAAGAGTAAATAAGCAATCTTAGACGTTTTAGATGTAATTTAAAATACTAATGCGTGTTTATTTTAACGCTGATTGTGATGGTGAAATGAGATTTTCAAAAATATGTAAGATAAAAGTATTTATTGTTGTTTTTCAATTTTTGGAAATTCGTTTCGTCACTTCAGCGCAACATATGCGCGTCGCGGGTTTTTTACTTTCAAACCGTACAAAGTTTAATCGTCAGAAAAAAATTAATTGGAAATATTAGTTTCTAAGCACCCTGAACTGAACAAATTGTTTTTGACACAACGTCTGCCCATCTATACGTTGGAGACTAAATTAATCTTGTTATTTTTTTAGGAAATCCACTTCCAACAAATCAGCGAGACAGTTGCGTGTTCATTAATTTCTATCTAGTATTTCGCTCGATTTCATCATAAGGATTAATTCTATTTTCTTACAAACTTTTCTTACTACAGATTGCATTAGTTTCTGACCTAACATCACCTGAACTCAATTACTTCCTGTTAAACATCTACTATTCAAAGGGTACTCAATAAGTCACGCGTCCCCTAATGCGGCATCTCAGGGCCCTGGCGTTTCAACTTATCTGAAGTCTACGACGCACGCGCACTCATCATCGTGAAGTCTAAATGAGGATGACCTTTGAAAGAGTAGAAACCTGTGAGAAATTCTCTTCACGACATCGATCGGTATCTTATTCATCACAAAACGGGGTCTTTACTACGGATTCCGTACCGTATACAGGGTTCTGCGAAATACGACCGGAAGCGCATTTTGGTATTTCGGTTTAAGGGGACAATCGATCAATCGATTCGGCGCGTTGTCAACAAACGAAGAGCGGGCTGTTACTGGCGATTTTAATAATTGTGTTGGCGAGTTTTTTTCTATATCTTAGAGTACAAAAAATGATAACTTTTTTAATTGGGTCATTGAATATAAACGGATTACAACCACCATTATAAAAAGCTTGCTCGATATCAGCGGCTAAAGTTCATGTAATTTTACTACCTGCCACTACGAACGCTGCAAGTTGCAAGGACAAGGTGGTAGATGTTTGAGAAAATAGACAGTACTAGTATTTATTTTAACTGTAGTTAAACATTATGCCGCAAGATGCCAGCAGTAGCGAGCGCTCACATACCTCTCGTAAGTGTTTTTTTTTTAGTATGCTTATATTCAATGGCTGGGTAAAAACTGCACACCTCGAAAAACTATTTCACTCCTAAACTTAAGGAAAAACTACAAACTAGCGATAGTAGTAGAAATAACATGAAAAAATCGTTACACTCACAGTAACAAATTATTAGCAGGTATCCTTCAAGTGAATTTCGTCCAACAAACTGTTCGTTTCTAATGCATTCGTGGCTCAGTGCTATGACTTCCGTTTATAAAACTAAAGGGTGCGTGTTCAAAACCACGCTAGTGACGTTAACTTTTTTTAACATTTAATATTATTTCTTTAAAACTATGTATACTGATAAGTTGAATAATAAATATTTAAATTACAATTAACGCCATTATACTGCATACCCGATCCATCTAACACGAAATTGTTTAGAATATTTAACAGCTAATTATACATTGCATATTGTATATAAATAAGTTCATTAATAAATTTTTAAATTATTAACGAACGCCGTTATTCTACGTACCCAGCCCAGCCGTTACAATTAGAGCACAAACAGTTGGATGTATTGCCCAGTATCTGTAGGCTAGGCATATATGGTGTAGATAAGTGTCCGTTTTCTTCAGTATTAGTGTGTATTATTTAAATTTTGCAATAAGATTAATTCGACCAATACAAACCAGCAATGAACAATAATATGTTCAATTTTTTCAATTTTCATTTCTGTCGGTCAGCTCCCTGAATGCCCCCTTTTTTAACTCTGTTGTTTTTGTGTGCGTACGCGCGCGCGCGTGTGTTAATATGTCTGTACTCATAGTTTGAGATTAAAAGAAATAACATATTTTGATGAAATTTGGCATACGGTATTTTTTTCAAAATGACAACCATTCAGAATTAAAAAAATAATGGTTTGTAGACTACGCGTCTTCGAAGTGAGTACTCGTTAATGGCCCTGTTTGCATCTGTAACCGGAATCGACTTTAAATGAGGTTGATGACTTGTATTTGATCCCTCGTTTGTCAGTTTTTCGTTACGTTACTAAATTCAATTTCACTGCACAACAAAAACTGCGCACGGGACGTAAAGAAGCAATAACTTCAAAAATGTAGTTCCACGTCGGTTTGTGACGTCAGCATTTGCTTCACACGTTAATTTATTATTGTTGTCAAATACAACATTTGTCTGAAATTATAGTTTGTATTATTATTACAAAAATCTATAAGTGATAATATTCACTAATTTTATTCATTTTAACATTTTAAACTCCTAATTCTACCATTATTTTATTAAATATTTATTCCATACTCGCTTTTCAGTATTCGAACTAAGTAGTTTATCTATGGTCAAGTGTAGATGGTGAAGGTGGCATTGGCCAGGGTTGTGTTTCAGATGACGAAGATATGGGAATCCGCTGGGCAAACGTCCACTAGGTCAATTTCTGAGGATGACGAGAGCCTAAAACATAAGGCTAAAGACTCAGCAAAAGGCGGCAGAAGTGGGGAAGACTTTGGTGCTGGTGATCGACGAGGAATCGTTGAAGACAATGAAGGTGAGCTACAAGATGTGTAACATTCAGCGTACGCTCTCATCGCTGCCTGTTCGATTTTATTCTTCGAAACGAATATTACTTTTGCTAGCAACGGAGATTATAAGTATCCTTATTTTAATTTTTAAATAATCACGGCACTCAGCTGTTTCGCTGACGTGATGGAAGCGAATTTCCAAAAGTAATTTTGTTTATCTTAGCCTCTTTTTGGAACCCTGATTTCACCAGCATACACAACATTAACACCTGCATATTGTAGCGTTTTAAAATTTTAAATTACATTGAAGATACGAAAATAAAAACCATGACCGCCGTCAAATTACATTTTTTAACTTCAACGGATTTTGAAAGTTAAAAATGTTAATTTATTCAGTTTTTAAGGCTGATTACTATGGTAAAATCAGATTTTTAAAAATGCTTAAGAAAAAAAATTTACGGATTTTTAAAGATTTGGCCACCATTTTGAAATTGTTATACAAATTTTGCTGGTTAACTGACTTGTATGGACTAATAGCAAAATCGATTTTTGTGTAAATCAAATCGAACTAAAATTGCGATCTTGAGTGTGTTAAAAAAAAAACACGCCGATAAACAAGGACCACTAGATAAAAATCGGAAGAGCAAATGTCCATATATTATTATTATTATTTGCGTATAGACCCTGTTGGATCACGAAAAGCACTCCGACTCATGTCTTGCTCCTTCTAATCCTTCACACCTCCCTCATCCTGTCCCCATGGATCCTCTTCCGCTCCTCCGTCCATTTTACCCCTGCTCTCTGTGGGATTTCATTCTCTGGGACCTTCCAACCGAGCATCTTTATCCTGTATACATTACTGTCTTCAATGTCTGTTGAGTCTATTTCTGCGTCATGTAGGTCTATAGTGTCTTATGTAAATATATATATTTATTGCTATGCTATAATTATATACACACCCTATATAAATATATATACGCTGTGTAAATATATATATATATATATATACACACACACGCACACACGCGCGCGCGCGCACACACACACACACTTTTTTTAAACGACCTCCTAAAAACATTGATGTAGAGGTCATAATCGCCGCTCATTTGATGGTTCCGGGTTTAGGTCTTACGGTGATGGCCGCTCCAATATTTCATTTTCCAATGGAAATTCCCTAAAAACACGCTTTACTCAAAATTGCAAATCGACTTACTACTGACACAGTTTGTACAATAAGCCTCGCATGTTCGCGCGCACGAATATTTGAATCCTTAACGCGCATTTCTATTTTAGTTCCGACAACTTTAAAATCAACTGCACGGTCTCAAAACCACAATGTGCTCTGATTAAGCCATTAACATAACAATAAACAAACACTGATTAATTAATCCGCGTTTTGACCCTGAAATCAGCTGACGGATAGCCGAGGCGGTGGCGGGCAATTCAGTTTCCGGTTCCGCTCCAGAGGCCGAGCCAAGAACAGATTTAATTAGACAATTGTTACGACAGAGCGCTCCACTTTGCACCCGGCGAAAGTTTGGGAAAGGGACGGTTTGACCGAGCTATCCAGTGAGTTGGGATTAGATAAACACTATACTGAAACCGTACGTGATAGTTTGTGCATATTTAGTGGGGTAATTGTTTAGGAGAGCGAAGCGAGTTTTTGTTCTCAAATAAATGGTGCGCAAACATTTAGCGTGTTGTGTGTGTGGTCCCAAAAAAATAGTTTTACTCATAAATCCCTTAAATATTAACTATAATCTTACCTCCAAAATATTTCGAACAAATTTACCTCAAATGTAGGTAAAAGTACTTCAAAAAAATTGATTTCGAACGCCATTTCATCCCAAATTGTTATTCGAGAGCTATTAATAAAAAACCCAGAATTTCTTAATTTCTTATCAGATTTTGTTCAAACTTAAAAGTAGTACGTAAAGATTGGATTCAAAACTTAAATCAGTGTATTAAATTTGTTTAGAAAATTATAGAGAACTATAAGCTATAAGCATTGAATATAAACGTACTACAATGATAACCCTGTGAGAGCTCGTTGCTGGTGGTATCTTGCAGCAGATTGTTTAACAGCGTTCCTAGCGGCAGACAGTACAATTACTTGGAGTTCAGCCTCTAATTTTGAGGACGCTTTTTAATAGTTGTGGCTGTACTTTTAGTACGTTTATATTCAATATAGTTGTCAAATAAGTGTAGGCTATTATTTATAAGCATATATAAGCTATAAGCATTGAATATTAACGTACTACAATGATAACCCTGTGAGAGATCGTTGCTGGTGGTATCTTGCAGCAGATTGTTTAACAGCTTTCCTAGCGGCAGACAGTACAATTACTTGCACTTCAGCCTCTAATTTTGAGGACGCTTTTTAATAGTTGTGGCTGTACTTTTAGTACGTTTATATTCAATATAGTTGTCAAATAAGTGTAGGCTATTATTTATAAGCATATATAAGCTATAAGCATTGAATATTAACGTACTACAATGATAACCCTGTGAGAGATCGTTGCTGGTGGTATCTTGCAGCAGATTGTTTAACAGCGTTCCTAGCGGCAGACAGTACAATTACTTGGACTTCAGCCTCTAATTTTGAGGACGCTTTTTAATAGTTGTGGCTGTACTTTTAGTACGTTTATATTCAATAAAGTTGTCAAATAAGTGTAGGCTATTATTTATAAGCATATATAAGCTATAAGCATTGAATATTAACGTACTACAATGATAACCCTGTGAGAGATCGTTGCTGGTGGTATCTTGCAGCAGATTGTTTAACAGCGTTCCTAGCGGCAGACAGTACAATTACTTGCACTTCAGCCTCTAATTTTGAGGACGCTTTTTAATAGTTGTGGCTGTACTTTTAGTATGTTTATATTCAATATAGTTGTCAAGTAAGTGTAGGCTTTATGCTATAAGATATTAAGAAGGAAAGGAATAATGTAGTGAAAGAAATAATGTACACTTCGGGAATAAATAGAAAAACTTCACACTGCTGCAAAGTACGTTTTGTTTTATAAATACGCTTTCCCAAAATGCATTTTTGGAAAAAAAATACTAAAACGTTTTTATTTATGAGATATTTTTAGGGAACAATTTTCAAAACTTACCCGAACATTAGCAATTTTGTGCACCGTATAATTTTAATCAATTTACCCATATTTTTCTCAAAACACCTGCTTATTTTCCCAGAAAAATAGCTTTTAAAAATCTATAAAATTATATAATTTTGATGAAATTCATCTCAAATGTTCCTCTCAACTGCCAAAAACAACACATGTTTCGGTCGCCGTCTTCGAACAAAATAGTTTTTGTTTTTCGACAGATTTTTTAAAAACTATTTTTATACAGGGACACGAACAATTTTGTGTTTAAATTTGGACAAAACGTACAGTTTTGCAATAAATCGGAACTGCTGTATCGCTGTTTTGTTTGTCAGTTGTTTAGAACTGCATTTTTAAAAGAATAACGACTGAAACATTTTCTTTGAGACTCAATGGCTTCATTTAAATGAACCTGATAATATTTTTATTCTATTCCCTCATTTCTTTTTTTTAAGGTTTTTGCGCTAGAGGCGCCAACGTTATTCTCAAATAATCTATCGATTAATATTAATCGACACTTTGAAATCACTCTATTATAGGTAAACAGTTTTAACGGGTAAATACTCACCGCACACAGCTATTTCCAACATTATTTTTTTATCTTAGCTTTTTGAAAATACGATTTCACCACCTTAATCAGCGTTAAAATCTACAATAACTATAGTTTAAACTTCTATAAAAAAACGAACCATGACAGCCGTCACAACATTTCAGTAATTTCAATGAAGTTAAAAAATACAAAATACAAATTTTTTTTCGAATTTTAATGCAGATCACCAAAGTGAAATCCAATTTTCAAAATATAAACCTAGTACGTGCGAGATAAACAACCATAATTTCTTAAACATTTGAATTGGCAACCTTTATTTGAAAGGGTTGTAGGATTTCGCTGTATAAGAAACTTGTTCAAGCTATTGTCAAAATCATTTTTATACTAAGTTTGAATCAAATTGTGAACGTTATAGTGAGTATATATGAACATGTTTAATGACGGATCAAGATTTGATTGGCGTTCATTTCAAAGTCGTTGGTCCGGGTATTAACATGATGGAGGCTCCAATACCGAATGAAAATCCTCTAATAAAGTCCTCGTTTGGACGTTACAACATTCGTACTCTACTGTCGACTGTAAAGGTGAGACTGTGAATGCTATCACTGCTACTGAGAACACTGTTCTTGGCACTGAGCAGTGAACAGTTGTGATTGCTCCTCAACTGACCCGCTCAGTCTTGTATGCTTTATGCTTTAAGCGCGCAAAGTGATATTGAAAATTACTTGAAATAAAATTAACCTATTATTGATGTTTATTAATAACATATTGTTTATTTTACTGTAACTAATAATTAAGGCCTTTTTGTTTTCTTTTATTTTAGTTAAATAAATGAAAAGCGTATATTTGTAGTGAAAACTTCTTTAGGTGCGTTCAGCACTTTTTTTGGCTGGGTAAAAAGCATCCACAGATCTGGGCGTTTTTTTCGGATTGCTTCACGCAAACGGCGTTGAACTTGTAGGTAGTACTCCTTATTGACCATTTCACTTGGTGGCAGGAATTCATGATGCACTATGCCATTAATATCGAAGAACACAGTGAGCATAACCTTCACGTTCGACCGCACTTGTCGAGCCTTTTTCGGTCTTGGCGAGCCAGAATGCCTCCACTGGGATGATTGAGCCTTAATCATATCCGAAAAACCCATGTTTCGTCACCTGTTATACTACGTTTCAGTAATTCTGCATCGTCGTTGACTTCATTTAGTGACTCCTAAACAACTTCCATTCGCCGCTGTTTTTGTTCAAAATTCAACAATTTTGGAACGAATTTTTCTGCCACGCGTTTCATACACAAAACACTGGAAACAATGTCACGACATGATCCAAGCGATATGCCAACATCATCAGCTACCTCTCTAATTGTGATTCGGCGATTGTTCATAACCATTTCATTCACTTTTTCCACGTTTTCATTGGTTGTTGATGTGCTGGGGCGTCCAGCGCGTTCGTCATCTTCAACGGCCTCACGGCCTTCTTGGAAACGCTTATACCACTCATAAACTCTTACTTTACTCATAGCAGACTCACCATAGGCCTTTGTTAATATTCCACACACTTTGTTACACTTTATTCCATTTTTTACGCAAAATTTGATACAAATTCTTTGATCCATTTCTTTTAACAAACGAAAATCGCCGAGCTCATAAAAACACGTCTAACCTTAGTGGCTGTCACAGACAAAGTCAACCATGAAAACAGCTGAAAGTTTTATCATACTTCAAGGGCATGTATACCAACATAATAAAAAAAATGTTTGACAATCGGACTCTCCAAGCCCGCGATTCATGGCCTTTCACCACGATAACGCACCAGCTCACACTTCATTGCTTGTTCGTGAATTGGCCAGCCTCCATATTCGCCAGACATGGCTCCGTGTGACTTTTTCCTATTTCCAAAAATAAAGAGAACCTTAAAGGGCCGTCGTTTTACAGCCGTAGATGACGTTAAAAGCGCATTGCTGAAAGAACTGAAGGCTATCTCAAAGATCGAGTTTGAGAAGTGTTTCGAGGATTGGAAGAAGCGCTGGCACAAGTGCATAATCTCCAATGGGGACTATTTTGAAAGCGACAACATTAATGTAGACGAATAAATAAATATTTTGTTCAAAAAATTAAATTCTTGTTACTTTCTGAACACACCTCGTATATACGTATATACATGTATGGGTTATTAGTAACAAAGCACGTTGTCGGAAATACACACAACACGTTAAAATATGCGCAGACCTTTAGTTTATTTATTTATTAATTATTATATTTGTAGTGTATATAATACAATATTAATTATATTATAAATACAATTACATTGTTTTTATTTGTACTGGGCTTTTACAGCCCATCATGTGTTTTTATAAATAAATAAGAAATATAAAAATGTAAACAATAAATTAAAAAAGATGAATTTGTAATTAATGTACAAATTATCCATGCAGGACTTCTTTCTTATAATGAATTTTAAGTAAATATTCGAATCATGAATTAAAATATAAATCAATATTTATTAATTCTGTTTCATTTAATTCAGTGATCACTTCTGTCGGCCAGTCCCGCGACTGCCAATTTTTTCTGTTTATTAATTGACCATAGTTTCACATACTTAAGTAATAATTCCCCATACAAGTTATTATTTATTTTACTTATGTTACATATTCGAAGGTTTATATTTGTTAAATTTTGTATTTATTTTTTTCTCTATTTAAATTACTACGAAAACATATATAGCTTTTTTCCTATTATTAGACTATTAATTTATTAACTTTTTTAAAAATTATAGTCTAATATTTATTTTGAACAAAATCATTTTTAATAAATTTAATTTTGTTTGCTGATACATAATTATTGTATTATGTGTGATAGCTTATAATTTTACGTCCGTTGTTATTATTGCACAATAACAAATTGCCCGCACTTATTTTACTAATTTTATTATATATCCAAATTTTTCATTTACAAATTTTTTTTGTAATAAATACCTTTCATAAGAAATTTACTAGCGCAATAAACAGCACCTGAACAGTGAGCAGTTAGCGCACGGCAGCACGTTGTCTTATTCGTAAACCGTTCTCTAAACTGTGATTAAATCACTGCTCCATCACTTAACTGTTAAGATTATTCACTGTTAACAGGAAAACGCTCTTACACCCACCACTACAGTCGTACACAACTTAATCACGGTTAACCCCACACGCTACACAACGGATTTAGAGCGCATGCGCTGTTGAAAAAATTAAATCAGCTGACGGTAAACAATTGCGACGGGCATTGTGTTTATGCGTTATGCTTTTTGGCGGCGCTAACTAGATTACCGAGGCCTTAGGCCTGCACCTCGAGGTGGCATGTTAGACAGTTCCCCTAAGTGGATCGTATCAGATGTTTAAATAAATTAATTTTGATAAGCTGAAGTAACCGGCACGTGTTATAGAAAAAACATGTTATAGGAAGTAATTAACAAGAACGAAAATTGGCAGTGGTGAAATATTATATACTACATTATATATATAGTGGCTTGGGGGAGGACCGAAGCAACTAGGTGTCCTTGGGAAATCAGTTTATACGTATTAAACTCAAAATATTATATAACTCTAATTCTAAGACGAATAAACTTAAAAAACGGATTATTGAATCTACAGGGTAATTAAAAACTTATAAGAAAATCTTTTCAATGAACCATTCAAATAATATGTTACTTTTGTCATAAAAAATTTTTTTTTCTACCACCAAAGTTGTAGTGATACTCAGTGATGTCTTCTTGTTACGACAAAAAATGTAATGACAAACTTTTTACATTTGTTGCTTTTACCTTGGATTGCGAATGGCTATTCTTTTATGTAATTATAAGTCGTTTCGTGTTCACACTGTTATAAGTTAGTTGTAAGTTCCTTTCCTGCACACAGATATCTATATATCTACGTAAAATTTACTTTGGTATTATAATGTATTTTACTGTGTAAACATTTTGGGATTTTATATATATATATATATATATATATATATATATATATATATATATATATATGTATATGTGTGTGTGTGTGTGTGTGTGTGTGTGTGTGTGTGTGTGTGTGTGTGTGTGTGTGTGTGTGTGTGTGTGTGTGTGTGTGTGTGTGTGTGTGTGTGTGTGTGTGTGTGTGTGTGTGTGTGTGTGTGTGTGTGTGTGTGTGTGTGTGTGTGTGTGTGTGTGACGTAGTGATATCGTTTACAATACAGTACAACACTCCTGTCAGCTGTTTCTCCGGCACGCGAACAAAAAGTCAGATTTTTGTTTAATTCCTTTTGTGTGTTACGTGTTTTTCGTTGTTCTTTATTTTTGTCTCCTTTCAGAACTCTGTTTGAACTTAGTTTTTCTTTTTCTATAAGTATTATAACATGCATTTATATTGTTGAGCGATTTTATTAGTCTTGTTCTTATATTATTCTTACTTATTATTAATTTCATTGATCGAGAGAAAGCGGTGTCAACTACGTGCGGCATTTGATTCGTGTGTTTGTTACGCAGTATTGGCCAAACGCATTGATTGTTTTGAAGTTTAGTACGGACGTACTTTGTATAAAGCTCGAACGACGTATGTGTAGGATTTTTTCCCATTCACTTTCGTTTCAATATGGCGGCCTCCGATTTAGAATTAGGAGCATTGAACAATCATTTTGAAATTTGATTTTTTTTTTTGATGTTTAACGTCCGACTATTGTGCACACTTGGGCTAAAGCAGACGATGGGATGATTTATAGCGTATGAAAATGCCAAGCCCTCGCCGGGAATCGAACCCGGTGAAAGCCTAGTAATTTTGAAATTTGAAACGAAGGTACCTTGAACATCAATCCCAAATGACAATACAATTAGTCCAGTAATATTTCTCGTAAATATTACGTTTACTGGTTAAATTGGTGGACAAATGTAGGCGCGATATCGTGGAACGGGTAATATTAATTAAGAATCTACTGTTGTTTGAACTACTAGTTACTGTATGGTTTTATGTATTTATCGTTTCGGGAACAGAAAGGCTAAGAGACAGCAAATAAATAAAATAAATACTGTTTACGTGATTTCACCAACGTGAACAATTGATAAAATTTTCATAAATTAACATTTTATATTCCATTGAAAACACGAAAATGAAACTGACAGATAATTTAAAAAGATTTCAACGCTGATTAAATAATGAAATCTGACTTTCAGAAATGCGTGCTATAAAAATTGCGAAATTGTTATTTTTTTGAAAATTCGTTTTGACTAATTCAGCGAGACAGCTGCGTTCTGCTATTATTAAAGTCACAGCGGTTGTCTAAATAGACCGACTGCAGAAAGAGATTGCTAACAATGCAACACAATCTAAGTGAACATCTCACCATAGATTACTTGAATATGCATAAGCCGTGATTTATTCGTGCGCTAGGTCGATCTGTGCTTTAGTCTTTGCGGGAAACGGTACTGTCGCAGATATGAGCATTGTACTTTGTACGGTAGATTTGAATATGCATCAGATGTTATCATCTGTGCTCAGCTGTGGCGGGAAGTAGGGCGTAACAGATAAAACTGCTCTACGTGAATCGTATCTACCAGTAGAAAGTGTGCGGGTGCATCATTTAAATCTTTTAGAAACGAATTATAACTGGTATCTAGAGCCTGAGAAACGCTTCAGGAATCCAGTGTGTCGTTAGGTTAGCAGATTTTGTTGTGTACATGTTACAGTATGTAAATGTACTTGCATATACCTGTTTGGCTGACGTAATTGAAGCAAATTTCCAACAATAATAACAATTCGATAAACCCTGCTAATCATCAGATTAATTAATTTCGATTGAATTTGAATTTTTGAAATGCTAATTTTTATAGATTTTAACGGTGATTACGATGGTAGAACCAAATTTTACAAAAAAAACATAAACCTGCAGTAACAAAATATGCATTTTTTAAAAGCGAATCTTGTAAAGTTAGCTTTGGCGAGATGAGTGAACAGAAAGGAAGTATGTCGAACGGAAAAATGTAACGGAAATATGGAACGAACGAGCAAACGAGTTTCGTATCACTATTTCTTTTTCTTTCCTTTTCTCCTTCCTATTCGATAACAGTACACGCGCATTATATGAAAACGTTGTGTTGCTTTGGTTTCGGTATTTTTCTTTAGTTGAAGAACACGTACACGTTGTAATCGTTTATAATAACATACGCTTTAAATTAATATAAACTTTTATAATAATTGTTGTTAATATTGCTAGTTTTTAACAACAATACACCTGAAAGTGATTATAGCCTATCAGCTGTTCAATGAAATCAGCTGATCGTTACGAATTAATATAAAACAACTGATCTTTTACAATAACTACAGTAAATAATATCTAAGCTAGGTTCACGTATTTATTTATTTAAACAAAGCATATTAAGAAAAGTTTTGCTTCTGTCGGTAACTCCCAGAATTCCACACGTGTAATTTTTTGTATCTCTCGAACTGATATTGCTGCGTAATTAATTCATTCAAGCTATTATTAAAACCGATTTTGTGAAAAAGCTAATGTGCTAAAAAAAACATACACAAATTTTTAAAAATTAGTTAAAAAAATGTTCTCGGTCCGGATCGGTGCTCATTTGGTCTTTGGTCTTATAATGCCGCATCAATAGCTTGTTTTCCAATAGAAATTTGTAAAGATAACGTTATTGATGTCATAGCATTAATATAGAATGGTCACCATTTTGAAATGGTTAAATGGATTTCGCTAGGTAGTTGTTAAACTAGATTTTTTGAATCAAATTGGGCAAATATTGCGAACGCTAGAGTGTAAAAGCGCGCCCCCAAACACACCAAAGGAAACTCGCTAAAATAGATTTTTACTGACATATCCACTCTGAGCATTCCATTTTGCAGGTTTCGCAGAGCTGGCGAAAACCGCCATTGCTAACTGCTAAATGCTCGGAGAAAGTAGATGATCGATTTAAACACAAGAAAGGACTTGATCAAGAAGGCAGTAAGAATGCGAAGCGTGCAAATGAAAGCGTTTTTCCCACGCGTTGAGTGTTTGTTAATCAACAAACAAATATTTAAAGGTCAAACTCATTTATTCAAGAATGCAGAATCTGATGTATCATGAGACTGAAAATCGTTGTCAAATCGAAATAATGACGTAGAAATCTCGTTTAAAATTGTCGTTAATTATATAAATGGCAATTTCACTGAATTCAAAAATATTGTGTGGGAGCTGATTAATGGGGGAGGAAGAATATAAAAAAATGTTTACACGGCTCGAATGTTACTGTTATTGTAAAAAATACGAAATATTTATGCGATAAACATAAGATTTGGTTTTAAAATCCTCATTACAGTTTCCTCTTAGTTGAAAAAGTTGGTATTGGGAGGGGAATACGCCTCTCTAACAGTAACTTTGGTGGCTGCCCACTTCTTGTTAGCAGAATTTAAAGTTTTCAGTCTGAAGCATTTTTACATAAAAGTCATTTTATTGTATTGTTAATATCATAATCATATTATTGTTGAAAAAAACCACCATTTCAGATTTCAAAAAAGCCTAAAAATTTAAGTTAATATAAATTGAATAAAACTGTCTTTGTTATTAAGTCAAATAACGCAGTGATCTTCCAGAGAATTTGCAAAGGTTTAATGAGTACAAAATTCAAAAATTTTAAAAAGATATTCATTTTAATATTTGGTCAGTTGATTCTTACGTCCCAACTGTACGTTGGGAAGTGACTGGTAAAAATATTCTAACCAGAATATTCTAGAAAAATATTCCAACCAGGCGGTGCTGGGAAGAAACGGAACGGCAATCTACGGAGTAGATGGATGGATTATTGTGGTATACTGTGCAACTAAACTTCGTAAGTATTGGTGCAGAAGATTGGTGCCAAGTTCCAACAATCCACTGATTAGCTCATCCTTTTGAGCTAGAGTTTGAGCTCATCCTTTGAGCTCATCCTTTGGAGGTCCCTAGAGTCCTGGAAATAAAAAGCTGTTAGCCTCCTGCTTACAAGAGCCTCACAATCATAAATAAATGTTCTGCAGTTTCCTCCTCTCTCTTACATAACCTGCACACGGTTTCTCCGTGGTACATACTTACCCTGAACCCTCAGCCCACAGTGTCCAGTAATGAGCATTATGGCTCTACCCAAGACGTTCGCCGTCCTTGTAAATCCTCAAAGAGGAGTTTGATATGGGAATGAGAGTGAGGGGAGGCTAAATTGAAACTGGAGATCGCCTGGGCCTGGTATCCAGAATTCGCACACTAGAAGCTAAGCTCCTTTTTAGCCATGCAACCCTCAGCGTATGCTGTTCCACCTTAGCTTGGGATAGGGGTGCGTCTTACTCTTCAGCCGTACTGATACAGATCCTTTTTACAGGCCAACATTACCACCCTACACCGCGTGGAGGCACGTAAGACACGACTGTCATTCCAACAACCCTTGTAAGGAATGTATGGTACCAAAGACCAATGTATAGACTCGATTCAAAGAGCAGTCTGCGGGGTAAGTAGATAGTTTTGTATACTCTTCTTCCCCTTTTCTTTTTTGTTTGCATAAATTGAAGCACATCAGGAAAGGATTCTGGAATATTATTTCGGCGTAAACTTTAGAACTGGGTAATACAGCAGCGTTCATTCTTGGGTGTAGAAGTAGCACAACGAATATAAGAACATTGTTATACAGTTATATTTATTAAATTTTCGAACCATCGATAGGTGGTCCTGTAAAGAACCTCGGTTAGAAATGATCCTAAATTCCTAACAAGTCGCTAGTAAATAAAGGGAAGGACTCCTGTCGAGAAGAACATCGTATCTCTGAAATAATCTTCGATGTTAAGATGTTACCTCGAATTTTTAGGCAATATTACCCGTTTATTGGGGTTACCGCAAACACGGTCTTTGGTGACGTGTAGTTTTTTTTTAGGAATATTCAATTTATATTCACGATTATCAAAACTATTTAAATTCTCACGATAGGGCCTATTACAGTCTAAGTTGTTTATTGTGTCAAAGTAAGTAGTTCTTTCTGTTGTTTATATTTAAAACGTTTTTACACGAATATCCTTCTTTATAATTACATGTAAGTACTTTGAGGTTCATTGTTTTCCTTATTGGGTTTTTAATTAACTCTTGCCCAAACAAAGACTTAAACTAACGTGGGTATAATTTCTGAAGTTACTACACACACACACACACACACACACACACGCGCGCACACGCACGCACGCATTATAACAATCATACGCTGTTTTTGCCAAACCCTTTGACCGATTGTTTTTGAAATTTGCTACAAAGGTATATAAAGCCCAAAGTGTACTTAAAGCCCGAACACGTATGTACAAACACACAAAGGTATATAAAGCCCGAACACGTATGTGTAAGATGTTTTACCATTTACTTCCATTTCGAGATAGCGGCTTGTGATTTATGGATGATGTTTAACAACACGGTTGGACCGATTCCTTAGAAATTTCAAACGGAAATATCTTGTATAAAGTCCAAATGATGTATATGAATGATGTTTTCACAATTCTCTTCCGTTTCAAAATGGCGGCCTCTTACTTACAGACGGTGAGTGAAAGCAGTTTTGGCAAAATGCACTGAATGTTTTGAAATTTGATACGAAGGTACCTTGTACGAAGCCTGAACGACGTTAAGATTTTTTTCAATTCATTTCTGTTTCAAAATGGCGGCCTCTGGTTTAACGATGACAAGTGTATTTGCTGACTGTTTCTTCTAATAGTGGCCGAACGGCAAGACCTATCATAAAATTACCAATTAAAGGTGGTTCAGTGACATTTTTCTTAACGCGTCAGAGCGCGGTCGTAAAGCGGTGGACACGCGAAAAGAATATACTGTTGTTTTGAAAAGCCGGTTTAAAATTTGTTTCTGTAGTCATTTATATTTAAATTTAATTTAATAATCTGTTACCACAGCAACCAGAATTAAAATAGGTTACAGCAGAAAATGATAATAAAACTTAATCGATTAAATCTTTTACCTTGGCAATAAATGTTAAACCTGTTATTATGTAAAGTATTTATTAAATCACTCAATAATACGTTTTAATTATGTGAGCGTTTTTCAATAGTTCAGCTAGTTATGTGCAACGGCTATTTGTAATACAAAATATATTTAGTCTTAATTTACACGATTAAAATTTTTGCAAACATTTGATGAATAGATTTCTTTAAATACTACGATATTTCATCAATTTTTTTTAAAGGCACTCAAAAAAATTTGAGGTTATGTTAAAAATTCAATTTTTGAATAAAATAGCAATACAATTATTTAAAAAAATACGTTTTAAATGAAGAACAAATATTAAGAAAAAGCGAATGAGAAAGACTAGGACATTTAGGAAATAATTAAAATGAAAATAAGAAATAAAGGCACTTTTAAAATAGGCACATTGAGGCTATTACCGCCTCCCTAAATGTTAAGTGTAAGTGTAAAATGTTAGTGTAGTGTTGTAGGTGTAAGTGTGTGTTCCGCGGTGACGTCTAAATCCTCTCAGTAGGTGCAGCTAGTCTGCACCCCATACTATCAATAGCGTTCGTTTTTACGTTTTACGGGAGCCCAATCAATCGCGCGTTTCCAGTAGCGTTTTTGCACCGCTCATTTTTAAAGCTGCAGAAAATATTTTCCGCATTCCCCGATGCAATTAAGGAGCGCGACCTCTGGTTTTTCTGCAACCTCCCACGTGTCTGTGGCGGTTATTGCGCTGTTTCGAATCGACGATTAACCATTAACTGATTTAACACCATAATAAATCCAAAAGCTCACCAACAGCTGGGTAATAACGGCCGCGGTCTCGTTAAAACTTGACGAGAAAACACGTTTATGAATGAAACGGTTTTCTGTTGGATTCCGTGTTTTTTTTCGTGCATGTGAGTATAATAAAACTGTCGTTTCGCCCGAATATGGAAGCGGCGAGCTCGGTTCGAATATTGCCTTCCTTACCAGGAACAACGGAAGAGTTAAGAGGTAACACTATGAGAACGAACCTTGAGATAAATAAGGAAAGTGTACAGACATTACAAGAAATTTTCTCACAGTTATTTCTCCGGATCGAAAGATAACTGAAAATCAGTTTATCAGATTTTGCTCATATTTTGGTCATATATTAATGTTACATTTGTTGTTTACGGAATTTGATACCTCCCTGGCACCACGACTGAAGGATCTATAGTACAAAGTGATAGTTCAGTAAACTGTTTCCCTCGATGAGTTTAAACATCCACTGACTAGCTCATTCAGAATGTCTTAGTGTTCTGAAAACCAAACAATCTTCGCGTCCTGCTGGCAACAGCCTCACATAAATTAAGACCAGTAATTTACTTAGCAATCCCGCCTAGTCTATTCTATAAACAGTCCTCCGTGGTAAATTCCTATCCCGTTCAGCTACACCCTCAAACCACAGTGCTTCGTAACGAATCCCCAACGTTTTAGGGCTGTTTGTGATGTTGGATTTTGCGCGATACGTGCCAATGTCATATTTTATACAATAGTATATTTAGCGCATTGCTGCTATTGTATATATACAAATATAATTGTGATTAATTCTGAACAGATGATTTCGCACAACAGCTGTTGCTTCAATGCCATTTCAATTGAGGTTATGTTAAAAATTCAATTTTCGAATAAAATAGCAATACAATTATTTAAAAAAATACGTTTTAAATGAAGAACAAATATTAAGAAAATAGCGAATGAGAAAGACTAGGACATTTAGGAAATAATTAAAATGAAAATAAGAAATAAACGATGAAAATGTTACAATTAATAAATCGTTATGACTGAAGTGCAACATCAAATAATTAATAACAAAACTAAAATCGAGGAAAACATGATACATGATTTATATTTTTGATTCGGTAACAGACATTTTAGTTTTTTCCTCTACCCAGGTTCCTTTCTTTTTCTCCATAAGTAGACTGTTTCAATACTCGTTTACAATGACAATGCTATCTAAGGTTATCCTATGTTGCTTGAAGATCCACCCATTGATAACTGAGCACTCTAATAAACGCGGGTGCACATTCCAGTCTAGCCATTCGATCCGCCTCTTTATTACTCTCCTTATCCCCCGGTAACCAATATAAAGTAACCTGGTTTTCAAGGACAGAACATCAAGTTCCTCCCAACATTCTAGTAGTACGTAAAGACACACAACTGAAACAATTATATTAGTGAAATCATACTGGAAAGTGAGCTATTGTAGTTGGTAAGACTCGACCTTAAAATTAACACCGATTTTTATCACTTTTTGATATACGAATATATATATATATATATATATATATATATATATATATATATTACTGGAAAATGTCGTATATTAAAAAAAATATTTTGCATTTCAAATTTAATTTACTTCTAAAACGTACAATCCGTTATGTAATAAACTACAGATTTGGTTTCGAAGTAATGACTTGTAACGTTCTTTAGTTCCTTTTGTGTAAAAAAGGGTACAAAAATTATTTTGAAAAGGAGCTACGGTTTTTCTACGCAATTGCTACCAATATCCCTTCGATGTGCCACCAACTAGTCAGTATTTGGTTCCGTACAAGAACCATACTTACAATAAAATCTCTCATATATTATTATGCTAATTATTCTGCTCGGTTTTGTACAAAAATAAGGGCATGCGTTATTGAAACTACTTATATGGAGTACCTACAGGTTCGTCAGAACGCCTAGTACTTTCGCCTTTTTAAGGCTTTACAATAAAATAAGACCAACTTAAAACCGATAAAAAGTTTGTAAACAAAATTACACGATCAGAATAAAGTGTGTATCAAAACAGCTGATTGCTAAAAAAACATTGTTGAAAGTAATATTTATATTATTACTGTATCTAAAACTTAAATAATAACTGACTGAATCAGTTTTGAAAGCAGAATCGGTAAGATTCTAGGCCAGTTCTAATATGTAAATGTTATTAAACTAAAAAACTCTTCTAGTAAACAGTAAATACTGTAACCTAATTTAGGTGTGTAATGTAAAATCCGGTTATAGTAAGTATCCCAGTGAGGTACAATGTTAGAATTCAGTCATTAATTTTATAGGTTATAGTTTTAAGTACAAAAGCAGAATAAGTAAGCCCTATTGTATTAAATAACCTGAATATAATGAATGAAATTGCTTTATTAACATACAAGTATTAAATATAACCATAACGTCTACTTTAGCAGAAGTTCACATTGAAAAGAAATAGTAGGCCTGCGTGGTTTTGCAAAATATTTACTTAGCAAGATATGTACAGTAATCTTAAAATACAAGTACTGAGTTAAAGATCGTGTATTATAGTAAATACCGTTCAATGATACAGGGTCTATACCAAAAGTAGTAGGGCTGATTAAAAAAAAATTATTGAAGATATGTTTACAATTCTTTAATATTCTTCGAAATGGCACCCTTGGGCAGCTACACACTTTAAATAACGCTGCTGCTATTCGCCGTACGCCTTCTGGAAGTCAGCTTCGAGGATGCTGCTGAGAGCCCTCGTCGATGCTGCTTAAACGTCCTGAATCGAGTCAAACAGATGTCCCTTCAACTGTCTTTTCATCAGAGAGAATAAAAAAAAGTCAGGTGGAGCCAGATCGAGACTTTATGCGGGGTGCGGCAACGTGGCAACGCCGAATCGGGCCAACAGTTGCCTCACGACGAGCGGGTCATGGGACGCGCATTGCCGTGATGCAGCGTCCAGTTGTCGGAGATGGCTGGTCGGACGCGATTCACTCGGTCTCGCAGGCGGATTAGCATTTGCACTCAGCAGTTCTCTCACTTTGGCCACATTGTCATCGGTCCGGTGCGATGGTCGTCTTCAACGAGCTCCCTACCTTCTTTAAACAGTGCCATTCAAAAACACTGGAGCGGCTCATTGCAGTATCTTCGCAAGCCGACAACCATTTCTAGGGTCTCGGTTGCCGACTTCCCGAGTTTGACACAACAATTTATCGAATATCGCTGCTCGAGATTTTGACTCATTTTGTGTATCGACAAAGACAAAAAACACGCTTCACAATAACAGTTGTCTATACTCAACCAAAGCCCGTAGGCGACTGCGGCTGGTGTTTCTCTGTTGCTAAGTGTTCCCTCCATCTCGCCCAGCCAGCCAAACCCCTCTCCATAGCTCCGCTCGCGCTACAGAAAATCAGTCCTACTACTTTTGGTATAGACCCTGAATGTTTGAATTATATTATTAACAGAATTCATGTTTCTTATGTTCAATTACGGATAGCGATTTGATAAAAAAAAGTACTAACATATTTTCCTTTTCGTTCATTTACCAACAAGGAAAGTTATGATTGCCACGTAGTTTGTTTGAACAGTGTGTTCAACGTTGTTTGAACAGTGTGTTCAACGTTTGTTGTACATTATTGTATATTATTCGATTCTTTTTTCCTTTAACTCCGAAAGGCCGAACGGCCCCACTAATATTTACTCATAAGTATTGTGCAACAATTTCTACAAACGCGCGCGCACACACACACAATCGCGCGCGCGTCAGTTTTTCTGTTAAGAGGACATCTATTAACAATAGAAAGTAAGGTGCTGAATAGAATCGCCTATTGAACAATGGTCGGCGACGAATGTGGCTGTCGCCCGCACATGCGCATAATAGACTCGCCTCAAATGTGATTGACATCGGCTGTAACTGGAACATCGGAAGATGCAGTGTCACGGTGGCGGGTCACGTGATCACTGTAACCCTGTCAGAATATGTTGGCAAATCGCCTTAGCTCTGGAATTAGTGAGCGCTGATTATTAGCGGATTTCCAATGGGAAAATGAACTATTGGAGCGGCCATCATGGTAAGATCCAGACCCGGATGGTCGAGTTGAAAGATAAACGGTCGGTCATTGCTTGCTTCTCTCGTTCAATGATCAGATTTGCGAGTGACTCACAGAAATGACGTCATTTGTTCACACTAAATGAAGTGTAAAGAATTTTGCCGTTCAGCCAGTATTTACACCAGAAATAACCAGAAACTAAACTCTCATCGTTCAGTCAGAACCCGTCATCTTGAAACGGAAATAATTGGGGAAAAATCTTTCAAATAAATCTTTCAGGATTTACACAAACTACTTTTTTACCAAATTTCGAAACAGTCGGCTAATTGATTAAAACTGCGTATACTCGTCACGTCATCGTTAAATCAGAGGCCGCCATCTTGAAATGGAAGTAAATGTGGAAAAATCTTACGTCATTTGGGTTTTATGCAAGGTACCTTCGTATAAAATTTCAAAATAAATCGGTCAATGCGTTTGGCTAAAACAGCGTTTACTCATTATTGTGAATCAGAGGCCGACATCTTAAAATTGTAGTGAATGGGGGAAAATCTTACACATAATCCGTTCGAGATTTATACAAGGTACTTGCATACGAAATTTGAAAACAATCGGTCTGTGCGTTTGGTCATAACTGCGTAACAAACAAACCAATGAACAAACACAAAAACCAAAAGCCGAACGGTCGAGTTGAAACAAAGAACTAACTTAGCTCTGTCAAAAATAAAAAATAAAATAAATAATAAAAAAAAATCAGTTTAACAACCTAGTTAACTAGGTGATAAGTTATTGAAATAAACAACACGTTTGTGCTTCGGCCCTTAGTTTCATAACTTTTTAACTATTTTTTTAGGCACTAGAGGGACTAGTTAAGCTTCTTTTGAGCACTATAGTACTGTTTATCTCATTGTTTCTCCCACCTCAGTAGCTTAATTCGTGTTTTTCGGTTTGTACGTCGATTTCAAAACAAACTATACTCCAGCGTCCAAAAGAACAAACCTGTGTTACGTCTGCAGCACATTTCAACGTGTCCACAAACATTCCTGTCCCGACAGTCCTTACATTCCGAATGCAACAATTAACACCTTTCCACCAGGATATAACGCGCAGTTTAATAGCACTCCTGGATACGATAATTTGTAGGCTAATTAGAAATACCCACGTCTCCGTTTTTTCGAGTAATTAAAAGAAAGTAGCTGCCTGGATGCGTGAGTCGTGAGCTCGCTTCGCTCGGCAGCTTCCGTCAATCAGATATGTGCGTCGGTGCCTTTGCCTCACAGCTGATTTAGAAACTCATATGTATTGAACAACATTCAATATTTTAATGTTTTATTCCGACAGCGTATCTGATTTTGAACGGTAATTAACCGATTTCTATTGCTTATTGGTTCAAAGCGACGACTTTGAAATGGGCGCTGATCTTATCCGCGGTAGTCGGGCGTAATTTACATGCGCCTGAAGATCACGATTTAGAAAGAACGAGTAGAAATATTTTTGGAATGTTTAACCAGAAAAAACGATATTTTTATAGGTCAAAATACTGTTATTCGTGGTATTGTGAAAGTTTTATAATTTTCTTTGTTACAATCTTGGAAAAATATTGTAGTGAAAGGACATTTTCTTTTTTCATCACATAAAGTATAAGTATTGTGACTGTAAACACCATCACGTGGTCATTCTTTAGTTATTCAAAAACATTTCTTTACTATTCTCTTTTTTTGACAAAACTCAAACGAAAAATCGATTTTTATTCTTTGATGGATATGTGTTCCGTCAATGTCCAAAAAGTGTTTGTTTAGATATGTGTCCTGCAGGTAATGTGCATGTCGTTGGAGACTAAACGAACTGACCGATTTCTATGAAACATATTTTCGTGTTAGCACTCTCTCACTTGGGAAAGTAGGAAAGTAGGGTTGCACTTCATCCAGTGGAATCTACTAGTTGGGAATCCCAGCAGACTGTGGGAGTACTGAGCGGACCCATCAAATCATGCAGTAGAAGAAGTGAGAGTTCGAACATCTCGAGACCAGCGAAACCGCCCATAAACACTTATCGGAAGCTCATAGAAAGTGGCTTCCAATGAAATCTGAAACCACGAAACCTATCAGAAATCAATCTACTGAGGTGAGGAATGTGGGGGAGAGTACGGGGGTCATTGGAAACTGAAAGAGTTTCTCAAACTCAAAAATATTGGGATATGATGAGAATATCCCATAGGCTGAAACAAAGAAAAACTTTAAAAGGCTGATGGAAAACTGTATCTAAGACTGAAGAGAAGTCAGTCAGAAATGTTCTTGAAGTTGTTAAGATGGTCATATCACAGTGCCATCTAAATTACATTCAACAGAGATCGTGTTGTCTAATGAATAAGCAAAGGTTATCCAAAAGATTATCTTGAGGGATGTCCTATCCTTTTACGATAAAGATTCATTTCTCAAGGGTCCATAATTAATTTTATGATAATGAGAGCAAGATCTCTCTTATTAAATTAGTAGAAAGCCTAGAGTTGAAGATGGTGTTGGCTAGAGCAATGATCCAGATGGCAAAGGTGATGTTCTGGGCAAGCTTCTGGGTGAGCTTCCATCAGATGAAAATCCTGAATAAAAGAGCTACTCAGGACAGCATGGGACTCACTACAAGGGATCTAAGGTTTAAACCGTGTGAAGGTTATGCAAGATGTAAGAGGAAATTGTAGACCACGTAATTTATCATCGTGAGGCTCTTGTCAGCAGGAGGTAAAGGGTGTCTGGCCTCAAGGACCTCTAACAGAAGGAGCTAGTCAGTGAACTGCTGAAACTTATTGAGGGTCACATGACCGTGATGGCAAACACCTTACCTTTTGTAACAAATTTACAAATATAGCACTCTCACGTTCGTAATTTTCACCCCATGTAATTAAACCTCAACAAAAAAATTGATTTCTCGGCGATGATAACCTTAAAGGTTTTTCGCCGAAAAAAAAAAAAAATTGATTTTGGAAATAACTTTGACGATTTCATTACCCAGCAAAATACGTTCAACAGTTTTCAAAATTTAAAAATAAACAATCTGTACAATACTGTAGTATACTATTTTAAAAAGCAATGGAAACGGATTTTCAAAAAGTAACAACACGATAATTTCTTTATTCTACACATTTAAAAAAAATAAAATTTTACAATCTTAGAAGCTTTAAATTTAGCGTTTTAATTACTATTAAAAATACAAAAACGAATGTAACTATAGTGATGTAATTTAAAAACTAATATATGCACATATTAACGCTGATTACGATAGAAAACTTTGATTTACAAGTAGGAAGATAAATTATTTTGATATTGTTACTTTTTTAAAATTCATTTTCGTCTCGGCAACAAAACAGCTGCGATCTACAATTCTTTGTAAGTTTATATCGAATGTTTTATCTCCCTAAGAATCGAAATATTTTCAGAAAAAATATTAGCCCGAATGTGTGCTTTTTGTCTTGAAAAATTCATTGTACTTTAGTTTGTGAAGATGACGTCATATCTGCGAGTCTTTCACCAATCACAGCAACTATTGATCGTTGGCCGAGCTAAGCGAAACCGTTTCAGTTCGACCGTTTGGTTCATGTGTGTGTTTGTTACGCAGTTTTGACCAAACGCACTGACCGATTGTTTTGAAATTTTTACGAAGCTACCTTGTATAAAACGAAAATGACATATGGGTAAGATTTTTCTCCATTTACTTCTGTTTCAAGATGGCGGCCTCTGATTTAACGATAAGGAATCTACGCAGTTTGGTCAGAAGCATTGACAGATTGTTTTGAAATTTGGTAAGACTTTCCATCACTTACTTCCGTTTCAAAATGGCTGCCTGTGATATAAAAATGACGAGTCTATGCAATTTTAATTAAACGCACTGAACGATTGTTTTAAAATTTGGTAAAGAGATACCTTGTGTAAAGCTCAAAAGACGTATGTGAAAGATTTTGTTCCATTTCTTTCCGTTTCAAGATGGCGGCCTCTGATTCAACGTTGAGAGTGTTTATTTCTTGTAATGCAGGCTGAACGGCAAACAATATCATAATTTTGATCGATTTATGGAGGAAGAGCGTAAAATTTCCAATAAGTTGGTTCAATAATGTTTCGTAAATATTACGGTACCTGTTGAATTGGTGGGAACAAATTACGAGTGCACGTCGTGGGGCGAGATCTGTTGTTCTTTGAACTGCTATTTAACAGAAGATAAAGTTCTACTTTGTGACTGGTTGACAGATTGGCCAAGTCACAGATCAGCCAACAGAGCGTAACATATATGTCAAATCTACTTCTCAACGTTTTGTTTCAGCTATCCAGGATGTCGATGGACGAACTTACCACCTCTTGTGATAGGTTATGAATATGCATAACCTTAATATTATTTTAAAAGCGTTTTAACGTCTGCGCGGATTAAGGATATGCATAATTTACGGATTTCCATAATGGCGAGATCTTAATCTGAGATCGTGAATGGGCGTCGATGGGCCTAAGATTAGAGGTTCAAAAATATTACCAAGCAGACCTTATCCACCTAACAAACTTTACCTGCCTTAGGGTCTATACGATCAATATTATTGCAATATTGAGGTTATATTATTAGTGAAATTTAATTGGAAAATGAGCTATTGTACCTTCCATCATAGTAAGGCCCAGACCCGAGACCTAGAAATGAGCACCGTTTTGAGGGATCGTTAAAATTTATGTACATAGAACGTGTGTGTGTGTGTGTGTGTGTGTGTGTGTGTGTGTGTGTGTGTGTGTGTGTGTGTGTGTGTGTGTGTGTGTGTGTGTGTGTGTGTGTGCAGTTACTTTGTGCTATCGTTTTTTATTAACGCCTTTACCTCGTTCTCATTTGTATAATTGGCATAAAGAAGTGAAGTTGTGTGTGTGTGTGTGTGTGTGTGTGTGTGTGTGTGTGTGTGTGTGTGTGTGTGTGTGTGTGTGTGTGTGTGTGTGTGTGTGTGTGTGTGTGTGTGTGTGTGTGTGTGTTACTTTTACGTCCTTAATTTTGGTCCGAATTGATTCTACTTGATACAAAAATAGAACTTTGTAGTGCAGGTTGGACAAGTTCGAAACTCAGTAAGATCTGTTCAAAAATTTTAAAAATGTTCCGTTTCGAACATTTAAAAATTCATAACTTCTTTGTCTCAAACGTTTATAAATATCTGATTACACTATTGTGTTCAACGTTCAATTTGCTTAAATGTGCATTTTGAATTTTCAAAATCCGTTTAAATTAAACAATTAAAGTTGACATCGGTCAGGGTTCATTTTGATAGCCTATTTGTAATATAATTTGAAAGTTGAAAATGATACGTGAAGATTTTAATGCTGATTACGGCGTTGAGATCGAAATTTCAAGAGAGGGCAGAATGAACAAATTATTTTTTTCAAAATTCACTTCTACCGAGTCAGCGAGGCAGTTGTGTGATGCAATTATTATAATTAATATCGGGATTATATTTGGGGGAAATTTTGAAAACAGTTTTAATATTTCCGATCTAGGTTAAGTGAAATATGAAGACAGATGTAAGTGTGAAACTCTGTCGTTTTATAAATAAAAAATAGTCACGGGATAAATGTTTTCAACTGGAAATTTCAAGAGAAAAGAGAAAACCACCGGCGGATACACCGTATCGCTATTTAAAACCATTTCGAATAAATTCTCCTTTCTTTACCATTCATAAGTTTCACTGAATTTGATGTTTAAGAGTCTGTCGGCCATATTGAATATATTCTCTATAAGGCTAATGTTAATTAACGGTACAGATTACTCCTTGTTTGTTAAAATAAAATATGTTTGACATCTCATTTTAAAGGTCCTGTATGTGGGCATGTGGTTACAATTTGCATATATTGTTTGTTTAAATTTGAATAATGAATCTGAATTTGAGTTTATTTCCAACAGTTATATAGCAAAAAACGCATTAATATAAAATGTTTTGATTGCCATTGACGTTTATCCAATATTCGGACTTGGTAAACAAATTAATATATCCCGATGATTCGATGACAGATGTAGCTAAAGTCTTCTGCGTCTCTGAACTGCGCACCACAAGGTTCTTAGTTGAAGCCGCAGTTACTACCGTTGCTTTACCCTTACCGTTAACGTCTGTATTAGTATAACTGCAATAAAGTATGGATCTTAAGAAAAAAAATTCAAAATTCCGCTTTCTATATCATCCGTAATTATATAATATTTAATTTATATAATTAATTACACCAATAAAATATTATTTTTTTAATAAAATTTCTTATTTAACTTTGACTGAATTAACGGTGAAAACAAAATTAAATTTACGTTAATTTTTAACTAACGATTTTCATTAAAAACGTTTCGTTTCATTTAGTAAAGTTTTAATTCAACACAAAATTGTCTCATTACAAGATCTTAATAATTACACTAACATTTTGCAGGTAAATACAATATATTTGTATGCAACTATAAGTACCTAAGCGGATCGCTAAACCTCTTAATTACATTGAGGATAACGTTCAAATTAAGAGGGGGAAGTGTGATGACAGATCATATGTTTTATTGTAATAAATCACATGTTCAACGTTCAAATTAAGAGGGGGAAATGTGATGACATATCATATGTTTTATTGTAATAAGTCACATGTTCAACGTTCAAATTAAGAGGGGAAATGTGATGACAGATCATATGTTTTATTGTAATAAATCACATGTTCAACGTTCAAATTAAGAGGGGAAATGTGATGACAGATCATATGTTTTATTGTAAAATCACATGTTCGGTATTCAACTTTTACTTAATTTATGTTTCCCATCAGCAACGTATGGTTATAAACAAGATTAGGATGCTAGTTTTTTTAAGTCAATAAAAGTTTATTGCCCGTAAATGTTTCTAATTCTTGACGTAAATTGGTTTTGGTTGAATGGCAATGTCCGTCACATCGATCGCTGATAAAACATTGCCAAACACAATGTTAACACTCTGGGAACACCATCCCTGTTCTCCCGACCTTGCACCATGGATTTTTACCTGTTTCCACGACTGAAAATGACATTCAAGACATCGTTTTTGTTGAGTCACAAGAGGTGATGGAAAATGCGACAAAGCAGCTATTAACGAAATTTCCAAAAATGGCTTTCAGGAGTGTTTCCAACAATTGTGTGAACGGTGGAAGAAGTGTCTACAGGCAGGAGAAAAGCGTTTTCAAGGAAAATAAGATTAAAATATATATATTTTCAATAAATGTTCATTGATCAATTACGGGAAATTTTTCACCCTATCTTCTATAAATGAGCATCAATAACGCATTCCTTAAAAAGTAAAACGTTTTATTTGAATTTATAATTTTATTATTTACAGCTGTAATATAAAGATTTTGTTGTACGTTTGGAAGAAAAAATATATAAAAACGTTAATAGCAGAATACATTCTCACATAATTTTAAAAAGATATAAAACGAAATATTGTTTTCTTAACAAATAACGGAGTAATTTGTGTCCTTAATTAACACAAGTCTTGTAAGGGATAGATTCAATATGGCCGACAGGGTCCACACATTCTTACGCTCTTGTTAAATACGGAAGGCAGCGCAATTACCGTCAGCTGTTCGATCGTTGTACCGTCTGTACTACGCTCTGTTGTTATTGCCAGTTACCTGTTAGTGAGGAAACGTTTTTTTTATTACAAATCGGTAATTAATAAACTAGTTAATTTTTTACTGCATTCGATATTTTTTTTAAAGGTTTACCGTAACTGTTTTAATCACCGGGTGCCCGACAGAAGCACGTGACCTTTAGGAATTTAAGGTTATTTCGAAACAATTCAAGTAAAAAACCGCCTTGTTACTGAGTGCGTGTTGCACCGGTTTTATGGGAGGCATTGTTAATGAACTGACAGATTTAATTTATTTTATTTTGCTTATGTTTTGCATTTAACTTAATACTGTTACAGTTAGTTGCTTTTTAGCGAATTTTTTTTTAGGAAAATGAGCTATTGGAGCGGCCATTAAGGCAAAACGCAGACCCGGAACCTTTGAAACTAGCTTCGTTCCTGACTTTCAGATAATGATCTGTGTGTGTGTGTGTGTGTGTGTGTGTGTGTGTGTGTGTGTGTGTGTGTGAAACATCAGATCAGACATGTGTGTATATATATATATATATATATATATATATATATATACACACACACACACACACACACACACACACACACACACACACACACACACACACACACACACACACACACATATATATATAGTGTAGCCCACGAACGGCGATGATAACCTTAACGGTTTTTCGCCGGAAAAAAAATGTAGCCCACGAAGAGGTTTACTCATTTGATCCTTCATTATTTTCTCATTCCACCATTGATAATTTTGAAACTATAATACTTTTTAAAGAAGGTACCAGAAATAGTGTGTGAGAATTGCATCTGGCTGATGTTTTTAGAAACAAAATGTCAGCAGTTATTTTCAAGAGCGCACGATTAATTTGTTCGGCGTTGTTATCAGTGTGTATCTATGTATAGCTTCCAGTTTGAATAGGTCTGATTTATCAAATGTTCATTGCTATTTAGTTTTCTTTTAATTAGTGTGTATCTAACTACATTTAACAAAATTACATTTAAAATATAAAATTTTGTTTGAAAAAAATAAACTGCTGAGCCCTGGGGGGGTGCATTGGATCTTGTGGGGGCCATGTTTTCAATAATAGCAGTATTATCAGCAAAGCCAGCAAATTCAATTTGGTGACTTTAACACACGTGAATAAGAATGGTGACTGCAAGCTTCTTTGAGAAACTCTCGCAACTTTAAATACTAATAACCTTTATACTTTACTCGAAATGCCCTCAACAAATATATGAGTTTATTTACTTACTATCGTGCTTTAGTATTAAATTTGAATGTTTAATTTAAAAATAAAATAATAGCGCACGCAGCTGTCTCGCTGGCTGATATTTCAATTAACTTTTTGTAGTAAAAGTGATAGTTCATAACCCAAGTCAACAGGTAAAAATGTGAAATTTTGAACTATATTATTTTATAGCCTTTTAAAACTATTTTATTGTTGTGGCCCTTATCAAGAATTGAATGAAAATCTCAATCATATTATATTTCTGAAAGTTTGTGTGTTTGTTTGTTATTCAAACACGCTTTAACTATTGGACTAATTGAGATAAAATTTAGCATGAACATGGTTTATGTACTTGAGATAAACGTAGGCCAATTTCCGTTTTAAAAAACGCCATTATATTACTTACCCATCCCAACATAATTATTTAGTATTTAGTTTTGTGACATGTGTTAACTGTGCAACAGTGACGTTTTATGCGTTTAATTATAGGTAGGTATGAATAATAAATATTTTAAAATTATTTTAAACGCCATTATACTACTTACCCAGCCCAACATAATTATTTAGTATTGTGGCATGTGTTAACTTTACAACAGTAATGTTTTATACGCTTAATTGCTTATATGCCTATTGGTAGGTGTGAATAATAAATGTTTAAATTATTTTAAAAGTCCAACTTAATTATTTAGTATTATATTTAGCTTTGTGACAAGCGTATTTAGCTTTGTGACAAGCTTTATTTTATAAAAATGTAACAGAACCCTATTCTAGAGTATCGAGTAGCAAAAATCTATAGATCTTATGTCTTGGCCGAAAACCATAAATTGTGTGATATTGTACGTAGAAATATATTAAATTGAAATGATTTTGAAAATCGACTATAAATTTGATTACCTACATTATAATTGCAGGCAAAGCCGCAACGGGTAACAGCTAGTTTGAAATAAAACCAAGTTACAAAGCTTTCTTAACCGCTGTATTGTACATTAGACAATGTGTGGTATTGAACATTAACATATGGATAGTAAACAATACGAATATTCTCTAAACGTGCTGAAGTATTAAAGTTAACTTTTTTGAATGTTTTTTAAAATGATCTCCAATACAAATGTCTATATTTGAGTGACTGTAATCATTCATTAATGTTAAAGTTATTTTCTCCACTATCCACTGAAGGGATACAATGAATATTACATTGTAAAGCTTAACATTGCTATGTTTACAAATAGCTTAATTTAAAATTACATTTATTTCATTATTTAATAATTAAGTTCTAATATTTATTTCCATGGAAACAAAAATATAATTTTCATAACAGGTGTTAAATAAAAAAATATATTATTGGTTTCTATGGTAACAGTTTAAAAAATTAAAATTAATGAACGTATATTTCGTTTGAATGGTTCACGATGTGGGCAAGGACTTCCTCTAATTCACTTATAAATTACGTCCGAAACAGTGTGTATTTTAAAGATCGTGCAGTTTATAACGTATTTTAAAGCATTGAACATTAAATTCAACAGACCGTACGATTGCGGGAAAATTCAATTGGTCGAAACGATTCGATATATCGATGTGATGTTTTCACCTTTGATTTAATTTTTTCTGTTATTTTTTCGTATTAAAATGAGGCGGTCATATTTCTATTTATAAATAAAGTCACATTAAATAAGGCGAACACAAATTTCGTAATCATAAAATACGAGGAAGGTTCCGTACTTGCATTTGCCTTCATATTATTCTAATGTTCAGACAGATAATTGTTATCATCCTTTACTCGGTTTGATTGTTTAATTCGGTGGTCGAGGTTTTTGTAACGTACAAATTGAAGTGAGTCGGAATATTTAATGATTTAAATTTAAAAAAGCTGTAAAACCGATTTTGAATCTTTTCACCCATAGTGTCTAACCAATAATCAATATTTTTAGATAATTATGGAAATATTTTATTATTTAATTGCTACATTTGTACCAATTACAATTATAACAGTTAAAATTGATTTAAATATATATATTTTTGGAAAAAATGAATGCACCTTTTTGGTACAATCACATAAAAACCGGACACTTTCAAAATAAACTCGAACAATTTTGAAACGAATTTGCTTACAAGAAAAAGAATGGTTTGTTAAATTCAACACAATATCGATTTTATTAGGACATATCGCAATATAACTGAAAAAGCAACACGGTTTACAACATTTATTTATAAAATAAGAGCTAAAATGTTGGTCCTATTAAGGCACACATACATCGTCTTGGGCTTTATAAAAGATACTTTAGGACTATCAGTTCAAAGGACAATAGACCTCGCAGTATATGCTTAATTAATACGTATATTAATTACATATTAATTGTTAATATGTAGAGCCATCTGTAGAGAGCCCCACAAAAGCGCTCGTAACTTTTTTCCGCCAATTTAACCGGTAACCGTAATATTTACAAAAACTCTACTGAACCAACTTTGGTGGAAATTGTATGCTCTTTCTCAACGAAACGGTCAAAATTATAATATGTTTTGCCATTCAGCCAGTATTAGATAAAATAACCAGCAACTTTATTCTCAACGTTGAATCAGAGCCCGCCATATTAAAACGAAAGTGAGTGTGGAAAAATGTTAAACACACGTCATTTCAGGTTTATACAAGTTACCTTTGTATCACATTTCAAAACAATATGTCAATGCGTTTTGCTAAAACTGCGTACACTCAGAGGCCGCCATCTCGAAACTGAAGTGAATGGGAAACAAATCTTACACATACCTCTTTTGGACTTTATAAAAGATATCTTTGTATCAAATTTCAAAACATTCGACCAATGAGTTTGACTGAAACTGCGTACACTCGTTGTTGTAAATCAGAGGTCGGATTTACAATCTTGAAACGGAATAAATAGGAAAAATGTGACACACATCATTTGGGCTACATACGAGGTATCTTCGTACCATATTGAAAAACAATTGATCAAGGCGTTTGGCCATAACTACGTTCATACATCATAGTTAAAATCAAAGGCCGCCATTTTGAGACAGAATTAAATCATACACATATATTATTTCGGCTTTTTAAACGGTACCTTTGTACCAAGTTTCAAAACATTCGGTCAATGCGTTTGGCTAAAACTGCGCGCACTCGTTATTGTAAATCAGAGGCCGCCATCTTGAAACGAAAGTGAATAGGAAGAAAATCTTAAACATTCCGTTCGAGCTTTATTCAAGGTATTTCCGTAGCAAATTTTAAAATAATCGGTCAATGCGTTTGGCCAAAACGCCGTAACAAACAAAAGCACAAACCAAATGCCGCTTGCTCGGTCAATTAATATTGTTAGATTTAATTTGTAAAAACCGAAAGGAATCCACAATTGCATGCCAAATTAGTCAATTAATGTACTCTCCAGGGAGAACATAAACATGTTTCCTTAATCACGAGTCCTGCAAACCGATTTATTAATAAAAATTCTAAGACTAACTCTTTCACGGTCGTAATACTTTCTTAGTGAAGAATTAAAAATTTTAAACAATCACTTAAAGCCCAGAAGTGTCAAAAACATTGCTCACTTCAGACTTCTTATCTTGACTCTCTTTTTTACTGCGCATGCGCAATGAGAAAGTGAAAGAATTTCGGGTCTGTGCATCCGCGTTTAACAAAAGAAACATTCCACGACCGTTTGTAGTACATACCTCCAGTTCTGCAGACCCCCGTCTCCATAGAAAGCGTTTTAATTCTTTTGGACTCGTGAAGGCATTTGTTTGTGTGTTGCCCGCCGATTAGAAATTACCAATTCGTAGATATCTTGGCCTGGTTTGGTGTTCTTCATTTCGCCTTCGTCGCGGGCCTTGGATGAATCATCGGCCATTTTGTGCGGTCGTACAGTAACAAAGACCTTATTCCTTGCTAAACGTTACTTGTTCCACGAACTGGTTGAACCGATACCATTGGAACTTAACAGACTTCCAACACAGTTTCAAAAATATTCTTTATAATTTCAGTAGCTAAAAAAACAGCTGATAGATTTTTGGAAAAAATTATTGATACAAAAGTAATGTACGGAACAAATTATTTCACAAAAAATTGGAACCCATCAACAGTGAATAAAATAATTTCTTATAATCATATCAACGTAATCAACGATGCTGTGGTATTCAAATAAGTTAGTCTTCGATAACGCATTTTAAATTCTCAACCAACCCTGCAGGGGGTGCAGACTAGCTGCACCTATTGAGAGGATTTAGACGACCCTCGCGGTACTCGAGTCTAACACACTTACACTTACGATTTTAAAACTTGACACTCACACTTACATTTAGGGAGGCGATAATAGCCTCAATGTGCTTTTCGCCTTATAATAACAAAAAAAAATTCTCAACATTTTTGAAATTTCGAGTGTTCACGCGCTTTATGATTTATTAGTTGTTTGACTAAATATGACAAGCGGGGCGGAGCACTATATTTTTGGAAAAAAATCGTCCTATTTCTGAAAAATTGTTCCCGCCTATATCCGGACATAGTAATCATACAGACAGCAATTCCTTCTGATTTTACAAGTGTCTGCTTAAAACCGCAGGAGTTACGGCTGTTTTAATAATTATAGTTATGAGTACTGCAATTACAAAAAATTTCTGTTATTGAATCAAAAATACAAATCATATAACATGTAACATGTAACGTGTAACGATCCCGGCGTACAGATACGTTTTCGCGTTGTATGTTTGTAATTTGACAGCGGTCAGGGTTCAATTTTGTATTTTAAATGTTATGAAAAAAGTTTAAAACGCTATTATATGAAGATTTAAATGCTGATAATTTCCAAAAAAAGGTTTGTATATAAACAACACTTATGAAAATTCGTTTCCATAACATAAGAACACTTTCTTAAAGAATCGACCCAGTGCAAACACCTGCGTGCCAAATTTCATAAAAATCTGTCAATGAATTTATTCTCCAGCGATGCACACATATCTATACGTCTTCTTATGCACGTTCCACCCTCTTTGGGGTACGTGGAATCAGAATTCGTGCGTTGTCCCCTTCTAAACTCCCAGTATCGCTTCATTCTGTCGAATCTCCTCCTCCGAGATGAAGGGTTTTGATTTTGGTGTAGATTTATCTTAGAACCTTACACTGTCGCCTCTGTAAGCCTCTGAATTTTTTTAGCCGTTCCATCAAGCAAAGAATCTCCTGCAATTCTCAATTCCATTAAGTCTTTCTCAACTTCCTTATACCAGATGGGTTTACATATCTATACATTAAAGTAAAACTGTTTTCTTTCGATTCAGGTGACTTGAACGCTGATAGATCTGACATCTCAATATTAATTGTATTTTCGATCACCATGCTGTCAGATACTTCGAATTGTGAGCAAGTAGAACTTGTTAAATATTAATTTGCATTTCCAATAAAATTCGTAGTTAAGACGATCGGCCGAAAGTTTGCTTTGCTGACGTGAAACAGATTTAAAGAAAAAGTAATTTAAAGTTTGGGAGTAAATTGACAAAAACCCGAAAATGAACTCTGATTTTTTTCAATTTATTCCAGTACCGTAAATTTGTTTTATATTAAAATCTATTGGATCGTAGCACGCAGCTGACTGGTTAACGTAATATAAGTGAATTTCCAAGATATTTTTCAATTCGAAAATATAAATTGAAAATTTAAATACATCGTAAAAAATTTCATTGACAATATATAGAAAACGAACCCTGACCGCCGTCAAATTAAATTCGAAATAATGAATTTTGAAACCTCAAAACGCTAATTTGTGCAATTTTTAACTCCCGTTTGGATGGTGAAGTCAGGTTTTAAAAACATTTTGAGAAAAAGGTGGTCGCCATTTTGAAACTCGAATTTCGCTGTTTAACGAATTTGTTCAAGCTATTACCATAGGTTTTTGTACCAAGGTTGAATAAAATAGGACTGAAATTATTAATGTGAGCGTACTAAAACTCAAACACACACACACACACACACACACACACACACACACACACACACACACAGAGGTCTGGATCTTACTATGATGGACAACAATAACTCATTTTTTCAAAGGAAATTCGCTAAAAAGATTACCTATCAGCAACTCTGAAACGTTAAAATGTGTGGCTATTTAACGAGCTTTAAAATGGCTGTTGTTCAGTTGGAGACGTTAACAAGAATTTGAATTTCCCAAACAAATTTCTTTCGAGTCGAATATATCAGTGCTAACATTTCCTTTGCACGTCAAAACATCCTCAGTATTTGAATTATTAGCGTACGTTCTTATCCACTCATTGAAATCTCCGCATACATGACAGCACATTCCCGGTATTCTCCTGTCCTAGCAAGAGACGTATTCCGGAACAAATCAATAATTCATAATGAAGTAACCGCTGCGCATATTTCAATAACTGCCAAACCGATAGTGACTAGAAACAGTTGCACGCCTGTCGTTACCTTTAACGTCAGGTAATAAATTGGTTTTAGTGTGCGTAATTAATTGAAATGTAAGTTTTTTTACTTTTAAAAGCAATAAAATGTTAATAAATGTAATACAAAGTAATAAATTAAAACACGACGCGTTACTATTAGACTAGTTTATAATTAAATTAATAGTTTTGTATAGATAAGAAAAGGCCAGAAGGAATGCAAAGGCTGAAGTGGTAGCAAGGGGCTTTTTATCTCTCAGAAAACTGGAGGTTGACTCTCTCATTATAAAGTATTAATTCAAACATTTGTTATAGTTCTAGACAATCTTTACTTTAGACCCAAAATTGAAATACTAACATATTTATTTAGAAATAAAGAAAAAGTACTTTTAAATATGTAACTTAATGGAAAAAGAAAAAAACAAAATGTAGCCTTAGGAATGCGACTGAGCTCCTAACAGATATTTTTATATTTTATTGTAATTTTTTTTGAATTTTATTAAAATAATGTATTTGTTGGTGAACGTCGAAGAAAACTCTTAAATCAACCAAATTATCAATCTAAAAAATTATCCATTTTATTAATTTGTCAAATCAATTTGATACAATATCCAATTTATCGATTTATCAATCAATAAATTTCAAAACTAATCAATATGTACGTATAACCTATAAAACAGGTTTTTGATTTTTATATATAAGATATCTCTATAGACTTTTTACTCAATTTAATTATAAGACTATAATTAATTTATGTATAATTTAGAAATAAGTAATAATCGCGGCCGCAACTGTCTCGCTGACGTGATAGAAGCGCATTTTCAAAAGTATTCTCTTGTAACTTAAGCTTTTAAAAATTGTGATTTCACCATCATAATCGGCATTAAAATCTGCACAATAGTAGCACTTTCAATTAACAAATTACATAGAAAATACGAAAATGAACCTTGACCGCTGTCAGATTAAATTACTTAAACTCAACGGATTTTGAAAATTAAAAAAACTAATTTAGGCAGTTGTTGACGGTGAATTAAGACGGTGATATCTGATTTTATAAAGAATGTAAGATAAAAAATTATGAATTTCTAAATATTTGGAATGACCGCCATTTTGAAACTGTTGAATGAATTTTTCTAGTTAAGGAACTTGTCCAAGCTATATCCGTATTCGATTTTTTTACAATGTTAGAATCAAAGCGCACCAAACTTGCAAACGTGAGTAAAACACACAAACAGACACGAGTGCGCGCGCGCGTTACATATATATATATATATATATAAATTTTAACGATCTCTTAAAAAGTGATGTAGAGGTTAGGATCGGTGCACATTTCCTGGTCTCGTGTCTGGGCCTTACTACGATAGAGGTTACAATAGCTCATTTTTCCAATGCAAAATTTGCTAGTAAAAATATGCCATTTTTTATGTATACTTTAATGGAATTGAAACACGTTTTATGCTCCTGCCACATTATACTAAACTGTTAAATGAACAATATGTTTTGTAAAAAACGGGACAACAAACTTTAACTGTAAATATCGCCGCCAGACAGCAGCAGCAGAACTAGGGGAATATTTCAGAAATATATTTATTACCAAAATTGACTGTCGGATTCTTCTTGCTTACTCGTAAATTATCGTCTTATTTCGTAATATATCCAAGTCGCTTCTTAGTATCTGAGTATTTTTTTTGGCATCTTAGTGAATATGTCTTTACGCCCGGTATAACAAATTTTGTAATGCAGTGAAATCAAATTGAAAATAACGGAAAGAAACAGTGTAGAACTCATGAAACAGCTGGTTATGCAAAATCAAGCGACTTGACCATAGATAGACTACTTAGTTCGAATACTGAAAAGCGAGAGTAGAATAAATATTAAATGAAATAATGGTAGAATTAGTAGTTTAAATTAAAAAAAGGTGAAATATTATTATTTATAAATTCTGATAATAATATTAGGAATAATTGTAGACATGTGTTGCATTGCAGATGTTACGTGGCACGTGTTTGTGTGATTTTTAGGTTATAAAAGCAATTTCACGTTGTGAAGAGAGTTTTAGAAAGTTATAAACACGGATAAAATTTATAAAAAGGGACAGATGAAAGTTTAAGATCTGAACGTAATGCACAGACAATAAACAAAGCTATATCAGTGTTTTACTGTAGAGATTTATATTGCTTTAAATTTAGAATTTTGGTAAATCCTTATATATATATATATTTGTATATAGTAAATATATAATTAAAATACGATGAAGTGAATTTGAGAAATTAAACAGATTGTATGATTTTTTACAGTACATTCCAAGTAAACGCCAATGTTTTTAAATATCCAGGCGTACATTTTATACTCACAGAACAGAACACAGTTCAGTTGCTGAAAACGTACTCATGACGTAATTACTGTTTAATTTTTGACAATTCATTTCCGTTACGTCATCCAAACATCTGCGTCACGGGGTTACAATTTTGGAAATAAATAAAACCACCTGGTGACCTTGAGTTCTGAAATTCTAAAGGCGAAGCGCAAACAAATCAAATCACAGTTTTGATAATTTCGTCACACATTCGCCTACGTCCTGTAATACCCAAAAATACAATCTTAAAATGTAAATTTCTGTCGGGTTATGTCATATGCTAAGGTCGCGATATCATCATAAAATTATAATGGTTGTTTTGGAATATCAACAGCGTAATTCAGCTGTGATTGTTAAACGAGTTCTTAGTTCGAACTCGACCAAATCGAGATTCATCTGTCAAAATTTTATAGAATTATTCCGATTTTACAATAAAAGTCTAAAGAATTGTAATAAAACCGATCTTGATATTTTACCGGATGTTAAAGTCTCTGAGTAAGAAAATGTTTTTATTTGTGAGTGCGCTTTTTTAATTAAAGCTTTTTTGAAATTCATTTATCATCGTCACACACAGCATTAAAATGCGCATATATTAACATTTTAAACATTCAAATTGCATTGCAAATGCGAAAATGAACCATGACCGACGTCAAATTAAAATTCTTAAATGAAATTTCATAATGCTAATATATGCGGTTATCAACGCTGGTTACGATGGTGAAATCGTATTTTCAAAAAACTGTAGCACAAAAAAATTATTAATTTTTAAACATTTAAAGTTGTTGTGATTTTGAAACTGTTGAAAGAAAATTTGCTGGTAACGAACACGACCAAGCTGTTGTTATAATAAAATTTTTTGGTGCAAGTATAAACTAAATTGGACTACAATTGCAAACATATACATATACAATATTGTTATAATATACTATATATATGTATATTATTTGATGTAGGTAGCTATATATTTCTAAGTAATTTAGTTCGGGTGTTATCGAAAAAATGTCCTAGTTTCTCAAATTCGGTTCATTAGATTTTACTAAAATTTTGGTCATATACCAATACTCGTGCCTTAATTTAGTATAGCAATTTTGATATTTAAAATGAATTTCAACCACATTTTTGGCAATTAAAACCAAAAAAAAGGATAATTTTTTGATTCACTCAAGAATCATAAATGTTTTTTATTTCAAATTTGGGACATTAACTTATTTTTGATTCCTTATATTTCAGCTGAAACTGACAAACCGATTTGGAGAAATTAGGTTGATTTTTAAAAAAATTAAATGCGTATATAATATGTTTGTGCCTTTCCTTAAATTATATTATCGTACAATATTTCTGTACGCGTTTAATTAAGCTCCAGCGAAAACTCTATCCCCCCCCGCTCCCGGAACAGAACCCTGTTCATAAGATACCGTCCTCAAAACACCCTCACTCAAGGGCCTCCTGAAAGAAAACGAACCCACACGGATGTTTACACCTTTCTCTCGAGCGTTGCTTCTCAAAGAGAAAGGACATTTACCAAACTTTGCCTAATTTCGGCGTTCACTCCTGGCCGGGACAGGTTCCGTTGCGGTTACATTAGTAGGCCAGGCCGCGACGTGTTGATGTCTGTCCGAGTGTACTGGTTCTGTGTCGCGGAGGGCAGGTTCGGGTATTACTGCGAAACGTCCGCTAAAACAACAAGAAAGCAACATGATCTTTGTTGTCAAGTTGTACAAGAATATCGAGGAAACGTGTTGTGGTCCCTGCCTCGGTGCCCATTTGTTAAATTTACTTTCTCACTTTTACAAAGAGATTATGAAAACATAGATCTTGATGATTTGATGTATACCCTTTTCCAGGTCGCCTCAGTCCAATAGCTTTACTTGGACTTCACTCTGTCTGACTGTATACATCATTGGAGACTAAACGCTCCGCAGGGGGGTGCAGACTAGCTATTGAGAGGATTTAGACGTACCTCACGGTACCCGAGTCTAACACACACTTACAACACTATACTTACGACTTTAACACTTTAAAGTCACAAATCGTTTCGACGATATTCGCATTTTCAACCAATTGAGTTTTCCCGCAATCATACGATCTATTGAATTTAATGTTCGATGCTTTATAATACGTTATAAACTTATACTGCACGATCTTTAAAACACACCGTTTCGGATTTAATTTATAAGTGAACTAGAGGAAGTCCTTGCCCACATCGTGAACCATTCAAACGAAATATACGTTCGATAATTTTAATTTTTTAAACTGTTACCATAGAAACCAATAATATATTTTTTTATTTAACACCTGTTATGAAAATTATATTTTTGTTTCCATGGAAATAAATATTAGAACTTAATTATTAAATAATAAAATTAATGTAATTGTAAATTAAGCTATTTGTAAACATAGTGATGTTATGCATTACAATGTAATATTAGGCTCCCTTCAGTGGATAGTGGAGAAAATAATTATTACAGTCACTCAAATATATGACATTTGTATTGGAGATCACTTTAAAAAACATTCAAAATAGTTAATTTTGTAGTATAATGGTAAGTAGGGTCTTGTTTCTTCCTCGCAAAAGGGTTGTGTGTTACTTGCGCCGCGAGCGATTTCGTGGGGAGATTAGAATATTCAGTCTACATCGAATATAAAATAATTTTTTTCATGATATAATTTCGTTTATTTTATTACGGCTTTTATATTACTAAAGTAATATTTCCTTTTTTTTGTTATTTTAAGGCAAAATGCACATTGAGGCTATTATCGCCTCCCTAAATATGTGTTAGTGTAAAGTGTTAAAGTCGTAAGTGTAGTGTTGTTTATTACTTTATATTTCATGTAGACTGAACGTTAAAATCTTCGTTCAGTTACGGGTAATTAAGTAACTCGACGCAAGTAACACTGTAGTCTTACTGTAAATAATGCAAACAATACTCGGTGCAAATGTGACGTCACTCTCGCGAAGGTAGTGTCCGCATATTACCGCTTTAATTATATATTCGCGCAACGTCTGTGTCCGCATCTTCCGGTATTCGCGAATCTTAAGTGATGTTGGTCCAGAAGGTATCTACTCCAACGCCGCCCAAGTCGTCGCGGAATTAACGTTTTACTAAAAACAGTTCTCACCAGTGGATTCCTGTGGTTTTGAATTTCGTTATGAAATCTCGAACAGTGTAAACGGGCTAACTGTTCAGTGAATGGAATCTTGAGGTCTGTGTGTAGAGTTAAGTTGCTAATATAAAAAGGTGCTTTGGTGTTTGAATCTTTTGTAAATTGCTTTTCTTCGCAGAGCCAAATAATTGTACGCCATTTGTCCTTAATTGGTCTGAGCAGAATTTTGTAAATTATTATTTTTTTATGTAGAGATAAAACAGAATTAGAATTTAGAAGACGATAGAGAAGTTTGAGTCGGGAATTTTTAAAATTAGACGCTTTGTTGTTATGTGATGGCTCCATGTCATTCTTCTGTCAAGGTGTGTAGGCCCGAATATTTTACTCCATTGTCTTGAAGGGTTGGTGTGTGAGAAGTTTTTGTGCTGCTTTAATTTTGTTGTATTTTTAAACAGGTTGTTCTCTGACTGACCCCTCAATACAATAAATAGATGCATTATTATTTTCATTCTTAGGATATTATTATTTTTATTATTATATATTATATATAATATATTATTTTATTAAAATGACAGATACATTCAAAAATGAATGATCCAAAAAAAATCTTCATGTCAAACTTTATCAAGTTGACAAAAAAGAATACTTTTAGACACTAAACTAATTGGATAATTTGATTACATGGGTGTAGTTTTATATTTCCAAAAATCCGGTTATAGAGTAGTAAAAAATTATAGATATTTAAAGTTTTAAAAACCAAAAATTTCTGTAAGGATTGGTCTTATAAAGGTAAAAACGTAAACCAGTATAAACAATTTTGGAGAAAAAATAGGGTTCAAGAGAAAATATAAAAGAACGACTTCAACCACGCTCGTTATCGGATTCGCTTTTTCCTATTTCCATTACAAAAAACTCTAGCCCGTAAGTACCAATATTTTTTTTTTTTTTTTTTTTTTTGGTGTTTTACGTCCGACTATTGTGCACACTTGGGCTAATGCAGACGATGGAATGATTTATAGCGTATGAAAATGCCAAGCCCTGGCCGGGAATCCAACCCGGGTCCTCGGGGTGAAAGCCCAGTAAGCTATCCACTAGGCCACCGAGGCGGCCGTAAGTACCCAAACGCAACACTAAAATTGGCAGAATTGGTTTTTAAATCGTTAAAAAAACCATAACCTTTATAAATCACTTTGAAAAACTGATTTTTGTATCGTGTTAAAATCTGCATAAACGAGCACTTTAAGTGTTCAAATTCCATTGAGAAAAAAGAAAATTGATCCTGATTGTGGTCAGGATTTAATTTAGTGTAATTTGAAAATTTAAAATGATGATTTATTTAGATTTTTATGTAAATTGAAATAAAACACAACTGATATTAAAATAAATGGATACTAATCTACATCATTGCACAAATATAGAACATCAATCTTGTACTAAAAATCCAAGTGTTAATGCCCTAATAATTGTGTTGTCTGGGCTGGGCATGTACCAAAACTACATTTGTTAATAATTTAAATATTTATTAATGAACATATTCTTTATAAAATGTGCAAGATATAAGCAGTTTTGTGCTAGATGGGTTGAGTATGTAGTTTAATGGAATTAATTATAACTTAAATATTTATCATACATTAAACTTATTTTAAATAAATAAATACAAAAAAATGACGTTCAGAAGCTGGTTTTGAACTCACGTCCTATTGTTTTAGAGGCAGTAATCATAGCTCTGAGCCAGAATGTACATAAAAATAATCAACTCACTGGTATACTTAAATTCATTTCAAGAATAATATAAGGCAAGCGAGACGCTTTGTTACACTTTATTTGTGCTATAGCCAGTTTTATACTTTTTCCTCACACAAAAAAGTGCTAGGCTCGTCTAAAGAGTTGTGTACTTCAATATTGTTAACAATTCGCTTCCATCACGTCAGCGAGACAGATGCGTGATGCGATTGTTTAATATTTTCGCCATGCTACCGCAACGTGCTAAAAAAGTATTTTTCACTTTTGATTGCGTCACTGCGCGAAGATATGCAAACCAGTTGAGAGTAGCGAGCGGATACCGGTCCTGGGCAACTAGGATGGGAACACAAGGAAAGTGTATAAGTCACTGAGCGGAAAGACTAGTTGGCAGGATTTGTTGTTACAGTTCTAGTTTCGTCAAGTTGGCAACAGTTCTTGTTAGTTTCAAACATTAATCTATGTTGGTATTACTGTCAACGGGAACGATGGAAAGAGAAAAGCTATTGAAAGGAGTACATCCTTTTTCTGTATGTTTTGTTACAAGATGACGTCAGGTGAAAAAATGTCTTAGCGAATTTCCATTGAAAAAATTGAAGCATAAGTCATGGTAAGACTCAGCCCCGAGATTGAAATGAGCACCGGTCCTTAACTTTTACATAAATTTTTGAGGGATATATATATGTGTGTGTGTGTGTGTGTGTGTGTGTGTGTGTGTGTGTGTGTGTGTGTGTGTGTGTGTGTGTGTGTGTGTGTGTGTGTGTGTGTGTGTGTGTGTGTGTGTGTGTGTGTGTGTGTGTGTGTGTGTGTGTGTGTGTGTGTGTGTGTGTGTGTGTGTGTGTGTGTGTGTGTGTGTGTGTGTGTGTGTGTGTGTGTGTGTGTGTGTGTGTGTGTGTGTGTGTGTGTGTGTGTGTGTGTGTGTGTGTGTGTGTGTGTGTGTGTGTGTGTGTGTGTGTGTGTGTGTGGCAATTGACCGATTTGGCACAAATTTTAAAATGTTTAAACATGTTAATTTTAAGCTAAAAACGTTAAAAAAAGAAAATAATTCATATTTTTGCGTCCATTTACATTTTCTATTGACAATGTTTCATTTTTCGTTAATAATTGAAACTTTATATTTTAGAGACACCGATTTACACAACGTACGTGTACTCAGAAGCTCAATTTGTACAAATATATTAAGCTGGAAGTCCTTATGTTTAGATCTCCGAAATGTTTAGCAACTTACAGATATCGAACACCCATGAACGATAATCGAATTAATCGTTTCGTTAAGCTGATTTCAAATAGATTCACTAAACTAACGTAGCTAATTTATAATTATAATTTTTTTTACTATTTAATAATTAAATTATAGTTTCCATGGTATCAAAAGAACAGTTTTCATAACAGTGTTAACAATAAAGTTGTAATATTTATTTCTATGGTATCAATATAAATAATTAAATTTAACAGTTATTTCGGTGCGGTTGGCTCACGAAACGGGCAGAAATTTTAAATAAGTGAATGTAAAAGAAATTGTACATGTTTTTGAGAAATTTATTTTTAATACACAGTTTATATATATATATATATATATATATATATATATATATATATATATATATATATAGTCACCTTGACCTATTTGTTTCCAATTGGCGAACTAGAACTACGGCTATCTAGTTAAGGCTAGGCTTGTATTCACAAAAAGTTCCAATTACGCCAATTTGTAAAATTTCATAATTGGCGGTCATGGTCAATTGTAGGAGAGCTCATTGTGTTGCAGGAAATTGCTCCTTGTGTTTTTTGTACCGAGCTTACGCTATCCTTTACAATAGAAGCAGTTCCATTAATACCGAATTAAAACAAAACATTTGCTTATCGAACTGGATTGGTAGCGGTGTTTGTATATTTTGCTTAACACGGTTATCTTTTCCCGAAATTTTGTATTGCGTCTTAAAAGGTATGAAGATGTTTTTTGTTTTAAGGTGAACAGCACATAACGTCTGAAAATATTTTGAGCCCAAAGGGGATTTCGTGCCAGTCAGTGACCACTACAGTAAATGATATTTAGAAAATTGGCTTTCTATTTGCTTGAAAATGTAACAAATGTTAAAAGATCATATATATCTCTAACACAAAGAATGGTAAAGGTTCAGATAATTTCCGAGGACGTATTGAGCAACAACATTCTTGATTGCAAAGAGAAGTTCAGATATTGAAGACTTTAATTAAGGTAATCATTGAAGGTTAGATAATCATTGAAGACTTTAATTTAGGTAATCATTGAAGGTCAGATAATCATTGAAGATTTTAATTAAGGTAATCGTTGAAGGTCAGATAATCATTGAAGACTTTAATTAAGGTAATCATTGAAGGTCAGATAATCATTGAAGACTTTAATTAAGGTAATCATTGAAGGTCAGATAATCATTGAAGATTTTAATTAAGGTAATCGTTGAAGGTCAGATAATCATTGAAGACTTTAATTAAGGTAATCATTGAAGGTCAGATAATCATTAAAGACTTTAAGGTAATCACTGAAGGTCAGATAATCATTGAAGACTTTAATTAAGGTAATCATTGAAGGTCAGATAATCATTGAAGACTTTAATTAAGGTAATCATTGAAGGTCAGATAATCATTGAAGACTTTAATTAAGGTAATCATTGAAGGTCAGATAATCATTGAAGACTTTAATTAAGGTAATCATTGAAGGTCAGATAATCATTGAAGACTTTAATTAAGGTAATCATTGAAGGTCAGATAATCATTGAAGATTTTAATTAAGGTAATCGTTGAAGGTCAGATAATCATTGAAGACTTTAATTAAGGTAATCATTGAAGGTCAGATAATCATTGAAGACTTTAATTAAGGTAATCATTGAAGATCAGATAATCATTAAAGACTTTAAGGTAATCACTGAAGGTCAGATAATCATTGAAGACTTTCATTAAGGTAATCATTGAAGGTCAGATAATCATTGAAGACTTTAATTAAGGTAATCATTGAAGATCAGATAATCATTAAAGACTTTAAGGTAATCACTGAAGGTCAGATAATCATTGAAGACTTTCATTAAGGTAATCATTGAAGGTCAGATAATCATTGAAGACTTTAATTAAGATAATCATTGAAGGTCAGATAATCATTGAAGACTTTAATTAAGGAAATCATTGTAAATCAGATAATCATTGAAGGCGAATTAAGGAACTTTCAGATTGCATGAAAATAGATGTAAAAGGTTCAAATGATCATTGAGGAATATTTTTAACTGCAAGGGAAGAAATGAAAAAGAATAAGGTGAATAAGGTGAATTTAACGATGAATTGAACAACTTTTCCGACTGTGATGACAAAATAAACAATTCTCGAGGACAAATGGAACAACTGTTCTAAATGAAAGGGATCATGTCATGATGCATGTAGACCATTTGTCTTTACTTAAAATTGGCATATATTTTCATTGCGAAAGGAAAAAAGGAAAAATTAGTAAATTCCTGAACTCAGTTGAGCAAATATATTGACTGTAAGAAAAAATAATAGCAGATATGAGCCATGATTGAGTTCATTGATTGTCATAGTCTCAGGATAACTATACTATGAACATTATTAACTTCCGGTTTTTAGAAAATGTAGTCAATTTTCTTGGAATATTTTAGATAAAATAAGTTTCACCCGTGAGTACTTTCTTGGTTGCTAAAACACATGTTTTAACAACCTCTTTTTTAAAACATCATACGCCACGTTACGAAAATTTCATAATGCTCTTTGTGAGCTAGCTTATAGCGTGACAATTTTCCTGTGTTTTCCTTCCGTGTGTTTTTCAAACTGTTTCTTCCCTCCCTCTTCTACATTTCCAATATCTTTAGCTTTAATATCGTACTTGAGAGAATTTATAAAGTTCCATGGCAACATTGATCAAGATATAGCAAGGCTGTTAAAAATGTAATTATCTCAGTTTTTAATGAAAATTTAGCGTCACTACGGTAAGGAAAACAAATCCGTTTCTGCGCATACTCGGAAATGTAAAAACAAAACCGTTTCTGCGCATGCTCGGAAGTGTATTTAAAACCAAAAACTGTTTAGTCCTGATCTGTGCTGAACTGTCGGCCACACAGCTCTCGGCCATTGACCAAAAGATGGACATATAAGGACCTGCCAGTAATAACAAAGGCTTGTATTGTTGAAGTACCCGCTCCTGATGACTAGCAGGAAGGAAGATTTGGTAGTACAACTAATTGCTGAAGAACAACGGCACCTCGGGTCATGTAGCTTTAACCCGACTTTTCGGCAGACACCGTATGTCCGATTCTGGGAGACTTGTACGAACGGGTAGAAATAAAGTTCAACGCTTATTGAAATTCTTTTAAGTACACGAGATATTAAGCGTGAACATTATTGAAGTATGGACATTCATTTTTTTTTAAACCACCGACTGTGATTTTTCATTGTTTTAATACAAATTTGGTACACTGACTGGTACGAATATTGATATTGTAGCCTACAAGTTTTTACGCGAAAACATACAAATAACTTTTGTCGATAAATTTCGGACCAAAATTTTAGGAAATCGTTTATAAACAAATTGCGAAAATCGATGAGATATGTTATTTTACAAATTATTGAGTAATTCATTTTTAAACTTTTTAATAATAAATAATTTCGGGTTAAAAAAAGGACTCAGGGAGTTACCGACAGAAGCGAAACTTTTGGTAATGATGTTTGCTGAATATATAATTAGTTTGAAATTTTTTTTACAAAAATCTTGTTTTCTTTAAATAAATAAATACGTAAACCTAGCTTAGATATTATTTACTGTAGTTGTAGTAAAAGTTCAGTCGTTTAATGTTAATTCGAACAGTTGATTTTATTGAACAGTTGATAGGCTTATAATAAGTTTCAGGTTATGTTGTTAAAAACTAGCAATATTAACAACGTTTATTATAAACGTTTATATTAATTTCGAATTTATTATAAACGGTTACAACGTGCACGTGTTCTTCAACTAAGGAAAAATACCAAAACCAAAGCAACACAACGTTTTCATATAATACGCGTGTACTGATATCGAAAAGGAGGAAGAAAAAGAAAGACAAAAATAGAGACTAAATCCGTTTGTTCTTTCGTTTCATGTTACCGTTATATTTTTCCTTTCGGCAGACTTTTTTCTATTCATTCCTCTCGTCAAAGCTAACACAAAAAACTTTGTTTCAGAAAAAAATCATATTTCATTATCGACTGTTACAATCTCTTTAACTTGCCACTCCAAATTTTCGAATTTTATTGAAAATACAAAAAAAACTACGGGAAATATACTTTGAATAAATTGAAAGTGATGATCTACTAAAATGTTAACGCTTATTGCGATGGTGAAACCAAATTGAAATAAACGTAGTACACGCGAGAGAAGAGAATTTCCAAAAGTGTTTTTCTTTTTCATTTTTTTGAAATTCTGATTTCACCATCATAATCAGCACAAAATCTGCACATATTTGTGTTTTAAAATTCCAAATTAAATTGAAAATATGAAAATAAACAACAAGTGCTGTCAACAAATTTTGGATATTCAAAATACTAATATATGCACTTTTGTACGCTAATTGCGACAATGAAATCGAATTTTCAAAAGCGTTATGAATTTTTAAAGATTATAGGTTTTTATTTTTAAGATTAGAGGTTACTGTCGGAACATTTTGAAACTGTTGAGCGAATTTTACTGGTTAACCAACTTGTCCAAACTGTTCCTATAATCGATTTATGTGCCAAGTTTAAATCAAATCGGAATGAAAATTGTGAACTTGAGCGCGCGCGCGCGCACACACACACACACACACACACACAAATTTTTGGTATCTTTATAAAAAGTAATGTAGAGGTCAGGAACGGTGGTAATTTCTAGACCCGGGTTTTGGGTTTTTGCACGAATTATGGCCGTTCAAATTGATCATTTTTCCAATAAATATACGCTAAAAAAGGTAAGTAGAATAATTATTTGGTTGGTTAATTGTGTATTTCGCTTCCATCACGTCAGCTATATTATTTCTATACGTTGCGTGGAACGATTTTTTTCAAAATGTAAGAAGTAAAAATACACTGTTTGTAACATAAAGAATCTACTTGTCACATCTACATAATACCCATAATACAGATTGTGTACACATTATGCATCTACATCTACATAATACACAATGTGAACACGTTATATATCTACATCTACATAATACACATTATCTACACATTATGAAGCTACATCTACGTAATACACAAAGAATACCGACCGTCAGCTGCGACGTGTGACTTCCTTATCTGGCCGCAACTTATCTCACTTCTTATCCCGGCTGTCCTGACCTGTTTCCCAGGAGCTGCTAACGGAACACGCATTGTGTTTTTTGCCCAAAAAGTCACAACGAGTTTAATTAAAGTAAGAACAGTCTGTCTGTCTGTACGACACCAACTATGTAGACTTTGCTTGCATTGTTTTATGCCTGACGGATCGTTAGCGATAAGACCGTCTGGCCGTCGGTAACGCCCCGCAAGCGTTTAAACGGTGTAACTGTATGTAGGGCAAAATTATAAAGAAACCGCCATCACAATTCAAAACGTAACTCATCAAACTCTGTAATCGCAGCACGCAGCTGTTTCGCTGACGTGATAGAAGCGAATATCCAAAAGTAATTTATCTATTCTTGAAAATCCGATTTTACTATCACATCCAGTATTAAAATCTGCATATTTACTTGCATTTTAAACTTTTAAATTACATTGAAAATACATCAATGAACCCCGACCGCCGTCAAATTTCAATGGTTATTTAAACAAAAGAAGATATTTGTAAACGTATCTTTAAGCTATTTATATATTCAGCAAAGATATCATTAACAAAAGCTTCGCTTCTGTCGGTAACTGCCCGTGTTCCACATGTGTACATTTTTAATCATGTATGAAGATTCCTAAACCTTAACAGTGTAAAAAAAATACTGTAAAATTATAAATTTTAATTGTGGATTAATAACGGATTTTGAAAAATAAATTTCCTTTTTGAAAAATAGCAATACACATGTTTTGTCCTTTAAGTGATTTAATTCGTTCACGCTCTGCTGTTTAATCATCCGAAATCATAGGCTGGCGGAGGGATACAGCTTTACAGTGAGATGGCCACTTGCTGCTACAGCAATGGTTGACGTAACACCAGCACCTCGACACAAGACGTAAGTTATGTAATTAAATAAATTTTCAGTAATTTAATTGATCGTATTATCGTGAAAATGTTAATGCATCAATTGTATAAATCGTAAGTACTATTTTTTCCCTAATTAGTGCCCCTTTTTGTACATCATACTTAATAAATTGTGAACTACTTTGATTTAGCATCCTTTATACACGGTCCGCTTGCATTAAATTACTTGACAAAAAGAAAGATAAAACATTTTAATTGCCCGGTAGTCGTAAACGTACAAATAATTTTACGGCCAATCAGAAAATACTTATGTTTTGACGGCAATTAAATTATTATTACTGTTTAATGGATGGAAAGCTTTGAATGTAAAATGCAACGCACTGCCGACCGGTCTGGCGTGTATAAAAAATCAATTAGAAGCGTATTGCAGTTAAAATATCAAGAGCTTTAGTTAAATATGTAATCCGCGGTTTGTTTTCAGCGCGCACTTCTGGGACAAGAGAACGGCATACCAGCAGGGTCGGATGATATTAGCGGAGAGCCGGCGGAGAATAGGACTCTACTGTTCCCATATAAAACTGTTTTCATTCTCGGCGAGAATCTATAATGGTCATCATCAATGCCTTGTCACGAAATTAATTTTAAAAAAAATCATAGAACAGGTTATTCCATAAATAATTAAATAAATAACAAATACTGTTATTTGTGGCAATGTACATCTCGCGCGTGCATGTAAACATGTGAAACGATTTCAACCAAACTTAGTTATCATATTAATATATAAAATGCATAGTCTTAACTGACTGACTGGCTAGTTGACTGACTTGACTAAATGAATGAATGACGACTTACTAGATGACTGTCTGAATGTCTGATTAACTTAACTGAATGAATGACTGAGATGATTGGTTCATTGATTGACAGAATGACTGACTGACTGCTGATTGACTAAACGACCACCCGACCGCCCACCGACTGATTGACTGACTGATTAACTAACTGATTGTCTGACTGTTGAATGAATGAATGACTGACTGCTCATTTACTGAATTATTGATTGACTGACTGATTGGATAACTAACCGATTGACTGCTGACTTACTGAATGATTGCATGACTGACTGACTCATTGCTGAATGACTGACTAATAACTGACCAACTGAATGACTTATTAAATAACTAGATGACTGATTAACTGACTGATTGACTGAATGACTGAAATGTCTGGCTAAATGAATGAATGAATGAATTACTGATTAAATGACTAACTAAATGACTGAATGGTTGACCGAATCATTGAATGATTGACTGAATGAATGACCAAAACACAGCTAAGCTTCAATAGCTGGAGAATTTAAAATTTCAGGATACATTATTTTTGTAAAGTTGAAACGTCACTATGTCAGGTTTTTTCAAAAACATTTACTAAAGGGTACAATTCGTCCCTTAATGTTCTTTGTTCCCATAAAAGACTGATTAATTTACATAACAAAAACAAACAAAAGTATAATTTTCGTTACATCTATTCAATAAAAACTAAAATAATAATAATTCTTAAAATAGCTGTTAAATAAAAACCATAATATACTTTTCTAAACTGCATAAACACAAAATACATAAATAATATATTTTTAGAAATATAATCTCTCTCTCTCCCTCTCTCTCTCTCTCACTGCACGAACGTAAGCATGAATTTTTTTTTTATTAAATTGCATATTTTTAGTTTTACATGATGCGTGTAATCTGTTTTCGAAAAAAGTTTCTTTAAATATATCTGCTGTATTTTCTTTAATTAATAAAGTTGCTTTGTTTCATTTTTAAGTACGAAAGCCGCCTCGGTGGCCTAGTTGATAGCGTACGGGGCTTTCATCCCGAGGAGCCGGGTTCGATTCCCGGCGAGGGCATGGCATTTTCATACGCTATAAATCATTCCTTCGTCTGCATTAACCCAAGTGTGCACAATAGTCGGACGTTAAAAAAAAAAAAAAAAAAAAAAAAAAAAAAAAAATAAGTACGAATTACAATTACGAAATGAGCCTCCTCGGTGGCCTAGTTGATAGCGTACTGGGCTTTCATCCCGAAGACCCGGGTTCGATTTCCGGCCAGGGCTTGGCATTTTCCTACGATATAAATCACCCATCGTCTACACAATGAACACAGAATCTATTCTGTATTCATTGGTCTGCATTAGCCCAAGTGTGCACAATAGTCGGAAGTTAAAAAAAACAAAATATGAAATTGTAAATTTTGTTTTAATTATTAAATTTTCTAGTTAATATATGTCTGTATTGTATAAGAAGAAGATATATGTATTTTACACACACACACACACACACACACACACACACACACACACACACACACACACACACACACACACGCATACACACACACACACACACATATATATAAATAAATAAATATATATATATATATATATATATATATATATATATATATAGGAGAGAAATTTTGAAATTGCTGGTTAGCGTAGCAGATTTAAAAAATAATTAAGTTCTAGGACTAATATTAGTTTCTATGATAACGATTTAAATAATGTCAACATTCAACTGACTCACTGAAGTGATGGAAGTAAATTTCCAAAAGTATTTTCCTTAATCTTATCCTTTATTTTTGAAATTCTGTATTAATTATCATAATCAGCATTAAAATTTGCAATTTTACACTTTCAAGTTGTACTGAAAATACACAAGTAGAACCCTGACCGCCGGTAAACTGAATTTATTAATTTCAACGTTCTTCTTATTCAAAATTCTTACTCGTGCAGTTTCTAACACCCATTACGATTATAAAATCAGATTTTCAAAAAAGTGTAGACAATAAGTTAAACATTTTAAGACTTGAAATAGTCGCCATTTTGAAAACTGTTGACAGAATTTTACCGTTAAACGAATTTTTCCAAGCTATTAACAATTTGGTAATTCGGGTTAAAATTGCAAACTTGAGCGTGCTAACACAACGGACCCCGCAAAAAGTGTTTGCATCGATACTCATTTCAAGGTTCCAGGTTTGGGTCTTACCAGGATGGCAACTCTAATAGCTCATTCGGACTATAGTATTGTTTGTTTGGGAACAGATTTAAGTAGATTAGTTTTAATTTTTTTGCTGTTGGAAAAGATATAAATAGTTATAATTTGAAAATATTGAAATATTTGGCCCACAAAGTGGGCAGGCGTGTGCTCTATTTTTATGTATACTAGGAACAAATTCCGTAGGGGTAAATCACCCTTAGCACTCTATAAGGGAACGTATATATATATATATATATATATATATATATATATATATATATATATATATGTATATGAGCGAACGTCGAGGCATAGACTTTTTTGTATACACGGCCTTCATCATAGACCTTGGTGTTCACACACACACGCGCACACACACGCACACGCACGCACACGCGCACGCGCTTATACATATATATATATATATATATATATATATATATATATATATATGTGTACAGTGTGTATGTGTGTGTGTGTGTGTGTGTGTGTGTGTGTGTGTGTGTGTGTGTGTGTGTGTGTGTGTGTGTGTGTGTGTGTGTGTGTAGGGTTTATTTTCGTAATTTCAAAGTTTACAGTTCTATTACTTACAGAATTTAATGCTGACTTATGGTACACAAGCAAATTAAAAAAATATATATACAAAGAAATTCACTTTTGGAAATTCTCTTCTATCACGTCAGCGAGACAGTCGTGTGTCACGATTATTTTATTAGTCGGATGGACCCTGACCGACGTCAGATTCAGTTCCGTATTTTAATTGAATATTAAAGTTCAAAATAATTTATGCAGTTTTTAACGCTCATTATCATCGCAAACTTTTGATTTTTACAAAGTTGGAATATTTTAAGATTCTGAATGACCGCCATTTTGAAACTGTTTATTAGATTTCAACACACACACACACAAACAGGCATCGAAGTATAGTACACAACTAATGATATTTCCTAACCTACTACTAGGCAGGGTTACGGTACGGTACTTTTCAGACACTCTGTAGGAAATACACTTTCTTCGGATGCGAGAAAGTTGTGTAAATCGGTTGAGAGGTTAAAAACCAAGAATTAAATTAGTTATTAATAACCATAATTTCTTGTCAGCAAGTCCACTGCAGTTGCGTGTTTTATGCGTGGCACCGGACTTAATGAACACTCTGTACAACAGGTGCGTGCGTTTTTAATGTTAAATATAGAACAACAATGCATCCAATACAGGAAACTGACATTTACGTTAATAAGCGGTCGAAAGTTGGCATGTAATATTACATATGTTATTAACAGTAAATACGCCTTAGAAGAAAACAGCTGATCATTACATCCCACGACCTTGAACTGCGAACATGTTGTCAAGGTCATTCGAGTGCTTTATAGCAAAACAGTCGGTTAAATGACCATATAAAGTCTTTTCAAAGTAATTTGAAAAATTGTAAAATCTTCGATAATAAAATTAGATTTTCAGTTACATAAAAAAATGATGCAAAACATGCACAGACTTTCCTACTGTGATTTATTTAAAAAAAAAAAAATCAGGGGAAAATACAGAAAAATCTGTCTAGTGTTTCCCAAATGCATCAGATTTTGCTCAAAATTCCGTCCGAGCCAGTACTCTAGCCAGTGTGACAAATTGGAAGTAAAACAAATGTCTACGCGGTCAAGCTTTGTTTTATTCGCACCGTAAATTTCTGTTATTAGGCTAAAAATGTATAACACTTACTGGAGTCTTAAAGTTCTTTATGCGATTGAAATGTGAACAAAATTTGACAAACTGATTTTAAAAAATCGACATATTTTCCTTCAAAACCTTGTGAACCGAATATTATGGGTTATAACGACACATGTATTTTGTGTGGGTCGTTTTTTCGACCAAAAATGTCAGGCGTGATAAATGAATGGAATTTAGGGGTTATACATACACTGCCACTTGTAAAATCTGTTGTGCCCCTTCTGTATTCCTGATACGGTATTTTCTCCAGCCTTAGCCTACTCCAGTTAAGAATTTGGAGAGGATTCAAGGTAGGTACTTATAACTTGCCGTACTTTCAGCTCTTCTTGTATCTATAACTTTTATAGTTTATCACCTGGTGGCCAGAAATTTCCTCTCCTTTCCCGCAGTATCAGTGTGTGTGTGTGTGTGTGTGTGTGTGTGTGTGTGTGTGTTGATTAAAACTTTTACTAAACTAATTTTTCAAAGATGTCTCTCAAGAGTGCCCTATTTAAAGTCCACGAGGACCTTCTTGGCATGTCTTTAACCTATCTGATTTCCTACAGTTAAACCTTCTAGCTTCTTCTTTAACGTTGTTCTTGCTATTTAATAGTTATTGTGACTTTGATGTGCATGTCCTTCTTTAGGTCCTTTTAATCCAAACTGTGGCTTTTACTTGGTTGTCTGTCCGTTACATATTGACGGAGACTAAACCAATTAACCAGTTTCGACGAAACGTTTCATGGAGGTCTCTTTTGTCCATATTTGGAGACCATTTAATTAAGAATGTTAGTACTGTATCGATAATCGATTGTAGACCAAAAATTTGCAGTTCCTTAAACTCGATTTTTCTTAAAAACTACATATTTTTGCTCAAATATATTTCTAAAGTACTGCAACAAAATATATTGATCGTACTATTAAAACAACCAGTTGGAAACTATTGAAAAAAAATTGAAATATTTTATTTCAATTAATTGATCACAATATTTTTATTAATTTCATCGGCTGTAATGATTTTGATCAAATTCTACTGACATTTAGTCCTTAAATACCAACGGTGACAAAAAAGTTGATATTTAAGAAAACAATAACATAAAGTATAAATTCAAGTGAATAAAGTAATACCACGATTGTCACACCGCGCACTCAAACACATCATAAAACAGCTGATTTCGTGAACATATGTTCCCAGCTAAACTCTGAGGTTATAATTACAATAATTATAAACTTAACACAAATACCACTGCCGTCATAAATTTGTTAGTTAATAACGAGATCCAGTTTAATTACTTTATAACGTGTATTAGGTGCATGAGTTTTTATACCCCACTAGGAGGCAGTTACGTGAAAGTGCTTTGTAAATTACTGCCAGCCAATTAAAACAGATTATTAGAAAGGTTAAAACTGAGAATGCGTGCTTGTGTGACGTCATAAAAAACGTGCGACTGATCCGGCAGCATCAATGGGATCAGCTGCGGCAAGTAGGCCGGGTGACAATTATACTGCGTTTAGTGAATAGCCACGCCCTATTGTAGTGGTTGATTGGTTGAGGCGGCACTGTCGTAAAATTAATTACTTTTCACATGATCGTACTGTAAACGTTTCAAGGACAGCAGAAATTTTCTCGCTTGCAATAGAATCAGCGTTTACGGTAAGGGTAAAGCAACGGAATGTGTGTGTGTGTGTGTGTGTGTGTTAAAATCCAATAAACAATTTTAAAATGTGGAGACGGTCCGGGTCCATCCGACTAATAAAATAATCGCGGCACTCGGCTGTCTCGCTGACTTGATAGAAGCGAATTTTCAAAAGTGAAATTCTTTATCTAACTTTTTTTTTGAAATTCGTATTTCACCATAACAGTCAGCATGAAATTCTGCAAATATTCACTGTAAATTTAAAAAAATACATTGAAATTACGAAAATGAACCCTGACCGCCGTAAAAACAAACTTCTTTATTTCAACGAATTTTAAAAATTCAAAACGCTAATTTGCAGTTTAACTCTGATTAATACGGCAGAATCAGAATTTTTGTTCGAAACATTTTAAGATAAAAAAGTAACTAATTCAAAGGACAGCCATTTTGAAACTGTAAACGCATTTTTCTTTCATTATTGTAACACAACCACCGGACCACACATTTAACGAACATGTTAACACTTTTTCTGTTTAACGAACTAGTTCAATCAATCACCATAATCGATTTTCGTGCCAAGCGTGAATCATATCGAACCAAAATTGCACGCGAGCTATTCGAACCAAAATATGTATATTGTTTAACGACTCTTTAAAAAAAAAAAAATGTTGTATAGGTAGGATAGGTGCTAATTTCAAGGTTCCGGGTCGAGGTCTTACCATGATGACGGCTTCAAATGCTCGTTTTTCCTATAGAAGTTGTCCAAAAATTATTGTAATATTTGCTTCATCACTTTAACGAGTCAGCTGAGTAGCTCGACTATTGTTCCTTAGACATTTTTTTTGATAAAAAAAGTTTCTAAAATTTTCAAATTGTTTTCTAACAACACCAAATTTACGTCACTGCCGAAGCGCCATAACACAGCACTGACTTTCTCCTTTTCTACTCAGAGACAAAGTTTATCTTGTTATAATTGTCAATGAATAGCCGTGTCACCAAAACAATGGCTTCAATTTACAGTACTTAGCGTGGGAATTGCTCAGTGTCCTGAATAGTCTTAACACCTAACAGTTGGCAGCAGTGTAATCTAGTTGATTTACGATCAGCTGTTTAGGTAATTCTCACTACTGAATTGCCGGTTTTATCTAATTAAAACTACTTTTTAGTATTTAATTAGTTAATTATGTTCTTGTGGGCTGTGTACAGGCGGGAAGAAGGCATGTAAAAGATAAAATAGTCATTATGGCGGCGTTTTGTTCGCTCTACAATAAACATCCATTTTGTAACTCTCCGAGTGCGATATACGTTAGGCTGTGCGGCCACCGAATGCAGAGCGGAGATGTGCTGTGCTGAGCCAAGCGGAGCGGAGTGAGCGGAGTTCAGTCAGTTAAAAAAATTCGTTTGTATCTTTTAAATCTAAATATTTAGGCCTACTGTAACGGATTCTAGAAACTACTGTGTTTAAAAACTGTAACTTAGGCAACAGTAACCTAGGTAACGAGAAATAATTTGTTTGGAGCGTGGTGGGAGAAACGAAGTCAGCTTCAAAACCGAGCCTAGATAGAGTCGAAGCTCGCGGTATGTAGCCCAGCGACGCCGCTTCACTCTGCTTAGCTCCGTCACGCTTTCAGTGGACGCACTTACATTACAAATAGTATGTTAGGTTTTTGAATGCGTAGATCAACTTTAAAAAGTTGAGTGTTTTCTACAAAAATGTCGGTTTTAGAAAACAATAAACGTACCTACGTTTAATTTACACGAAATTGAGGAAGTGATCGCGAAAAAATCAATTTTGGAATTCTGATTGATTTCTATTTTTCAGGTCGAAAAAAGCTGACCAATTAAGTAAGGACTAAACTTATTGACCGATTTTGATGGAATTATGAGTTTAAGCTATGCATATATTTCGAGACACTTTTTAACTTTTGGAAACAGTTTTAGAACCACTGATTTTGGTAAGCAAACCGTTAAAATTCGAATTATCTCAAAATGGCATTAACCATTTAGACAACACTTGGCTGAAGTGCCGTAAGTCCCCCCGCCAAAAAAGTATCGTTAGTAATAGCTTGAAAAATTTAGATTCGAAAAACCATTACTCGAAACTGCGTTATCGCCAGAATTATCCTTTCCGCTAACACAGATCTCTCGTGTACATTGTCTTACATAAAGTATAGTTTATTGAACTGAATATTTACCAGCCAGATGTTATTGTTAGCTAATATTTAAAAACCACAGAGAGGATTGTTGGCAAATTTCCTTTTAAAAATGATCTATTGTTGCAACCATCATGGTGAGAATCAAACACAATACTAAGTCTTTACTTAAATTATTTTTTGCTGTTTGCATGATCCAAGTTTACTTGATTAAAAAGTAACATAACTTGCTTATTAAGAAAAGAAAAAATACATTTCACAAAATATCTAAGATCAAGTCAGCTCCAAAGGCTGGTATTTTTGATTTTTAATAATCCGTGTGTTTTGTACTGGTACAGTGGAGTCTCGGGACATATGGGGTGGTGTATAACAGAAATGGACCACAATTGTTTCAGTGATCGATAAAAATAACATATTCTGTTTATATCACAGAATATTTTTATTATTTTTTTTTGAAAATGTAGTAAAATTTAGATTTCATATTAAATTCAAATTCTTTAATGCAATAAATTATCCGTACTTAACCCTTTGACAAGTATTCACGAAAACACCGCGCGCCACATGACTTTTACATGATCGACTTATACGCCCAATGGTATTATCGTAAATAATATAAGAGTGTTTATCTTTCAATAGAAACATTCATACAGACGTTCATAATTTGTTGACACTATTTAAAGTTTTTTAAATCTCATTCCCCTGGTAGTAGCTTCGAAAAGTTTTCCCAGCAAAAACAGTTTCAAAATGGCTACAAATTTATAAAAATTCGTAACTGTTTTGTTCCTGAAAATCTGATTTCACCATTGTAGTCAACGTTAGCAAACCGTGTATAGGCCTATTAGTATTTTCAAAATACGCTGAAATTAGGAAATTTCATTGCCGACTTTCAGGGTCCATTTTCGTATTTTAAATGTAATTTGAACGTTTAAAACGCTAATATACGCAGATTTTAATGTTGATTACGATGGTGAAATGAGATATTTAAAGAAGCGGTAAAATAAAAAAAAAAAATTACTTTTGGAAATTCGCTTCCATCACGACAACTGCGAGCCGCAATTATCTTATTTATTCCCGACGAATGAATACTCTCTACTTAAAATTTTCTATGCATGATTAAAATACGAGCTAAATTTAATGATCCGATTTGGAGTGATGTGTTGATCGTTCATATCGCTCTGTAAAAACTGAGCGTGAGAAAGTTAGTGTATGTTTTTTGCGCTAATTATTCTGTCGATGGTCCCGAATCCAAAGATCTCGCGGAAATGTTGACGCGTATTTTTTTCGTTTCACCGTTAATGAGCTGCAAACGAGAGCAATTTATAGCGCGGTAGATGTAAAAGTACCCGGTTATTTGGCGGGGTATATATTTCGCAAGTCTGTCACTATTGAGTTATAGCAGCGAACAAATCACAGTACCGATGTACGCCAAATTGATCACGTTTCTCGGGAAAGTACCGAATTTCTCCGCTAGGGTTATTTATAACACTATACAGAAATTATAATTACAACGGAAACGATCCGATCTGCCCCGAGGTCCGGAGCTGCGAACGGATATTTTTCATAAAGTTCGAATATCGTAATCTGCCCCGGGGGTATTTTTGGGTTCACAACCGTGAAATCGTTATCAATTATTTCCGGAACTTATTTTGAGAGCTTTAAGTGTGCGCAAGTGTGAAATTCAAATTGGACAAAACTGTATTGAAAAAGGCACAAAGTAGTTAGCGAACTTCGATTAGAAGATAAGTTATTGGAGCAGCCATCGTAGTAAGAACCAGACCTGTGACCTTGAAATAAACACCAACATGATCTCTGGATAACGTATAGAGGATTCGCGCGTGCGCGTGTGCGCGTGTGTGTACGTTACATTAGTATTGCAGCTAGATATGTTCGCTCCAAATGTTTGTCCAATTTTGTTCAAATTTGATATAAAAAGCGATTTTGGTAATAGCTTGGACAAGTTCGTTAATCAGCAAAATTATTTTCAAAATAGCGGCTATTTTAAATATTGAAATCTTTGTAAAATTTTTATCTCAATGTATGTTTTTCAAGATTCGATTTCACCATCGTAATCAGCGTTAAAAACTGTATATATTAGCGCTTGAAATTTACGAAATCGGTTGAAATTTGAAATGTAAAATTTACTGAGTCCAGAGCTTATTTTAGTATTAGTTTAAAAATTTGCTTCAATCACGTCAGCGAGACACCTGCTTGCCGCGATTATTCAAAAGTTGCTGAAATCATTTATTTTGATGTTTTTTTTAATGAAATAACTTTTAAAATCTCGGGCTCCGGGGAGAATGGGGGCGGAATAGAATATTGTTACATACTTTAATGAATGATAAAAACTCAAGACAAGATATTAAGCAGCTGTCTAGCTGATATGATGGATGCGAATTTCCAAAAAGTAACAATATCAAAATATTTGTATATAAAACTTTAAGAAAAATCTGATTTAACAATCATAATCAGGAATGAATTCTGGATATGTTTTTTAAAATTTTTAATATATTAAAAATAAATTTTAAACGCCGTCAGGTTATTAGTTTTAGTATTTGTTAATATAATTATTTTTAAAAAATAATTTATGTTAATATTAAAAGTAATGGCGATTGTGCGATCAGATGTTCTATTAGTATAGTGATCAGTCATGATTTAAAAATATACCTATTTTCAAATTATTGGACGGATTTTGCTGTATTTCAAGTTGTAGCTAATAACAAAATCCATTTTTTGTGACGTTTGAATCAAATCGGTTCAAAATTTGATCAAATATGAACACACACATCATATATATAAATTTGGTTAGTTAAACAAATTTTCCAGTTTTATCTATAGATTCCGGAACAAAGTATCAAAACAAATACATTTTATTTGTGTACACATGGATTATATTTGAGCAAAGTTAAATCAGAAACACTAGAGCCGATTTTGAGAAGACAGATACTTATTGAATTAAAAATATTTTTTTGAAATTATATTTTGCTCATCGTGTAATGACATTTACACGAAACTAGTTACTATAACCTAATAAATCTAGGCCTACATTACAGCAACACAACAACCATACTTCAGATGAACATAGTACTACAATTAGAGAATAATTCAATAACGTAATTACATATTTCGTATCACGTATACACAAAGTTAATTAACACAATGCATTATTGATCACATATAGTATAGATCACTAAATTTACGATCTTGATATTCAACCTCTCCTAATTCCATCCTGAAAGGAAGTCAAGAAGGAACTATCTATCGAAATGAAACTAGAACTAGGACTTAATTAATTATTGTCGGCAACCGAAATTCAAGATTTAATTTGGAAGCGGCAAATACTAGATTAGGATCATTAATGTTGGTACAGATAGATAACCGGACGTTTCTCTAGACATGTACTGGGACGCCTTCGTTCTTACCCGTTCATTACGGTCTCCCAGGACTATATTTAGACTTTTATACTGGGCTAGGAAACTATTTCGTGGGCATGCACGGCTGGCCGGCTCTTAGGTACAAATGATATTTTAAACTATGAAATAATGACATTAGAAAGAAATTCGAGATGTCTATCAGAAGAGAAAGCGGCTGTTTGATTGTTTGAACCAGAAATTGAGATATTATTTTATAAATTTTGTTTTTCGAGGGTAATTGCTCGACTGAAGCAAACGTATTAGACGATTTGACCCGGTTAAAAAATGGTCCCGTTTTTACTTTCTCGCTATTCTGCGTAAGTAGAAAGTACTGTGATCGTAAAAAATCGATCTTTTGTTTTTAATGGTTAAATCCGTTTCAAGGTCAACTCTCATCTCAGTCTAAAATAGTGGTTCAGATGTGTGTGTGTGTGTGTGTGTGTGTGTGTGTGTGTGTGTGTGTGTGTGTGTGTGTGTGTGTGTGTGTATTTCTGGATACTAAACAAATTTACCAGATTTAAGACATTTAGCATTTAAGTATGTGTTGACTATAAAGGTGTCGCGAAAAACCGCACTGCGCTATAAAGGATCGGATTCTATATATTTAAATAAATAAAAAAAAGTTCCGCTATTTTTTTCGAATTGCTTTAGTTTAACCGAAATCCGTCATTTATTTTTTTTTTTAAAAACTCACTAGGTTTTGTCTTTAAAAAAATTTAAGGCAAAAACATTGAGTCTTAAAAAAATTGGAATGTCCGCTATTTTGAAACTGTTGAATTTTTCTGGTTAACGAACTACTTTAAGCTTGATAGCTTCAAAAACATGTTTTTCGCTAAATTTGAATAAAAAATCGGACCAAAAGTACAAACGTGAGCTTGCTAACGATTTTTGCTTAATATAGTCCTTAAGTACATAAGCAAGCCTTTTTGGCGATTCGACAAGAGCATGTAAAAACGACCCAGTGTCTCAAAATCGGTTATTGTATTACTCAAATTGTGGTCATTTCTAAAAAACCAGACGTTTCTCTGCTGTACTGTACTCTATGTACTTGGACGCCTTCTTTCTTACAGTCTCCCAGTTCATTACAGTCTCCCAACACTAAATTTAGCCTTTACACTGTTTTACATTAGATTAAAAAAAACGTTACGTGCACAATTCTTAAACTTTTATTGTGGTGTATTTCAGTAAAATATTTTACTCCCCCCTTGACTCATTAGGGGTAGTTTTCGTTGGCCCTAAGATCAAACGAATTGACAGAATTCGATAATATTTGTCATATATCCATATAAGCAACGTGAAGATTGCACTTGAAAAAAGTTTTCGTCCAACAAGCTATAAAAATGTATAATTAAAAAAAAAAATACTTCGTTAAACGATTTTTCTTTAGATGTTTCCTTTAGTATGATAAATCGACAAAAACCAGTAAAAACAACCCAAGATCTCAAAATTAATTATTAAATGTTCAAGGTGTTCCGACTGGCCTCTGCCTTCCATTTACATACTATTCAAATCATATTTCGACATATAAATTTAAAAAATATTTGTTTTTACAAACATTTCTTAATACTAAGGTATTTTTTAAAATACAATATTAACATTTTTTAGATGTTAACGCAATTATTTTTTTCTTTAGATAGTATTAAAAATTTATGTAACAAATATTTTAACCTTTCACATATTTTAGTTAAACATTACCTATTTTATTTCCTGCTAATTCATTAGGGGTAGTTTTACAAAACATTTTGTTACCGAATCAAAAATAAAAATAATGTATCATGTTTTTCTCAATTAATCGTTTTTGTTATTAATTTAGCTGCTCTTCAGTCGTAATTCTTTTATTAATTGTGACATTTTCATCTTTAATTTTATTTTAATTTATTTTCTAATTGTCACAGTCTTTGTCGTTCATTTTTCCATAATCTTTGTTAGTTTAAAACAATTGTTATAATAATTTCACTGTCTATTTTATTTAGAAATGGAATTTATAACATAACCTCAATTGAAATTATATTGAAGCAACAGCTGTTTTGCGAAATCAGCTGTTTAGAAGTAGACACAATTATATTTTTAAATATACAATATCACGCAACGCGCTGAATATACTATTATATGCAATTGGCACGCATCGCTCAAAATCCAACATCGCAACCAGCATGATACAAGTTAAAAACACATGTTATTTTTGCTTTAATTATGTTTACTATACAGGTAAAATCAATTTTGGATATACAATCATCTCAAAATAATTACGGATTATGTTGGAAGATTGGTTGTTTTTAATTTGCAACCCCTGATATATAAAATTGAAAAAAGTTTCATTGTATTTGCGAACAACACAAAATATTTGTAATTAAATGCAATTTGCAGTTCGGGATTAAATCAACAACATAACAAAATAATCCTTGACCGCCGTCGGGTTTGTTTTGTTATAGCGCGTCACGCAAGAGTGATTACCGCTTTCTAAACTATACTTTAACCTGAATAACAATATGTGAATGCACTACTGTCAAATATACTGCACGCACATACCTCGCGAACGCTATTTTCGATCTTTGACAGTGGACGATGAGCGCAAACAATTTCAAAATATTCACTTGGAAAACTTCAAGAAACAATAAAACGTAAGCCCACGAAATGGGTGCTTAAAAACAAAATGAATCCAAAACATTCCTACTGTGTTTACTTACACAAGTTACGAAATCATCCACAAACATCACTGTAAATGGAAAGTGATCTCATTTATTTATTTGGGTTTGACTTTAGATGTAAAAAAAGAACACGCGTAAAATTCAGGGAGTTATTGACAGAAGCGAAGCTTTTGTTAATGGTAACTTCACTGAATACATAATTAGTTTGTAGATAAGTTTAAAAATATCTTATTTTGTTTAAATAAATAAATACGTGAACCTAGATTAGATATTACGAGTATTTTCTGTAGTTATAGTAAAAGATCAGTTTTTCTATATTGATTCGTAACGATCAGCTGATAGGCTGTAATAAGTTTCAGGTTCTGTTGTTCAAAAATATTAATAATAACTACAATTATTATAAACGTTTATATTAATTTCGAACATATTATAAACGGTTACAACATGCACGTGTTCTTCAACTAAAGAAAAATACTGAAACCAAAGCAACACAACGTTTTCATATAATGCACGTGTATCGAAAAAGAGGAAGAAAAAGAAAGAGACGAAATTAGTTTGCTCGTTCGTTCCATATTTCAGTTTTTCTATTCACTCCTATCGCAAAGCTGACATTGAACACTAAATAATGTTCAATGCTATTAAATAATGTTCAATCACTAAATAATGTTTTTCCCTATCCTTCGCTTCAACTAAAAAAATGTAGGACTGAAAGATGTACTGGCTGTTGGGCAGGAAGTCAGAGTTGTCACTGCACATCATCTAATGTTAAAGAAACCAATTCGGACTTGTGGCAGTGACAGAAACGCGCTAGAAATGCTAATACAAGAACTTCAGCGGTTCCAAAACAAATTACTGCAATCATGGCCAACGGTATGCAACTGTGGTAGTCAGAGATTTAAAATTGACTCATTTTTCTGAAAAAATTAAAAAATGTGCTAAAATCTATGAAAAGCGCTGACTGTATATATATATATATATATATATATATATATATATATATATATATATATATATATATATGCATAATGACTTATCATGATCAGTAGTACAGCGCTCTAACCTGCGCACAGGATCAACTGTGATTTTAATGTAGTTGGTTGTTTCCGTACGTTATATCGATTCCACGTCTTCATTAGTTTAGGGCTAGCGGCTCGGCGGTCGACGAGGTTAAGGCACCGGCCAGTATATTGCGTCTATGAAATGCGCACATAAAGGTTGTTACCTTTAAAATATTTTACTGCCGTTATTTTACCCTAACTGTTAACGGCAGGTCCCTCCTCCTCATTAGTCTGAAGTATGGACGTAAAGAAAACGTAATTGGTCTAATTAGCGCAAAATAAAGACATTATAATAAATAAATAATGAAATACGACGACATGTGTTTTAACGATTTTTGTATTTAATTATTGCTATAAATAATACGAACGTATTGGATTATTGACCCGAGATAGTAATGTATTAACATGTGTCATGTTTTGGGGCTGGTTTTGAGTTAAATTTTGCGGGACGCATGATGCGTGGAACATGTTTATATTGATATATACCAGTATATTTTGCGCATCGCAAGTCTCATATTAAATTAATTACAATTAAAAATATCTGCCTTTCCGCAGGATCGAACTGTGGACCTTGCGCCTGCGAGACACACGTTATAACCACTACGCCACGGCAACTACGAAAAAATTTGACCGATTTAAATGTATAAAATAAATCGTTAATTTAATTTTGGTAGTTATATTAAAACATTAATTGTTATATATTAATTCTTAAAGATCAGCCGTTAATACCTGAAACGGGCTATAATACGTTTCAGGTTATGTTGTTAAAAACCAGCTATGTTAATTTTGTCGTGTTTTCTAACAAATTATCGTAATTAAAATAAAAAATGAAGAGAAAACATGATACATGATTTTTATTTTTAATTCGATAACAGTAATGTTTTATGTTGCGGCTAGCATAACAGTTGACAATGACAAAAATCAAGGAAATTTTACAAATAAATTAACTATTAGTTCAAAAGACAGCAGACTTCGCAAATTCTTACTGATTGCCTGGCCACGGCTCCACTATAGCAATCTGAAGCGCACGTAACCTCTCCCGTAATATTTAGGAAAAATGTAGCTGAGCCAAAATCATGGCAAATTTTATGTTCTCCATCAAGAGGTCAAAATTATGACCGGTCTGGCCGTTTTTCTGCTATTATTGGAAGCAGCCAATAATTACGTTCGCCTTCGTTAAATCAGAGGCCGCCATATTGAAACGGAACTGAATGGGACAAAATCTTATACATATGTCGTTTAGCCTTTACACGAGGTACTTTTATTAAACATTGCTGATGTTTAATTTTAACCTTTTTCGATATTCAGCTCTTTGAGACTGAAATGTGGAACGTGATTGGCCGAAAAAAAAATAGCAGGTAGGTTTGTCCATATGATATGGAAAGCTTAAATTTTTTGGTCAACATTTTCCTCAAAACCGCCTCTTATTATTTTCTACAAATGTTGGAATTTTGGTTCAAAACATTCTGTTGGAGTCAATTGAAATAAGCAGCAATCACAATGTACTACTCTCGCTCATCTGCCCAACACGCGCGCGCTAACACACACACACACACACACACACACACACACACACACACACACGCACGCACGCACACACACACACACACGCACGCAAACACACACACACACACGCGCGCACGCACACACACACACACACACACACACACACACGCACGCACATACACACATTTACACACACACACACACACACACACACACACACACACACACACACACACACACACACACACACACACACACACACACAGACAGACAGATTCGACGAGGACAGGATGAAGCTATAAACATATCTGCGAGGCAGCATTACACTGAAAAGTCTGGTTGCGACAATGATAAGCTTCAGAGGCCAACTGGAAGGCCATTGCGGGATTCGCTGCAGTGGTCATGAAGAGGTTGAGGGCTGAAGACCGAGAAAGGAGAGCAACGTTGTACGACGAATAGTCGGACAGCCAGTCCACCTTCCCATGAAGCAATGCCTGGCGGCGGTGAGGGGTTGTACAGAAGAGGAATGCTTATGGTGGGTAGCAATATATCTTAACTTTGGTTTGAACTTAACTTAAATCCCACACTCTGGGGAGTGACGGTATCCTACCCCAGGTAGTCTATGAAAGGGTAGTCTGTAAATGATTTTTCCACCTTTTTTTTGGCATCGCAAAACACGCACGCGCGCACACGCACACGCAAACAAACACACACATTTATTACTGCACTTGCTGTAGCTTGACTAACTGTAAAGTGTAAGTCGTGCTGGTGGAATGAATGACACCGGCCCTGAATGTATATCAAACTGAGTCCTGAGATATACGGCGACCTCTAGAGTGCCTCACCCATGCGCGCGGCGTGTGTGTTGCTTATTTGAACCACATAGCAATAACCTGGTCAAATGGAGCAAAGCCTCCGTAATAAGGGTAAAGAGAGAAAAAAAATAAATGGAATTAGCAATACAAGCACCTCCAAGGGCCTCAAATTAGAAATGGTGAAGTTAGCCACCTTGAATTCTCTCCAAATTCTAGACTGGGCCTGGAGAGGGCGATGTAACTGAGCAAGGGAGTACAACAGGTCGCAGTAACCCTTCATTCCACTTTCATTCCATCGTTCATTCATTCATTCTCAATACAAACCTTATATAATTTTGTTTAGTGTACATTAAAAATTAGAAAATCAGTATAATGTTGAAAATCGGTGAGTCAGATTATGGGCAAATTTTGAACGTAAAAAAAAAACCCTGACCACCTTGGGGATCGCTTTACCATTAATATTTAGACTTTAAATTTGAAATTCGTAAATCTGATTAGATATATTATTATTCTCTTGACCAAAACTTGAAACGATTTGTTTAATGTTTTTGATGTTACGATTAATTGTTATGTAACACTGTAATCGATTTGCGAAAAAATGTTTTTTCCTTTCAATTATATCTTGCGACAGCGTCCGTCAAAGCATTTTAAATACCGTATCAAGTAATTTGCAAAAAAACACTTGAACTCATAAAAACAGTCGTAAATTATTATAATTAGTTAACTAAATCTTGGCGGTGTAATGACGTTTATAGCGAGTTGTAAAACACACTCGGGATCCGTTTGAAAGGCTCCCGACTTGATGACAACGGTGTCCAATTCGAAACCGGATTGCGATAAATTATTTTAAAAGTAAAATAATCGCGTCACGCAGCTGTCTCGCTGACATGTACGGGTGCGAATTTCCAAAAGCAATTACGTTTTATCATATTCTATTTTTGAATCTCTGTTTTAACATCATAAACAGCACTTAAATTTATCTATCTATCTATCTATCTATCTGTCTATCTGTCTATCTGTCTATCTGTCTATCTGTCTATCCGTCTATCCGTCTATCCGTCTATCCGTCTATCCGTCTATCCGTCTATCCGTCTATCCGTCTATCCGTCTATCCGTCTATCCGTCTATCCGTCTATCCGTCTATCCGTCTATCCGTCTATCCGTCTATCCGTCTATCCGTCTATCCGTCTATCCGTCTATCCGTCTATCCGTCTATCCGTCTATCCGTCTATCCGTCTATCCGTCTATCCGTCTATCCGTCTATCCGTCTATCCGTCTATCCGTCTATCCGTCTATCCGTCTATCCGTCTATCCGTCTATCCGTCTATCCGTCTATCCGTCTATCCGTCTATCTGTCTATCTATCTATCTATCTATCTATCTATCTATCTATCTATCTATCTATCTATATATATATATATATATATATATATATATATATATATATATATATACACAGAATAAAGGGTGTTTCTAAAATAAGCTGCCAAACTTTTGCAGTAGTTTTCTTATATTAAAAAAGAAAAAATATTATAAAAATGTATTCGGAAATGATTTGTTTTCCTGCTAGCCGCCATTTTGCTTTTTTTCATAAAATAATTTTTACCTATTGTTAAAAAAAAGCTTAAAAACCTTATATAATAATACTTTTTAAAATGGTTACCAATCGAACTAATGCACAAAAAAACTTTATTCGTGATTTTACAATCATCATCATTGTATTAGGTAGTTCTATGCAAAAAAGGCCGCCTCGGTGGCCTAGTTGATAGCGTACTAGGCTTTCACCCCGAGGACCCGGGTTCGATTCCCGGCCGGGGCTTGGCATTTCATACGCTGTAAATCATCCCATCGTCTGCATTAGTCCAAGTGTGTACAATAGTCGGACGTTAAAAAAAAAAAAAAAATTCATGCAAATAATGATACACTAGTAAATCTGTTATTTTATGTCGATTTAATAATTATTAAATATTTCATGATTATTTAACTATATCATAGTAATAGTTATTTTATTTTCTGTTTGAATTAAGTATTTATTTTTTTGTATACTAGTTTATTTAAAAAGCTGAAGAAGAAATCGTTTTTGACTTTTGTGCTTTTTCGTAAAACAGTTTTTTGTCGTTATTTTTATTAAAAATTTCAAACGCCGCCATTTTGAAAAAAAATATGAAATGGCGGCAAGCAGGAAAAAAGGCGTTTCCGGATCCTTGTTTACAGGAATTTAATTTTAATTTTAATAAAATAAAACCACAGCACACGTGTGGCAGCTTACTTTAGAAACACCCTGTATATTGCAAGATTACATTCGCAGTTTCAGTTCGATTAGTTTCAAATGTGTGGTATAAAATCGATTTTAGACATTCTTAATGGATTAGAAAATTCTTTAAACAGTGTTAAAACAAACAGCATTTCAAATCTCTAAATAACTTTTTGTCTTAAATATCTTTGAAAATCTAATTCCACTCTAGCAATGAGCTGTACGTGCAAATTTAATTAGCCGGCGGTCAGGGTTCATTTTCGTGTTTTAAATTCAATTTGAAAGTTTTAAATTTTAGCATACGCAGACCTTAATGTTTTTTATATGGTGGAATCACTTTAAAAAAAATATACTAGGTAAAGAAATTACTCTTGATAATTCGCTTCCATCACGTCAGTTGCATTCGAATTTTTCCCTGTATCACAACATTTTCTGTACACTTCGTATAGTGAGAACGCAATCATACCACTTGCAATGATTGCGTACTACTTTAATTACCTGCTTAACAAACGGTCGCAAACCGTTACTTCACAAGTATATAGAAAGCAAAGGAAAAACGTGCAATTTTCCATCGTCGTAGTACTTACTCCTCGATCCAATGACACATCAGAATCCACTCGACTGTCACTGCTCACTTTCCACGCGGGAAAATAAGGTCATCTAATTCTAGGTTAGGGTCCGAGAAATCACTACCGACTGAAATTTAAAAATGTAAAACAATTTGCAGTTATCGTTATAACAAGCGTAGTTTTGTTATAATCGATTGTTGAAAACATCGACTTATATGGGTCAACGATTGTGGTGATTGCTATTTGCGGAACTAGCGTGTTATAACTTGTGTTACGAGCGGTAATAAGAAACAATAAAATTCCTCGGTGAAAATTATTAATATGTCGCGAAAATAAAACGCTGTTAAATAAACTGCGCTGCAAATTGTGCACGAACGTTTTTCACTTTCAAATCACACCGATTAAATTATACCTTTTAAGTACGCAAACAAAACGTAATTGTTGAAAAAAAAATAACCTATAAAACAAAGTTCTGTGTTATAAATACTTTATATTTGTGTAGTTTAGTTGTGTAACACAAACGGCAAGAAACTTCGTTCATGGCCGTCGTGTGACGGAAAATATGAGTGCAAATAGGTGAACCTCGAGTGATCATGAAATTTGATCAAGTGTCTTCGTTTAATTGCAAATAAAATTTCCTTTCGACCAAAGGTATATCTAATATATTAAGAATTTATCGCAATGTAATAAGGCGCATCGTTTAAACAAGTATTATGTTGTGATGTTTAATTATGCGGGATACGTGCCCATTTCGTATTGCATACAATAGTATATTTAGCGCGTTGCGTATTATTGTATATATTGGTAGTTACAGTAAAATATCAGTTGTTTTATGTTAATTCGTAACGATCAGCTGGTTTCATTGAACATCTGTTAGGCTATAATAACTTTTAGATTATGTTGTTAAAAAGTAGCTATGTTATAGTAAAAAATCAATTGTTTTATATTAATTCATAACAATCAGCTGATTTCATTGAACAGCTGTTAGGCTATAATAAGTTTTAGATTATGTTGTTAAAAAGTATCTATGTTATAGTAAAAGATCAGTTGTTTTATGTTAATTCGTAACGATCAGATGATTTCATTGAACAGGTGTTAGGCTATAATACGTTTTAGATTATGTTGTTAAAAAGTATCTATGTTATAGTAAAAAATCAGTTGTTTTATATTAATTCATAACTATCAGCTGATTTCATTGAACAGATGTTAGGCTATAATACGTTTTAGATTATGTTGTTAAAAAGTAGCTATGTTATAGTAAAAAATCAGTTGTTTTATATTAATTCATAACGATCAGCTGATTTCATTGAACAGCTGTTAGGCTATAATAAGTTTTAGATTATGTTGTTAAAAAGTATCTATGTTATAGTAAAAGATCAGTTGTTTTATGTTAATTTGTAACGATCAGCTGATTTCATTGAACAGGTGTTAGGCTGTAATACGTTTTACATTATGTTGTTAAAAAGTAGCTATGTTATAGTAAAAATTCAGTTGTTTTATATTAATTCATAACGATCAGCTGATTTTATTGAACAGCTGTTAGGCTATAATACGTTTTAGATTATGTTGTTAAAAAGTAGCTATGTTATAGGAAAAGATCAGTTGTTTTATTCATAACGATCAGCTGTTTTCATTGAACAGCTGAACCATCAAAAAAATTTTTTCGGTTTTTCGGTTATTGACTAAAGTAAAAAAATTATTTCGATCACGCACCATTTGTTCGTCAACTCTGTTTTGCTCCGTCAATCTACACATTCGCCCGGTAAAACAATTTCCCCAGTAAATTGCATTCCTGCGATCACTAACATGTTTTAGTTCTCATTTCCAACACTAGGCGCGCCTCTGTGTTCTAGTTGCAATCTCACGGTAGTAATTATAAAATCCGGTTTCTTATTTACTTTGCCCGATGACACGCTAATGGCTCCATAATCCAATACATACTACTTGGCAGCTCAATTCGGAGTCAGCGCACGCAGCTGTCTCGCTAATGTGATACAAAAATGGGCTGAATCAAGCTCTTGACCATCAAAATAAAACGTATTAGTGCAAAAAAACAAAAGTACATAATTTTTTAAAAATAGAGATACAATTTTAAATATTGAAAATGTTTGTAAAATATACTGATTGACTTATACTTGGAGTATTACAGAACACATCCGTGTACAAAATTTCAAGTTATAAAAAGAATCGAAAAAAATCGTTATAAAATGAATGAAATATAATTTTTCATCTTTAATTATTTTGCAAAATTGGATTTTAACTATCGAAACCAACTTTAAATTCTGAAAAAAATTGCCATTTTAAATTTTCAAATTGCACTAAAAATACAAAATTGAACCCTGACATCTGTCGTTTAATGATGATGTAAGTGAAGTAACATTTTCAAAAGAGGATAAAATAATCACGGCACGCAGCTGTCTCGCTGAACTGATGGAAGCGAATTTCCAAAGGTAAATTAGCATTCATAGACAAACATACACATACTCACAGACGCAGACACACACACACACACACACACACACACATATATATATATATATATATATATATATATATATATATATATAGTATATGTTTAAATTTTAACTACCCTTACACATGATGACTGTTTCAATAAATCATTTTCGAATGAGTTTTTTCTGGGTAATATTCGTTGTTACGTTATTACTAAAATTAATTTTTCTGTTCATTTTTAATGACATTGTAGCGCTATATATAGTCTCTCTCTCTCTCTCTCTCTCTCTCTCTCTCTCTCTCTCTCTATATATATATATATATATATATATATATATATATATATATATATATATATATATATATAAACTCTACGTACATACATAAAATCTCTCAAAAGTGACTCAGTGGTCAGGGGATCAATTATTTCAAAGTTCCGGGTGTGGGTCTTCTTAAATTGCGCTTCAATAGTTTGTTTCCTAAAAAAAATGTCCAATTTACCCAAAACAGGAATTTCGGTGTAGTAAATACTCAAATTTTTAAATACAAACTATAAATTTTAATAAACCAAATAATACAACACAAGTCTTCATTTTTCTGTTATTGAAAAATACTAATATGTTTTTAAAATCTGTTAATTCTTGGAAAATTGCTTCCATCACGTCTGCGAGACATGTTGGTGGAGTTATTCTTATCAACTACAAAAAAATGTATAAGGAATTAAGTATTCAAAACCCAGCCTGTTGTTTTTAAAGTAAGTTCGGCCACTGAATGGGTAACGGAGCTGAGCGAAGTCAAACGGGGTCTCTGGGCTTCGTTCCTTGTAGCTTCGACTATGTCTAAATTCGGTTTTGACGCTGACTTCGCTTCCCCCACCACGACTCCAAAACGTACTACCTCCCGTTACCTAGGTTACGGTTTTTAAACATAGTAGTCTCCGGAATCCGTTACCGTAGACCTTAATATTTAGATTTAAAAGATACAAATGCGTTTCTGTTCGTCTTCATTTCGCTCCGCTCGCCTCCGCATTTGGTGTTCGCCCGGCCTTGGTCTGTTCGAGAGACACTGTGTACAATCATTCAGCTGAGCTACTAGAAAGTTGTGCAATTTTCGATTCCATTTGTAAACAAACCATTAGGGGCCTACGTCGGCATCCTCTTTACTTTCACGCTGAGGGACGCAATTTACACGTTATGTCGTGAAAACGTTGTTCTAGTTTTCCTTGAATATAGTTAATGCAGGATTCGATACAGTCCGTCGGTTTCTACAAAAGTGAAAACTGAACGAGGCGATTGCCGGGTTTATCGCTAACTGCCGGCGAACCTGTTGGCGAATAGTCGAATTTTTGTTTAGTTAATTGTTGTCGGCGAGTACAGTCATTTAAAAAAGTTACTATATTGCTCAAAATTAATAATTTTACAGAGTAAATTGTAAAACCTCAACGAATTCCGTCAGATAATATTCTTAGTTTTACTCTACAGAGTGTCCCACGAAGAAATGCAGAAACTCTCAGAACTTGTTCCACTTGGAAAATAATGAAAAATGTTTACATAAACATTTCTAAAATACTTAGCTCAATCTACCGGTCATTTTGATTTTCTAACAATCAAATATCTTTTTAACATTAAAAGATGGTAGTTTGAAATTGTGCTTTATAATCGGTATTACAAGTATCCAATTTGAAGAAATAATTATCAAATTTTGAATATGTAAAAGAGAGTGTGGAATAAGCTATATAGCTGAGTGATAAAACCAGGATTAGTGAAGTCCTGGCCCTCCGAGACAAATAGGTGGACAAAAATCTAGCCAAAGACACTTTTTAGTGAGTTTCTAAGCAAAGAGACATATAGATGGACAAATAGGTGGACGAACATTTAGCAAAGCACACGTTTAGTGAACTTCTAAGCACAGAGACAAATAGATGGACAAAAATCTAGCAAAGCACTCTTTTTAGTGAATTTCTAAGCAAAGAGACATATAGATGGACGAAAATCTAGCAAAACACACTGTTTAGTGAATTTCTAAACACAGAGACAAATACATGGACAAAAATCTAGCAAAGCACACTTTTTAGTGAATTTCTAAGCAAAGAGACATATAGATGGACGAAAATCTAGCAAAACACACTTTTTAGTGAACTTCTAAACACAGAGACAAATAGATGGACGAAAATCTAGCAAAGCACACTTTTTAGTGAATTTCTAAACACAGAGACAAATAGTAGGACGAAAATCTAACAAAACACACTTTTAGTGAGTTTCTAAGCAAAGAGACAAATAGGTGGACGAAAATCTAGCAAAGCACACTTTTTAGTGAATTTCTAAACACAGATACAAATAGATGAACAAAAATCTAGCAAAGTACACTTTTTAGTGAATTTCTAAGCAAAGAGACATTGAGATGGACGAAAATCTAGCAAAGCACACTTTTTAGTGAGTTTCTAAGCAAAGAGACAAATAGACAGCCGACAATACAGCAAAGCACACTTTTTAGTGAATTTCTAAGCAAAGAGACATAGAGATGGACGAAAATCTAGCAAATCACACTTTTTAGTGAGTTTCTAAGCAAAGAGACAAATAGACAGCCGACAATACAGCAAAGCACACTTTTTAGTGAATTTCTAAGCAAAGAGACATAGAGATGGACGAAAATCTAGCAAATCACACTTTTTAGTGAGTTTCTAAGCAAAGAGACAAATAGACAGCCGACAATACAGCAAAGCACACTTTTAGTGAGTTTCTATGCACAGAGACAAAAATATGGACGAAAACCTAGCAAAGCACACTTTTTAAATATATATCTTAAATATATAAGAGAGCGTTACAAGTAAAGATGTAACTTTCACTGCAGTCCAAGTTGGTCAATGAAATATTTTGTAAAAATACTTGCTCAGTCTGAGGGCACAATGTTGATGGGATCGGACATTAAACCGGAAACACAGGATGCAGTGTGCTGGCAGCGTTTAGAAAGGGAAGGACTTATTTATGTGTACAACCTTTATATCAACAGGTTTGACTTTTATCGATGAGCGAAATTTATTTAATTTTTTGCCTTGCACCCAATTAAATGGGATCGTTTTATTATAGCTAATTGGTAGGATGTCAAATTTATAACAATAATAGTTTTAAGTACTGATTATTATTTCATGTTTTGCTATCCAATGTTCATACCATAAAAAAATAGAATAATGACGGCACGCAACTGTCTCGTTGGTGTGATGGAAGCGAATTTACAAAAGCATTCTTTTTACTTTATCCTTTTTTTTCAAATTATGATTTCACCGTAATAATCAACATTAAAATTATATCGAAAATAGCAAAAAAAGGAACCTTGACCGCCGTCAAATTAAATATCTTGATTTCAACGTTTTTTGAAAATTCTAAATGCTAATTTGTGTAGAAAAATTTAAGAAAATTACAAAATTTTAAACATTTAATATGGCCGCCATTTTGAAACTGTTGAACTAATTTTGCTGATCAACAAACTGTTCAGGCTATTAACAAAATAGATTTTTGTGCCAAGTTTGAATATCGGACTAATATTGCCATGAGGGGTGTTACCATTATGGTTGTTCCAATAATTCACTTTCTAATGGAAATTCTCTAATAACGTGTACAAAATTTTAATGAATGGAATATTTTGGTACCCTAAATAAAAAGAGGTTGACGTGATGGAAGCGAATTTCTAAAAGTAACAATATTGTATCACATACGGTGACTGTTTTATCTTGCAATATTTTGAAAAAATTATTTCATACTTCATATTCAGCGTTAAAATCTCTATAACTTTGTACTTGAAATTTTCAAATTACTTTAAAAATACGAATATGAACGCCGTGTTTTCAATAGTATTTTAAAATGCTAGTTTATGCACACCTTAATGCTAATCACGTTAAGTTTTTGTTTAAAAGGATTTTACAGATTTGAAATTGATGCCATTTTGAAATTGTTAAATGGATTTCGCTAGATAGCGGACTTGTCAAAGCAATTACCATAGTCGATTTTCGTGTCAAATTTGAATCAAATCGGACCAAAATTGTGTACATCACAATTTATAAGAACTACCACAACTCGAATAAAGTTGTTAACGATCATTAGAAAGTAATCTATTGCGTTGATGTCAGGATCAGCACTTCTGGGTATAACCAGTACCATGATGACCGCTTCAATAGGTCAATTTCCAGCAGAAAATAAACCCTGACCGCCGCTAATTCAAAGCATATTGTTGTGTATTTTTGTACACAACAACGACCTGCTTAATTGAAGCGAGTCGGTTTCAACTCGGCTGTTCGGCATTTGGTTTGTGTGTTTGTTACGCAGTTTTGACTAAACGCATTGACCGATTTTTTGAAATTCAGTACGGAGGTACCTTCTTTAAAGTCCAAAAGACTCTAAGATTTTCCTCTTTTAACTTCCGTTTCAAAATGGCCGTTTTAACGATGACCAGTGTACGCAATTTTAATTAAACTCCTTCGCCGATTGTTTTGAAATTTATTACGAAAGTACGTTGTATAAAGCCCCAAAGACGTATGTGAAATAGTTTTCCTATCCTCTTCCGTTTCAAGATGGCGGGCTCTGATTCAACGTTGAAAGGGTAGCTGTTGGTTATTTCGTGTAATGCTGGCTGAACGGCAAAACCTATTATAACTTTGACCGTTTCATGGTGAAAGAGCATTATATTTCCAATAAAGTTGTTACTGGTTAAATTGGCGGGAAATGTTACGAGCGCTCTATACATTAATCAAGAATATACTGCGACGCCTATTGTTCTTTGAACTACTGGTAATTATATTCCTGACTTTGATTTGAGGTTCATAAATTCTTCCAGGATTCATATGCTTTAATTTACTTTTCTAATGGTACGCTCCAACCTCTTAGCCTAAGGTAAGGGGTCTTACTACAAATAAATAAACACCTTCCTAACCGCCATAGCCATTCAAGTACATTGAAAGTATATCAAAAGGCGGAGTAGACGTTCAAGAGCGACCGCATCGCTGACCACAGCGGTTTTGCTGCCTTCCGCAACCTATTACCGCTTTCACTGTGTTTTTGGTGCTTCGGGCCGGATTTATCTTCAAGGTCATCGGGGCTGCATCAGTGGGCAACCAAGGATCGGCTGCCGTAGTGTTATATTTAATAGTCGCGTGTTCCTGTACAGTTTGCGTTTGATGAAAGAGCGGGCTTTGGAATTATATTAGTGGGTCGGATATATGCAGACACCCTGTATAATCTGAGGGCTAGTGAACTTTCTTTTTGTGGTGACGCTGGTTCCTCGGGGGACTTGTCCAGGAGCTTTCTCTATCCTCTGCTTCATTTTTGTAATATTAATTTTCTCTTCGTCTAATCAAGATTTTCTTTAAAAAATTAACTTTTTCAAACTTTGTTCATGATATAACCTTTTATAACAACGTTCTTAATTATTCATGAAATGCAAACATTAAAAAATTACTTTAAAAAAATTAAAGATGTGTGGAACCTACGCGCCTTCGAAGTAAATAGTTGCTAATTATTCTGCGCCGGTATCCGGGATCGACTTTGAATGAGGTTGATGACTTGTTTTTGCCCACTCGTTTGTCAATTTTTCTTTACGTTACTCTCATTTCGATTTTACTGCACCATAAAATTTGCCTTGCCGGACGTAAAGATTCATTAAAAAAAAAAATGGTTCTAAAGCTAGCGAAAATCACCCGAAAAAATAAGCCGAATATTTCAAAAATGGTCCATTTAATTTTGCTTAAATTTCAGTCTAATTCAAACTATGCACAATATTTTCAAAGAATATTTTAGTTTTCAATTTACTCCCAAGCGTAAATATTTTTTCAATTAAAATTTGCCACGTTAAATTCAGTTATGAATCTACATTGACGCTGAGTAAAATCGTTAAATTACGCTGTTTTTTTCAGTCTTATCGATACCGGATATTTTAAGGATAGCGAAACACCTTTTGTTTCGGTACTTATGGACTGGAAAAGGTGTTTTGTATTACGATTTTGAAAAAAAATTAATAATTGTGGCCAAAGATTAAAGTAAAACAAAAACTGGCACCTATTTATGGTGCTAAATATCATCAAAATTGTTTAATAAATTATAATCTTTAGAGTTGTGTAGGCCTTATGGTGCACGTGAAGATAAACATCCAAGTAAAACAGCTTTTTTCATTTCAGAAGCGCTCATATCTCAGGCCCAATATCTCGTAAGCGATTTTTTATACCTAACTTAGGGCGTCAGGGTTTCTTTCAATTTAATCTCAAAACGTTTCATTTTGTTTAAAAAACGGTACAATGGATAGCAATCGTCATTGGCAAAAATTATTAAAAATTTGATGAACCTATTTGAGAGAATATTGTTATCGTTTTTTTTTTATTTGGGCCCTTGCGCTAAGACCCAGATAATAACCTGAAAATCACGTATTAAAAGGTCGTTGAAAATTATATTTGTGTGTGTTTTCGTGTTTGCAATATTTGTTCGATTTGATTTAAATTCGGTATAAAAATCGATTTTGGCAAAAGCTTGGACAAGTTCGATACCCAGTGAATTTTGTTGAACATATACCATCTTAGATAATCACGGCACGCAGGTAAAGTGATAGAAGCGAATTTCCAAAAGTATCTTTTTTTATTTTAGCACTTTTTAAAAGTCTGCACGTGTTACGATTTCAAACTTCAAATTGAAAGTTGAAATTACGAAAGTGAACCGTGACCGCAGTCAAAAACACTGACTCATCTCAAAGGATTTTGAATATTAAAATCCTAATTTTTCAGTTTTTAACGTGACGGGGAAATTTGATTTTCAAAAACACTAAAGACAACAAATTATGATTTAAAAAAAATTATAATTGCCGCCATTTTCAAACTGTTGAACGAATATTACTGGTTTACGAACTTACTAAACTACTTAAACTATTACCATAATCGGTATTTGTGGAAATTTTTAATGAAATTGCATTAAAATTGAGAACGTGAGCGTACTAAAACACCCACCCACCCACACACACACATACGGCCTCGGAATCGATGCTCATTCCAAGGTTCCGGGTCTGGAAATGACCAAGATGGCTGCTCCAACAAATCGTTTTTCAAATGGAAATTCACTAAGAATTATAACAATATTACCTTATTTTGTACTTTTTTCAAAAACAGCGTTAACATCTGAAAAAATTACTATTTTAAAATTTTCAGGTTCCAATGCAATTACAAAAAGGGAGTCAGACTGCAAAAGTCGAAATTTACGCCAAATCGATTCAGACTTGACACAGAAAATCGATTTTGGCAATAGCTTTGACATGTTCGTTATCGATCAATATCCGTGAAAGAGTTTCAAAATGGCGGTCGTAACTTTTTATTTTACGTTTTGTATTTGTGAAAATTTGATTTCACCATCGTCGTAAACGACGATATAATCTACGTAAATTAGCTGTTAAAATGTTCAAATTCCGTTGGAAATATGAACATTAATCTGACGGCGGCCAGGGTTCATATAAGTATTTCCAATGTAATTTAAAACACCTATTCATGCAGAAAATTATGTTGTGACTGTGTAATGATATCAAGAAAGTGTTCAATGAAGAATTATTTTTGGATAATAAGTAACACCAAGTCAGCGAGACAGCTGCGTGAATCGATTTTACATTGTTGTTCTGATTAGCTCCAGAAACGAGTTTTGTTTTAGTGACAAATACGTTTACGTTCCTAGGGTTTTACTTTAAAAATATTTTTATGAATGAGAAAAAACTCCTTCAGGCCTTTTTTAATCTCTCTAAGAAAACATGTTTGATTTTGTTTCTACAAAGTCAGTCTGTCTGTCAGGAACACTTCTTTAGCGATTAAACAGTACTTTGAAGAATTATAAAACTTGACAATTCAAGTGACTGAACCAAAACCTAAGAAATAAAAAGGTTAGACATTTTATTTTCAAAATGTAACATGTGTTTAAAATTAAATATCTCCAATATTTATATATATATATATATATATATATATATATATATATATATATATGTTTGATAAAGCGAGATTATTCATGAATGTTGAAAAAGACTCAAGTGACTCATCAAAAATCGAAAAACAAATGTAATCATTTTTTAATACTTCGAGTGTAATTGCATTAAAAATAATGGCGACACACAGTTGTCTAGTTGACATGATATAAGCGAATTTTCAAAATTATTTTTAAATACCTTACTCTTTATTGAAATTATGATTTCACTGTGACAATAACGAACCTTGACCGACGTGAAATTTAATTTCTTAATTTCAACGGATTTTGAAAATTCAAAATGCTAATTAATGTTATTTTTAACAAAGACCGTGAAATCAGATTTACAAAATGTGTAAGGAAAAAAATTGTAAATTTTCATTGTGAACGTGAGCGTGATAACACACACACACACACACACACACACACACACACACACACACACACACACACACACACACACACACACACACACACACACACACACACCCCTTTTCATTATATGCAGGAATGATTTTGATCGTAAACAAAATCAGTCTTGTGATTTTCATCGATAATCAATCTCAGCTTGCCAGATTAAAATGTGTGTTTTACTTTGATGTATATTGTCCGTCTGTGTGTGTGTGTTTTTCGTAGATTTTTGTTTTGTCAAAAACCCGTAGAAAAATTAACAAACATTTCTTAAATTCCTATTTTTCAAAAATACGCTTAAACGATTTCGATCAAATTTTACTCAAATACAGTACTTAAGTGTTTATACAGTATCATGGCTCAGGTTAGTGTCGAAATTAAAATAAATCGAAAACCAATAACACAATTCCTAAACGCCAGAAGACTGGGAGGTAACGACTGATTCATATTTGTTTCCTTAAAGACTATATTTTGAACAAATTTTGTTCAAAATCTATAAAGAATTTTTAAGACTTTTTCTTACGGCATTTACGTTTAAATTTGAAGTTATATGTAAATTCCAAAGTCCCTACAGACGTACTAAAACGTTAAGTAAGCTAGTAAAATTTGAAACAAATCTTTTGTTCTACGACAAAAAGTACCACAGATGTACGACTTAAAAAAACCTATTTTTGAATTTGTAAAACATGAAAAGCTGTTAAAATTGACAATCGAATTTCTATACGACACAAGCGTTAATCAGATTCTTTATTGCCAACAAACAAGTTTAAAAATATATTCTTCCGCATTTTATATATTCAGTATATTCGTCTATTGTTAATTTGTTAACGCGTTTCGTAACACAACCATTATCAAACCTATTACTTTGCCCTATTGTAATTGGAGTAAAAGAAACAGTTTTGATAATGGTTCTAATTCGAAACGCGACAAAAAATTGTTAAATAGTGAACACTAGAAAAGATATAGGTCTAATCAACTCAACGTCGATAAGCCTAACAAATATAAACAAATATTTTAATTCAATAACTTAAAAAAAAATTACAAAGAGGCAAAATTACGTGCACGAAATATCTGTGAACGATACTAAAAACGTGCACCTACCCTAGTCCGAAGAGTAAACGCGACTGCCGCATCCGCGCAACACGGGAAAGTAACTGTCGCAGCAAGAGGAGGGAGGATGGAGGGAATCAGCTGTTCGCATTGTTTGAATGGAGGAGGTGGACGTCGGGAGATGTAGTACATAATACTAAAGCATTACTGGACTCAAGTCAGTGAATGCTTGTGTCTAGTGAGTTTTGGTTGACTTTGTGAGTGCTCTAGTGATTTCGGAAAATACGGTAAGTGAAAGTTATTTTGGGTTTCGTTTCAAAGTGTAACACATGATTTTTGGTAAAGAACAATGCAGTTCGTTTTTTGGAATCATGAAAAATGATTTTTTTACATTTTAAATTAATTTATAAATATTTTTGATTTTATAGAAGTATTGATAACATTTGTAATATAATTTATTAAATTTGATTTAAAGAATTTTAACTGAACATTGTGCCAAAATGGCTGATTTTTTAAAAATTATTAATATTTTATATTTGAGCCCCATTTTATTTTTATTCCAAAAAGTGGGTTTTACTTATTATTGCTACCGTGTTAATCGTTGCAGACAAATTGACAGATTTTTTCATGTCATGAAAATTTTTGTTTTCGATTAACTTTAAATAAAAAAAAACGAATTATTTAAAATTTAAAATAAACGAAATTTAAAATTCGTTTGAAAGAGTTAAATTTTTTTTATTAAAGGTAATCAATCAGCTCTCAAAGTAAGTGAATTTAACTCTACATCATCATAAAAAGCAGTTCTTAAACCATTGGTAAACTACCGAAATTTCAGGGGAAAAAATAACAAACTCTGGCAGATGTCAAGTCTTACATCGATTTTTTTCGTATTTTTTTAAAATTTCAAATTCTGTTCACAAATTTGATCTGTGTAACCAAAATTTAAGCAATATCCAAAGCGATTTTGAAAAAATATGTCGATTTTCTCTATTTGTAGCTTTAGAAATAGAATTTCGGGTCAATAATTTAATGTGCGAACGTTTGTGTCATGTTTTTGTACAATTATAAAATATAAACACTAAATGATATATTGTTTAAACTTGAAATGTTAGAGTGGTCTTCTTGTAAAACTATCTTTTTAATTATAATTTTTAAAATTTACATGAATTTTAAGTTGTTTTTTTAGAAATATCTAAATTTTACAAGAAGTTTGGGTTTAGATATTAATTGGACGACATAAATAAATTTAAATCTGAAGCGTTCCTAATTTTTTTAACGATATTTTGTTTATGTTGTAGTTAAAGTATAGTTTCGCATCAAACTCAGTAGTTCAATACAGTGTTGAATTTAATAACTAATTACAATATTTTAATATTTTTGGAATTAATTCTTACCCATTGATTCAACAGCCGAATCTTAAAGTACTCGAGTAAGCTTATTTATAAATTTGTAATCGGTGTAGCCGATACAAGCAACAATTAATTGCAAAACGTAGCCGTCTCGCTAACGAGATAGAAGCAAATTTTCCAAAATAATTTCCTTAATCTTTAACTTTTTTAAAAATATTATTTCACCGTCATAATAAGCATTAAAATCTGTATATATTAGCATTTAAATTACATTGAAAATACAAAAAATGAACCCTGACCGCCGTCAAATTGAATTTCGTAATTTCAACGGATTTTGAAAAAACAAAATTCTAATTTATGCATTTTCTGTCGCTTTTTACGATGGTTAAATCAGATTGTAAAAAAAAATAAGACATAAAAGTTACGAATTTTTAAAGATTTGAAAAAGCCGCCATTTTGTAAATGTTGAATGAATTTTACTGCTTGTCGAAGTGGTCTAAGATATTACCATAATCGATTCTAGCTCCACGTTTAAATCAAATCGGACCAAAATTGCGAACGTGAACTTGCTAACGTAGATGTATGAAACTTTCACAAAAAATGATCTATATACGTCAGAAGTAACTTCAAGCTCCCGGGTCTGGGGATTAACATGATGGCCGTTCCAATAGCTCATTTTCCAATGGAATTAAAAGAACGAATTTACTAATAATAATAAAAATAAATTTTTGTTATATTACTCTTTTTAAAACATCTAATTTCAATGAGCACTTAAATTCGTATATTTCAAAATATTTAATTTTCAAATAACCTTAAAAATAAACCGTTACCGGGCATCGGATTAATTTTTAAGTATTGTCAGCGGAATTTGAATATTTAAAATGCAAATTTTCAAAAAAAATTAACCTTGATTACTATAGTGACATCAAATTTTCAAAAAATCGTACATTTCCCTTTCATGATCAGCATTAAAATCTGCATATAATTCGAAATTATAACTTTAAAATTACTTCGAAAATAATAAAATGAACCTTGACCACCGTCAACAAAATTCCTAATTATAAAGGATTTTGAAAATTTAAAATACTATTTTGTACAGTTTGGAACGCTGATTACTTTAGTGAAATTAGATTAAAAGAAAAACTTTAGGATAAAAAAGTTATAAATTTTATTTTGAAATTGTTGAATACTCCAAGCATTTTATGAACTACTCCAAGCAGTTACCACCTTTATTTTACGACAGGCAAAATAAAGTTATACATTTTTAAAGTTTTGAAATATCTGCCATTTTAAAACAGAAAAAACAAATTTTGGTGGATAACAAACTCGGACCAAAATTGTGGTTATATATATAAACAATTTTTAATAATTTCTTAAAAAGAGATTTTGCTCATTTCAAGTTCAAGAACCCAATTTTGAATCTTACCATGATAGCCGCTCATACTACTCATTTTCCGTTAAAAAAAGTGTTAAAAATGGAAGTCTACTAACTGTAGTCCGAATGTGGAGCTTATAAAAGTGCCACAATACCATTAGTATTTATTAAACGTGAGACAAATGAGCGATGCACTCTGATTGTTATGTTTGGGTTGTTTTTGTTCTCTATGAGCAAATTTTTTTTATACCAAATTTCATAAACTGTTGGGTTATAATTCTTTACGTGACAAGAATTTTGAAAAAATAGATTTTGAATAATCAGGAAGATTTTTGTTTTTTTAAAGATTTACAAAAACTTTGTTGTGATTTCCTTTACACTGATAAAGATCGTCCTCAATTATAGTCGCTAAATATTTGTAGGAAATCTGAATAACCGATTTTGAAGAATTCCTATATTAAAGTTAAGGGGAAATTCAAATAGCAAATTATTCATTATTTTAATGACAGAATATCGTAATATCACTGTTGTTGCCTCAGTACTAATAAGGAAGCGAAAACTTTGCAACGATTTTCAAAAACAAGAAATAATCGCAGCACGTAGCTGTCTCGCTTTTAAATAACATTGAAAACACGAAAATGAACCATGACCGTCGTTCAATTTCTTAATTTCAACTGATTTTGAAAATTCAAAATGCTAATTGATCTATTTTTAAAGTCGATTACGATGATGAAATCAGTAGCCGCTATATTGAAACTACTGAACAAATTTCTCTGATCCCTTGCCCAAGCTATTGCCGAAATCGAATTTTACAAGTTTGAATCAAATTGTTTCTCAAATTACATTTGAAGTACGGAAATAAACCCTGACCGCCGTCAAATTCATTTTACTGATTTTTTGATAATTTAAAACGATAATTTATGATTTTAACGTCGATTAAAATGGTGAAATCAGATTTGGCAAAACAATGTAAGATAAAAAGTTCTGCATTTTTTTAAAGATCTCAAATGAACGCCATTTTTCGGGTCTGGGTTTTTACCAAGATGGCTCATTTTCCCAAGGAAATTCGCTAACAATATTCTTCAGACTATATTGTGAAGAGGAAGTTCTCGCAAAGTAAGAATGAGTGATTGAGTTTAACGTGGAGGATGCAGCGCGGTAATCGATACCAGCACGTGGTCGAGCGGACAAAGAGCTGACGGATTGCCCTACTTTGACGGGACCAATTACGGATAGTTTAGCGGGAACACACAAGTCTCTAGCTGCCCCATGTGTAAAGGGAGATGAGCTGAAGTTAAGTTAAGTAAAAGTGGTTATGTTGGTATCTGGCGGTAGTTCAAGAGTTCAGTAGTGAGAAAAACAATAAACTTTACACAAACATTTATGAAGCCAAAGTCAACAAAATACGAGTTCCAAAACAATTAAAACACTCCTAACTGCGGCCAGATTAGCGTACTTTTTTAAAAAAACTTTCGAATTTACACCCCTTTTTTGATTTGTAAATTTTCCTGTTTGACCAAAATCTGAAGAGAAACTTTTTCCTTTTTTCTCTTGATAGCTGTCGAACCGAATGTTTTTGAAAATGTCTACGAAACATAATCACTTATTGTGCCATTGTATGCCGTATTGTGCCATTGTATGCCGTATTGTGCCATTGTATACCGTATTGTGCCATTGTATACCGTATTGTGCCATTGTATGCCGTATTGTGCCATTGTATACCGTATTGTACCATTGTATGCCGTATTGTGCCATTGTATGCCGTATTGTGCCATTGTATGCCGTATTGTGCCATTGTATACCGTATTGTGCCATTGTATGCCGTATTGTGCCACTGTATACCGTATTGTACCATTGTATACCTTATTGTGCCATTCGATTAAAAGAGAACCTATGCAAACATAAGACGTTTTTACTTATGTTGGGAGTATTAAAAAAAAATCGATAGGGACCTAAGTTTTTCTTGACCAAAAACGTTTTTGAGCTCTTTTATTGCCAAACTTCAAAGAAAATGTCAAAAACGGATTTTCTCTAAATACGCAGTAGCGATTTTGATAAAATTAACTTACTACACCGAGGGTTCAAATATAGTCAACAAGTTAAGCAAAACGTATGAGTAGTTATCTAAATAGACCTTATGATATTTTAAGCCTTTTTTTTGTAAACAAATCTATTCAAAATCCGTTTTCTCAAAATCGATTTTAACAAATTTGATCAAATTCTATAGAAATGTCCATAAATATCCTAACCAAACGTAAGACTCGTTAATTTTCTTAAAATCCGCCCGATTTTATAGATTTACTCAAATTTTGTTCGTAAATAAAGATACATAACTTAAATCAGTGTAACAAATTTAAATTACGTCATTTTACAATTCAAGATAAAAATCGAAAAAAATTAATTCTGACTCCCGTGAAGTTTATATTGTCGAATCACCCCGCAGGGGGATGCAGACTAGTTGCACCGATTGAGAGGATTTAGGCGTCCCTCGCAGTACCCAAGCCTAACACGCACTTACACTTACAACACTACACTTACGACCTTAACACTTTACACTCACACTTACATTTAGGGAGGCGATAATAGCCTCAATGTGCTTTTTGCCTTAAAATAACAACAACACAAAATATTGTCGTATCGTAAATTTTAATCTAAACTACAAAAAACTGAATAAAATTCTGAACATATGGTTCTGAGGGTGATTTTCTAGTTTTTCGAGCTTCGCACCGAATTATTCCGGGGGGGGGGAATCGTCAGAAAGTTAATTTATGTACCATTTCATTACGTTCTCTCACGGAAGCGTCTAACCACACAACTCGTATGAGAGGTTAATAGTTGTAGGCTATTGTAAATAGTTTTAATAATAAATTGTAAAACAATTTATGTTTGATAAGGTTATTTAATTACAAAGCAAAAACTTCCAAACGTTGACGACGAAACCGCCTTCCGTACTTGCGGAACACCCTGTACACGGGCGCGGATAATAAACGCATATAACGACCCAATCTAGGCAACGACCTTGACAACGGCCTTGAACCTTGAACCAGGCTCCCAGGAGCGGCGAAGCGAGAAGGCACTTGCTAATCTGAAGCCTAACCATTAAACGTACGTTGAGAACAGGTTGTGCGCCCTTTTATGATTACAATCAACACCTTTTAATTTTAACTCTAATTAGGTGCAATTAAAATTAAACATTTACTTTGTTGACAGTTCAAACTGAAATATTTATTTGACTTTGTTGTTCTTCAAATTGTAATTCCAAGAATTGTAATCTTCCAAGCATAAACATACTTATCTCAAAAAAACACCTTCGAAGTTCTAATTTCACGGTCGTAATCAACGTAAATGTAAATAATATAGAATTGAATTTTCAAGTTCAATTAAAAACGTAGGACCAAAAAAATGGCGCGCAAGACTTAATGCAACTAAATCAATATGTTATTTTCACGAATAAAGGATTCAACACCATCCACATATCTTCGTAAATGGAACATACATCTTCCGTTGATGGAAGGAGCATATAAAAAAAAAGCAAAGAATAAACAAACAATTAAGAAAGTTGTACTGGCTGTTAGGTAAAAGATCAGAGTTACCACTGCATAATCAGCTGGTGCTGTGCAAATAAGTCCTGAAACTCATTTAGAGTTATTGCAAGCAGCTGAGGGGAGTTACTATAAAAAGTAAACATACAAATTATTCAGCAATTTCATAACAAAGTTCTGCGAACCATGGTTAACGCGCATTCGTAATAACGTTCTTCATCGAAACGTAAAAGTGACCACTAACTCTGAAGAAATAAAAAGATGTGTTTAAAGGATGAAAAACGGCTGAAACCTGTTAACGAGGAGGCGTCTAGGGTGGTGACGACTGAAGAGTGACTACCTTTAAACTCGCAATGTAGTCAGCACAGATTGGGAACGCCGTTGGGTTAACCTGGATTACATTTATTTTACTTGTCAATTGCGAATTTATTGTTGGTTTTGCAACTAGTTTCAGTAAAAATAATAAATTAAAAATAATATAGAAATATAAAATGCTGGTTAATGCATTTTTTAACGCGATTATGATGGTGAAATCACATTTTCAAAAAAGTATGCGATCAAAAAATTATTTTTATGTTGATTTTTAGATCATCAACCATATTCCACAGACAGCTCCGAGCCGTGGTAATTTTAAACCGTATACTATTTTGACATTTTTAATTTTTTTTCTACACTGACTTGAGTTATGTTTCTACATGCACTAATAAACTGCAGAATCCGCCATCTAGTAGCGTAGGGGCATATTAAACTATCGAAAATATTTGTCAAATATATCTTTGATAATTAATGAAGCTTTGACAAAATATTTTGTTAAAGTGTTTGTCAAAGTTGTACCAAAGGAAACGTTTTACATTTGTAAAATTTCACCACTCACTTAGGTTATAAACAAGACATGTTTTGGAGTATGGTTAGGTTAGGTTATAAACAAGACATGTTTTGGAGTATGGTTAGGTTAGGCTATAAACAAGACATGTTTTGGAGTATCGTTAGGTTAGGTTATAAACAAGACATGTTTTGGAGTATGGTTAGGTTAGGTTATAAACAAGACATGTTTCGGAGTATGGTTAGGTTAGGTTATAAACAAGACATGTTTTGGAGTATGGTTAGGTTAGGTTATAAACAAGACATGTTTCGGAGTATGGTTAGGTTAGGTTATAAACAAGACATGTTTTGGAGTATGGTTAGGTTAGGTTATAAACAAGACATGTTTCGGAGTATGGTTAGGTTAGGTTATAAACAAGACATGTTTTGGAGTATGGTTAGGTTAGGTTATAAACAAGACATGTTTTGGAGTATGGTTAGGTTAGGTTATAAACAAGACATGTTTTGGAGTATGGTTAGGTTAGGTTATAAACAAGACATGTTTTGGAGTATGGTTAGGTTAGGTTATAAACAAGACATGTTTTGGAGTATGGTTAGGTTAGGCTATAAACAAGACATGTTTTGGAGTATGGTTAGGTTAGGCTATAAACAAGACATGTTTCGGAGTATGGTTAGGTTAGGTTATAAACAAGACATGTTTTGGAGTATGGTTAGGTTAGGCTATAAACAAGACATGTTTTGGAGTATGGTTAGGTTAGGTTATAAACAAGACATGTTTTGGAGTATGGTTAGGTTAGGTTATAAACAAGACATGTTTTGGAGTATGGTTAGGTTAGGTTATAAACAAGACATGTTTTGGAGTATGGTTAGGTTAGGTTATAAACAAGACATGTTTTGGAGTATGGTTAGGTTAGGTTATAAACAAGACATGTTTCGGAGTATGGTTAGGTTAGGTTATAAACAAGACATGTTTTGGAGTATGGTTAGGTTAGGTTATAAACAAGACATGTTTTGGAGTATGGTTAGGTTAGGTTATAAACAAGACATGTTTTGGAGTATGGTTAGGTTAGGTTATAAACAAGACATGTTTCGGAGTATGGTTAGGTTAGGTTATAAACAAGACATGTTTTGGGATTATGTTCTCGTTGGTCACTCAAATAACTGTAGTCGTTTTCTCACATCACTGTTTATAACTGCAAAGGATAAAAGTCAGTGTATAGCAAAGAAGTCCAAGTTGTACAACAAAGCGACTTCATTAAAAGATTGGATAAATGCAATTTTGTGGGTGGGAGCGCTTGTTTGAATGACTCAAGTTATAGGAGGGCTTCTCTGGGGGGGGGATACAAATTTTGGAAATAATACTTTCAAAAACTTGCACTGTTAAGCTGTTCTGAGACTTGAGTGACTTTTACAAATTAACTCTGTTTATACAGAATAATTATTTAATTTCATTAGATGACTAGTTTTTTAAACTTTTACAAAACTAGTTGTATAATTTTCATAATAGTGTTCTATGATTTGTCGAAAGTTGGGTTTTATTAGCTGTACAAATACTTTTATTTTAAAAAATAACAATAGGAAAATGCCAGTACTGGTACAATAGTGTACATCGCACAAGGTTGTGGGATCGGATCTCGGCCGAAATTAGTGGGATTTTTAATGTGAACATAAACCAGCAAATGTGCCTTTTTTCGGAAGGAAAGTAAAGATGGTGGTCCCGTATGGCGCACGTTAAAGAACCTAATCTAGGGATAAAACATAGAGAAGAGAAATTGTCAATTCACAACTGGAATTGACGACATACACTAGTCAGTGAAAACTGATGTGAATATAAAAGAAACAATTATTTACAATGTAACTCATTTCGAAACCAAAATTGTACTTAGGAAACATGCTTTTTTTCTTTCCCCTCTTCTCAATAAGCCTATCTATAATTTTGTACACATAGCCGCAGTTGCTCCCGTTGCTTTACCCTTACAATCAACGCTGATCTATTGTTCTCATTAATCCAACTAGCACACAATATGGACACTAAGCAAAAAAAAACCCACCAGTATAAGCGTTACAAACGTACGCTTTCATGTGTATACAAAGTTGAGGTCGGGAATACTGTGACTTTTTTTAACCCCTCAATAGGCTTCAAATGCCTCCTTGAACATTTTCCTCGTAGCTGCACGAGAAATGGGATCTTTTACATTTTGCATTACGTTTCTTTTGTCTCGGGGAGGGGAGGTCGCTCTTTAATCCGTCCTTGAATGCAACTGTTTAAATGAATGAAATTTTGACGCAACCAAATATCCTCATACTTCTTGTGCGTCATGGTGGGCGTAACACAAGAGCCAGGTGAGCAGATAGAAACATGTATAAAGAATTTTGTAATGCTCAGATACTGTAAGCACAGTGCCTTGGCAAGGATGAATTGTTTAAAATATTAGCTAACTTTATACTGCATTTGTCTTAGGTCTACAACTACTTTACATATATTTTAAGACTACAGTTTTAAATTAATTTTTATTCATATTTTTAATTACTAAATTAGTTGGTAATATTATTAATAAAATGCGTTAATGTGACTTTACAGCTTCAAAAACCAATGTTAATTTCGCTTTCGTTTTAAAATACAATAGAAGCCTATTCGTATAACAAAAGAAACATACCAAGTCATACTAGAAAAGATAATATTTTGAGGTTATTACCTAAGTATTTTAAAATGTTTTCTCAAACATTCGTAAAAGTTTGATAACAGGCTTATTCTATCAAAGAATCTTCAAATTTAAATCGTCAAAGAACGTTGGTTGACGTCTTTTCGACATGTTAAATGTTGTTTTTGCGGATTGCTTCCGAACAGGGATTTCGAATGATTACAGCAAATAAAACGTTAGCGAGTAATATTGTGTTACTTGTTGCGATTTTAATACATTTACGTAAACAAATAGGAATAAAATAATCAAAGTAACGCCGTTAAAGCGTGTACTGAGGTATATATTGTTTGAAATAAATAGCTACGGGAAAATATTGAATATAACATCAGGTGTTATTACTTTGGCACATAATCAGCTGTTTTAAAAATAGAAAAATATTGCTTTATACTGAAACCTGCACTGTTTTAGTATTATATCATCATGTTTGTTAACACTCTTCGGTTGTTTTACATTCGATTACTTTGAAACAAACATTGTTAAATTTGCAACACTTGTTTTTCAGAATATTTAGTAAATCTCTTCGACTTTTATATTAAAACAAAATTTATACGCCGCCATTTTGAAAATAAATTCTGTATTTCAACTTTTTTCTAATACTGTCTTGGCAAAGTAAGTATATACATGGAATTTCATTTGTGTAGTTTAAAAGATTATTGAGTAATTTTTTGTTGAAAAATAAGTATTTTAGAACACTCCATAAAATAATTTATTCTATGTATTTTAACATGACTTTTTTAACATCCTGTATACTGAATCAGTCTAGTTCAAATGACACACTAGAGGAATACAACAAAAATCCTTAGAAGTTTACCTATTTTTCTACCTTTAAATATTTGTTATTGGGCCGTTAAAAAACCATTTTCAACGAATTTTATGGTGATAAACCATAGAATGAGAGTTGTTTTACCGACATACAGACGGACAAAACGAGTGCGAATTTTTAAGTGTCCTTGACTGCCTACTGACCCCCAAAAAAATAACTATGCGCTATCTATCATCAGAATACTAAACTAATTTAATTCGTAAACGTTTTCAAAGTTTGTACTGCTTGTCAAATACTCAGCCTTCAAATGTTTTTATTACATTGTCTGAACTAGTACGTCTGGTAACCTCAAAACCGTCGGAAGCCAACGGTACCCGATGTACTTCAGACTTCCCGGCGTAGGCTACCTGCCCATTTCATGTCGTTATGCAAATATTTTAATAAACCTTTTAAACTTTCTCCGAGGCCTAGGGACACGCACGTACCTGCAGCACAAAGTAAACTGTTTGTTGTGTGAGATTAGATCTTATCAACATAATTATTACTATAATAAACGCCAGGCAGGCATTGAGGGCATAGTTTGCGGCGGTATTGTTCGTCTACCTTACTGCCTTTATTGAGGTTTCGGACCGTTTCATCATCCGGAAACGTTTTTAATATATACCATGTTTTAAGGCTGGTTTTGATGTTGGATTTTGCTGGACTTTTGATGCGAGGAACATGTTTATATTGATATATAACTGTATATTTTGCTCGTCGCAAGTCTCATATTAAATTTATTGTAATTAAAAATTTTTGTGTTTTCGAAGGGATCGAACCGGGGACCTTGCGCGTGTGAGAAACACGCGATAACCATTACACTACGGAAACTCAAAGGAAGTTGACCGTTTTAAGTGTATGAAATGAATCGTTAATTTAATTTTGGTAGTTGTATTAAAAGATCAGTTGTTTTATATTAATACGTAAAGATCAGCTGATTTCACTGAACAGCTGATTTGCTATAATAAGTTTTAACTTATGTTGTTAAAAACTAGCTATGTTAATTTGTCTTGTTTTCGAACAGATTATCGTAATTAAAATTAAAAAGAGAAGAGATTACATAATACATGATTTTTATTTTTAGTTAAATAACAGAAATTTTAATTTTTAGAGGCATCACGTATAATATAAATTGTATCGCTCAGCTTATCATATAAAAGCTACATTTAATAGAAACTATAAAAGACGATTAAAAAACGGATTTTTTCCAAAAAGTGCTTGAAGAAGCAAAATTATGAATATATAAAGATTTTTAATAGCCGCCATTTCGAAACGGTTGAACGAATTTTACTGGTTAACGAAATGTCCAGGCAATTACCAAAAACAATGTATGTGTGAAGTTTTCCGAATCAAATGTGACTAAAAATGCGAACGTGGACTTGCTAAAACACACACACGAGCGCGCACACTCACATTTTCCATGAGAAGACGCTAAGAAATCCTAACCTCCTTAACTCACGATCCGAATTTTTTCCCAGAGGGATCTCTGCGCTTTGTACGTTCGACACCTTAATTTAATTTGTACACGAGAAAGTTTGCGCAGTGTTTATTTATAAGCGTCGCACAGCGCATTACTCGACAAGGAATACTTTTTATTAGTACAGACCCCGATGCGAGGTGTCAAATTACCGGTAAATGATAATGACGATCTCAGGGCAATTGGCAAAAACAGGATCACAGCTTTTCAAGACAATAATAACGAGGTTTTAATGGATTTTGGGGAACGCCTTTACCGAGTTTTTGAAGCGACGAGATTTTTTTAAACAAAAACAAAACTCCTTGAAGGACGAGCTAAATGAACACGGGAAGTCGTTGTTTTTAGCGACAAACAGACATTACAATTATAGTGAACTAGTATTACAAAGAACAGCAGACCTCCAGAAACAGAGCGCGCCACGACAGCGCCCGTAACCTTTTCCGCAAGTTTAACCGGTAAAAGTATTATTTAGGAAAAATGTTACTCAACCAACGTTATTGAGAATTTTATGCTTTTTCTCAATGAAACAATCAAAATTATGATAGGTACTGCAGTTTAGCCAGTATTACAGGATCCAAAAACTATGCGCGTCATCGTTAAAGAGAGGCCGCCATTTTGAAACGGATGTGAACGGGAAAAATTCTTACACATTCGTCGTTCGTGCTTTATGCAGAATAAGATCTTACTTAATTTCAAAACAATCGGCTTACTGCGTTTGGCCAAAACGGTGTAACAAACAAACAAACAATTAAACGAGCTGAAGGTCGAGTTGAAACAGAGACCTCGCTTAGTTCGGTTAAATATACAAAATTTTACTTATAAACAGTAAATAATCTGTAAAAAGATTTGAGATCGTGAATAAATAGAATTTGAGATTTTGATAGATCTTAAATTTCAAGGTTCCCTGAACCAAAAATTGGGTTTATTTTGGTTTCTCTTATTTCTACTATTTCTCTCTCTCTTTCTGGGGGGGGGATTAAGTGGAAGAAGGAACTTAAAATTTTAAACGTCGTTATTTTAAATGCAGTAAAAACAAAATAAATCAGTGTGTGTGTGTGTGTGTGTGTGTATGTGTTTACACAATTTTGTTCCGACATATTTCACACTTGGCGAAAAAACTTGTCGAGTTTGTTACCCAACAAAACATGTGAATAATTTTCCAATTGCGTCAATCATTCGATGTTGAAAAACCCTGTCTCGCTGACGTGATAGAAGCGTATTTCAGAAAAATATTTTTCCTTGTCTTACGATTTTGAAATTGTGACTTCACCAACATAATCATCACTATAACTTTCATATATGCCTATTAGCATTTTAAACTTCCAAATTACATGAATAATATGAAAATGAACCCTGATCGCCGTCAAAAAATTCTCAATTTTAAGGGACTTGGAAAATTTAAAAATTAAGCTAATTTAAGCTTATCAAATGGGGAAATTTGATTTACAAAAAAAAAAAAAAAACGTTTAGAAAAAAGTTAGAAATTTTTAAAGATTTGAAACTATTGAACGAATTTTACTGTTTAACGAACTTGTCCAAGCTGTTACCATAATCGGTTTTCGTGCCTATTTGTAATTAAATCGGACCGAAATTGCGAACGTGAGCGTGCTAAAACACACACACACTCTCTCTCTCTCTCTCTCTCTCTCTCTCTCTCTCTCTCTCTCTCTCTCTCTCTCTCTCTCACACACACACACTACCAATAAAAGTAAAAATTAAATTGCAACGATTTCATAAAAATTGTTCGATATTTTTTCAAAAAATTATGTTACGTTCTAACCTTTCACGATTAAACAAAAAAAGGAACACTCGCGCAAATATTTCGAAAGCTGCTACACCTGAGCACAAAAGAGGGCGTGCGTTTCGCCAAACAATGGGGAAATATGACGTCACGCCACCAAAGGGTCAGAGGGTAATTACAGATCTCGGTCTTTGGATTTACGGCGGGCAGAAGAATCTTTAAAAATTCGCAAATAAACAATAGCTAGGAAAACGTGATGAGTCAACCGTTTTTTTGTGAATATGCGCGTCTAGTTTGGCGCAAAGTTTGTACAAACATTTGCTCGCATGTATAGGGTGGCTAAAAACAATTTCAAAGTTTATTAGCGAATTTCCATTGTAAGATTGATGGCGAGCAGCCATTATGGTAAGATCAAGACCCGGAGCCTTGAATAAGCGCCCGTCCTAACCTCTAGATCACTTGTTAAGCGGTCGTTTTATATATATATATATATATATATATATATATATATATATATATATATATATATATATATATATATATATATATATATATATATATATATATATATGTGTATGTATGTGTGTGTATGTGTGCGCGCTTGTATGTGTTTACGTTTTAGCAAGTTTACGTTCACAATTTGAGTCTGATGTGATTCAAACTTGGCACAATCAATTTCGGACAAGTTTGTTAACAATCAAAATTCATTCAACAGTTTCAAAATGGTGGCTATTTATAATCTTTAAAAATTCATAACTACTTTTTTTAATTGACTATAAAATATTATTTTGCCGATGTTAGCAGTGTTGAAAACTGCAGAAGTCAGTACTTTGGATTTTCAAAAAATTTTTGAACTGAAAACAAATAATTTGACATCGTTCGTAGTTCGTTTTCGTAATGTTCATGCATATGCAGTTTTTAATGCTGTTTATAGTGTTGCAATCAGAGTTTGTGAAACAGAGCAAGATAAAAAATACTTTTGAAAATTGGCTTCTATCACGTCAGTGAGGCAGCTGTGTGCACGATTATTGAAGTGAAGCTTTAAATATTAGCTTTGGTGAGAGGAGTGAGTAAAAAAGTGTCCAGAACGGAATAATGTAACGGAAACATGAAACGGAAACGAGAAAACGAATTTCGTCTCTCTATTTCTATCTCTTTTTTTCTCCATTTCTATAACAGTACACACGTATTTCATGAAAACGTCGTGTTGCTTTGGTTTCGGTATTTTCCCTAGTTGAAGAACACGTGCACTTTGTAACCGTTTGTAATACATTCGAAATTAATATAAACGTTTATAATAATTTTTGTTAATATTGCTAGTTTTTAACAACATAACCTGATTTATCCAAAGTTTATAAACATACATTAAGATCTATTTCAATAGGCCTATACATTTTGCCTTTATATAGCTTTTGTTTATTTATTATAAATTTTGTACATTTATTTAAGTTACAATTCTCGTACTGTTCAGTTGTGTTGGATGTGGTAAAAGCAACGCAGTCTGCTGCGTCTTTGAACTGCGCTCCTCAAGGTTTTGGGTTCGCTACGTAGTTACTGCCGTTGCGTTAACCCGTTAACGTTGATCCTTCGTCTTCATTAGTTTAATTGGCATAAAGTTTGGAAGTTGAAAAGAAGTTATAATTCTTCAAGTTGGCTATTATTAAAATTTAACAAAATCTGTTGACCGATTTTGAATATCAGTAACTTTTGTCATTTTGAAAATATTTAGCCCTTAACTTGTGAAAAACGATACGGTGAAACAATTTACAAGATACCAAAAGACAATAATTAATTTAAGAATCTTTCGTGTAATTTAACTTACGCGCACTAAGATTAAATATCCACGCATGCGCTGTACTATTCATCGTTTAACGTTAAACGGTGTATTTAATAGGCGATTAAACAGGTCATGTACTGGTACACGGATATTATGCGATAAATAGACGCGATCAAGAAGGCCGTAGCTCAAAGAGATTGAGTCATCACGTGCAATCAGCAGCGTTGCCCTCGATTACGTCGACTTTGTTACCGTGGCTAAGTAAACTACACTGACTTTTGGCATATGAGAAATTTTAATGTTCTTATTGAATCATCGAAAGCTATACTTGGTGTTGTTGAGTAACGTAATACAGCATTGTTGCACAAACTATCTGAGATGTGATCTTGGCGGATTGTTATTGGACATTCAGATGTTGAAGCGGCCATCACGATAAGACAAAGAACCTTGAAATGAGAACCGATCCTGACTTTTAGATCACGTTTTTTGTGCGTGTATGTTATTGCAGTCAATTTCATGTCTAAAGTCATTACAGAAACTTTTTCCGTTCAGTTAATTCCCCAAAAGTTCGTTTAGGAAGCTTTTGACGAAAAATTTCATATTTTTAAAAAACTTTTCGTCATAGACAAAGATTTATAAAAAAATTTGAAAGTAAATCGAAAGAAATAAACCTCGACGACAGCGTTTTTAGTATTTTTCCTCAACAATTTACCTCCACATTATTGAGTTATACATTTTATTTATGGTACAAATTTTAGCAAAATTTATTGAAATAATTTTGATGAATGAACGAATGATTTTCTACAGCACTGCGACCTTTATAGATCTATTTCCCCCCCTTTTTACTCCGTTACAGCGCCTTCTCCAACCCTAGTTTCTTCATAAAGTCTATGATTTGAAGAGGATTCAATAACTCACCCACTTCTAATTAGTGACTTCGCAGTTTGTAGATGCTTGCCACACAATTCCCCTCTTATCACGAAGGTTGTGCCGCATTTGATCACCTTTTTGTTATACGGTGAATTCCCGCTCATTCTGTTTACAGCCTGTACAGGTTGTTCCATGAGCAGCTAGGGAAATGATGTCCGCCTACTCGGATCCCCGCATGCGTGGGTAAAGCTAAAGCAAACAGGGAGATTGCCAGGTATCCCAGGGCTCCGTTTGATACACCTTTAGGCTGGTGTCATTAACTACATCAGCACGGGTCGCTTTACATTTTAGAGTCAGCCAGGTTATGTAGAGTAGTGAATGTATCCTGAACAGATGAATGAGAGTAGTATGAGCTAGAGTTATGGTGGGAATGCTAAACTCAACAGCTGCTCATTTCAGCTGACTCAGCCGGAACTAATTTTGATAGGCTAGGCCGATTTTCTAGATTTTGGATCGCTCCCGAACTTTATTATGAAATAACCATTATCAAATATAGTTTGAGTAACTATTCACTATATTTTAACAGAATAGTGAAAGAGTTTTGTGATTAAAAAAAAGGTTTTGAATTTTTTTTTTTAATTAAAAAAATGCTTATAAGATTTCGACAAATTAAAAAAAAAACAAGCAATATTTCATGGAAACTTTCAGTTTTATCTCCAAAACTGTTTAAAAAACCAAACATAAGAAAAGTTCTGGACACAAGCAATCAAATATAATTTAAATCAAAATTCTATTTAGCTCACTAAACTTTACAAGTCTGTGGTAGTTTCGGTTACAGATAACGTTTTAACAGAACCGGGTAAGTACCAAGATTGCGCCCGAAAATCTGCCGCGAAATGAGCAGAAACACCGGAAACACCGATCCGCAATCGCACCGCGATCCGTAACCGTTACAAAGCAAACAATATCCCGGCATGTGCGGGAATTTCGTATGATAACCGTGCGAGTATACAGACAGGAAATAACCATAAGTACCGGAAGTTAGTACAATCCGCTATCACAGCTACCATTGTCTCGATGTCGATCCGATCTGTGCAATGAGACCGGTAGTGCCTGCGGTTATCTCAGACGATGCACCCACTGTGAGAATAGGCTTATTGCAACTATTGTATAATTCATTGAATGGCTTGTTCACAGCTGGTAAACGAGAAAGTTATGAATTAATTTTATAACAGCTGATTGAAGCGGCAACAATTACTATACAGAGTGTGATATACACATGTTCTACAAGGGTTTTACTGAGTTGATTAAATGCGGTTTGCTTTAGATTGAAGAAAAGCCTAATCAAATATAGGCCCTATGTAATCGCGATACGTAATAACACTCAACAATAATTTTCTAACCTTATATTCTTTTGAAAATCTGATGTTATCATTATAAAATCAGCAGAAATTAACATTTTAAACTTCCCCAAAACATTAAACCCACATTCATTTTGATATTTTCACGAAATTAAAAATTTGAATTGTTAATTAATGCATCATGTACGAAGATAAAATCACATTATGAAATCTTATATTAAATAAAATCGAATTGTATTTGTGAACTAACACACAAAATGAATTTGTACTAACAAACAACTCATGTATAATTTTTAACTACACTGCGAAAATTGATCTATAAGTCAGAATCAACGAACATTGGGTAGATATCCGACTTGAGTCTTACCATGATGGAATTTAAAATAGTTCATTTTTCAATTGAAATTGGAAAATCAACATCAGGTAAGTTTTGTTGTTTACAGTACCACGCATGACAAGATTAGTGCTTTTATTTACCTTAAACGTACATATGCTTTTAAAATTATTGAATTTCCTTGATTCGAATTTTCAAAAAGTCTAAAATAGAAAAACGAAAAAAATGATGGTTGCCATTTTATCACGGTTGTTAATGTTTGTACAAGTTTGAATACATTTCTAACTGAAATTTGGAAAAACTAGAGTGCAAAAACACACATCATCTTGTTTGAAGTTCTATGTGGATGTCAAAAAGGTAAAGAGGTACAAACATGACCAAGTCTAGAATAAGAGTTAGCCTATGCCAATTACAAAAGTGGGAGAAGTAGGAGTAGAGTAGAAAGTGCTTGCCTTGCAGCAGGTAGAAAGATGGTTGGTTACGTAGATAGGTTCATGGATAAATATAAACCTCTACAAAATTAATAGGTTAATTTATAAAATATGGAGATAAAGATCTGCCCAAAGGACATGATCATCGCTTCTCTTTTGGTCTTGGGTCTGGGTATTACCATGATGTTCGTTTTATTAGCTCATTTACTAAAACAGGTATTTGCTCATATTTGCTAATAACAGGTTAGTCGATGTTTTGTATACGTACAGCAGCTCCAGCGTGTGTGTGTGTGTGTGTGTGTGTGTGTGTGTGTGTGTGTGTGTGTGTGCGCGCGCGCGCGCATTACATTATCTCATTTAATTGTAAATACATTCTAATCAATATTGTATGAACGTTCAATAGCACCAGCGTGATAGGTGCATTAATACCGTTGTTTACGGCTAACATCATTCATTTCCTTTACAAATACACTCTAGTCGATGTTTTATGAACGTATAATATCACCAATGAGAGAGAGAGAGAGAGAGAGAGAGAGAGAGAGAGAGAGAGAGAGAGAGAGAGAGAGAGCGTTGATGTTGTTGCTCACAGCAAACATCATCTCGTTTTATTTACAAATACACTATAATCGATGTTTTATGAAAGTATAATAGCACCAGTGTGAGAGAGAGCGTAGATGGTGTTGCTCACAGCAAACATCATCTCGTTTTATTTACAAATACACTATAATCGATGTTTTATGAAAGTATAATAGCACCAGTGTGAGAGAGAGCGTAGATGGTGTTGTTCACAGCTAACATCATCTCGTTTTCTTTACAAATACACTATAGTCAATGTTTTATGAAAGTTTAATAGCACCAGTGTGAGAGAGAGCGTAGATGCTGTTGCTCACAGCTAACTATATCTCATTTTCTTTACAAATACACTACAGTCGGTGTTTTATGAACTTATAATAATGCCAGTGTCAGAAAAAGCGCAGACACACATAATGCCATATGAATATTAATTAACTCGTGTAAACAAATTAATTTGATGATTTTGCTTTCTACGTTTTAGAGAAAGTACCGACAGATTGTAAATACGATCGTTTAGTTGTTCATTTGCCCATAAAACATTTCACTATCCTGGTGTGTAATTGAAGCGGTAATGAGTTGGTTAATGAGCCTTTTCCACTCATTTCTCGTGTTTCTTCTAATTGTTTACTGATAGAATATAAACCAAGTTATTCGAACAGTAAACAAAAGGGACAAACTTTACGGGTCTGTAATTGAAGCATTTGAAGTAAATGTAAAGCTCAACTTTGACAAGTATCGCTGTTTTACAGACAATGTGTAAGAGCTCTCCGTGGTCTAAGCTTTGTTACATTGTACGCGAGGGTATTCGGGTTCGATTGTCAAGGATGGTATTCGGTCAGCATTTAAGTCACTAACACGCTGGGCAACTGGTGATACCACAAGGTATTTAACAAAGTTTCGCCGTTTTACTTGTTTAACAACGTTCTGTTGATGGGCCGACAGTGCACAAAAAAACATCAACGAAGAATGGAAAAAAATATTTAGAAAAAAATGTCGTCACACAGCTGTTTCGCGGATGTGCACAAATGGAAGAAAATTTCCAAAATAACTTACGTATCTTACCCTTTTATTCGAAATGCACTACTGATTCCACCATCATAATCAGCATTACAATCGGCATTTTAAATTATCAAATTACACTGAAAATGCGAAAGAGGACCCTGACCTCCGTCAGATTAAATTTCTTTATTTCAACTGATTTTGAAAATGTGTGCAGTTTTTAACGCTGATTACGACGATGAAATCGGATTTTCAAAAAATAACTAAGGAAAATAGGTTATGTATTTTTGAAGTTTTGAAATTGCCGCCATTTTGAAACTGTTGAAGGGATTTATAAGTTTATATAAGCTATTTATAAAATCGATTTGTGCGACTCGTTTAAAATTTAAATCGCACTAAAATTGCGAATGTGAGAGTGATAAAACAACACACTCATACGCGCGCGTGCATACACGCACAAATATATAAATAAATTTAACGAATATTCAAAAAGGGACCTAAAGCTCAGAATAGGCGCTAATTTCAAAGTCCCGGACTGAGTTTTACCATAATGGCCGCTACAATAACTCATTTCTCATTGGAATGTCTCTAAAAAATTGTGCCATATAGCTATCTTGGTAATGTGATAAAAACGAATTTAAAAAAGGTAATACAATTTAATAAAACAAGTCAACATTTTAATTTGGGAAAAATGTTTTTAAGATAAAAATACGAGAATGAACCATAACGTACCGTTAGTTTATATCAGTGTTTCAATAAAATTTTGAAAGCTAACATATGCAGATTTTAAAACTGTTTACGATCTTGCACTACCTTTCAGCTTTCCAGAAAGTTTTAGATGAACTGTTTATCAAATGTGCCGATATCGTGAAACAAATTTAGCTGAGTGACAAAATTTTCCAAGCTATTCGAAAGGTAGATTTTTATACCACCCAATCTGACCAACATTGCAATCGTAGAAGTACTAATAATTAAGTAAGTTATTTAATTTTCAAGATCCACTAAAAAGTGTTTTCTTAAAGTCAGGATCGTCCTTGGTCTGAGTCCTATCAAGATTCTTCGATAGCTCATTCTACTACTAGCAGTTCAAAGAACTTCGTAGTAAATCCTTAATACACAGAGAGCTCCAAGAACATTTCCCGCCAATTTAACCGGTAACCGTAATATTTAAGAAAAATCTTACTGGACCAATTATATTACAAGTTCTATGTTCTTTCTCTTTGAAGCGGTTAATATTATAAGTCTTGCCGTTCAGTCAGTGTTACAGAAAATAATCAGCAACTATACTATCATCGTTAAGTCAGAGCCCGCCATCTTGAAACGGAATTGAATGACAAAAATCTTATACATATATCGTTCGGGTTATGCATGGTATCTTCGTAACAAATTTCAAAACAATCAATCAATGCGTTTGGTAAAAACTGCGTACACTCATAATCGTTATATCAGGGGCTGCCATCTTGAAACGGAAGTAAATGGAGAAAATCTTACAAATAAGTAGTTCGGAATTTATAGGTTAGGTTAGGTACATCCGTAACAAATTTCCAAACAATCGGTGAATGCGTTTGGCCAAAACTGCGTAACAAACAAACAAACTAAATGCCAAACGGTCCAAACAAACAGAGACTTCGCTTCCCTTACAATGAAAATGTGCTAAAAGCAATGGGGGGTGCAAGATAGCAGAGAACAATATTTATATCCTATACTATTTAGTGTGTAAGTTGTTCATGGCCATTGTGGTAAGGTCTCGAAACATGTAATAATAGATTCCTATATTCCAGAATACGTTTTTAACGGGGGTATTCGAAATTTTATTTTTGACTATGTTTTGTGAAGTTTAGAAGATGAAATTCTTTATATATTCTTCTTCTTTCCTGCTAGGGTTATTATCACTATGTTCAGTATAATGATCTGCCTTCACTAGCTACGTCAATTCGACTTTCGTTGACGCGTTTCGGAGAACTTCCATCTTCAAAAACTATATTTATATCTATATAGAGTTTAGAAGATGAGTTTTAATCCACTATAAAGGTTTAGTACACTTCGACATTTACACGTCATTGACAAATGATACATTAAGCTACATATATAAACCAATTAGAACAGAGAAGAGAAAAGGGGGCTGTAAGAAAGGGGTAGGAACTGCTTGCACTGAAGCAGGTAGAAAGTACAAATAAGAACCAAAATTGGTTAACTCAGGTGTAAATTATACCACAACACATGAACCCTTTTTACTTAGGAAGACTTTAGAAGAGAAAATTTGTATACATGTACACTTCTAGAGGTTAAACGTTTAGTTTTTCCTTAACACTTATATTTTATACTAGTTAGAGTAATGAAGAAAGGATTGGCGTTAACTGCGAGGAACAATCTTGCTGAAGTTACCGTTGTTTCGAACCTACGACCTTGACGTACGCAAATACGTCAGGTGCTTTAATCATCTCGGGTTCGTTGGCCCCCTTAACTTAAAGAAAAACACAAGTTAATTCAAAAAGCTTAATATATATATATATATATATATATAACGTAGGTTAGTAGAAAATAAAGAAACAATATAGATCTAAGATTAAGTTATCTCAATAGTAAATTCAGAGGTACTGGTTCTGTGATCCTAATTAAAAAAACTGTTTACGTGAATAAAGACGTAAATTGTTACGCATTATCGCGACCACAAGTGCAGTTACATTTTACGGCCAATCGGAATGATAAATTGCACTGGAATCAGCATAAAGGGTATTAAAAAGCTAAAGACTTGCTTAGTAATAAAATTAAATGAATTCCGTTTCTTGCAAGGCCTTCTTAAGTAGGCTAGAAGTGCATGGAATGAAATCAATCAGGCAGCGACCGACCGCAAAAACCGATTTTCTTCCTATTTGTGGTCGTACAGTTAAGCGTTCGTATTTCTTGTCTTGGTTGTGACCAGGAGTATAATTGGAGGTCATTGTAAGATGTTTGACCTCGCTTAGTAAGACTTCGAGAAATGCACGAAAATAATATCGTCACGCAACTGTCTTGCTGACGTCATGTAAGGGAATATTCAAAAAGTATTAAAGTTTATTAACATGAAATTTTCAAACGCGAGTACCTTAACTACTGCAGGTAAAACGTTATAACCTTACACATTTTTGAAAATCTGTTTTCACCATCTTAATGAAAATTAAAATCTGCTTAAATTAACTTTTTAAATTACGAAATTCCATTTAGATAAAACATTATCTCTAAATTTTTATCAGAGATTTAAAATGCATTTGTGAAGATTTTAACGCTGAAGTCAGATTTTTCAAAAATGTAAAGTAAGACTTTTTTAAGGTTTTGAAAAACCATAATTTTGATAAAGTTGACAAGGTTTTGCTCTAACTTCGGGTATACAAAAATTCTTAACTTAAACAAACGTAGAAAATTTGAAGTAAAACATACGGTTTGTGAGATAAAATAAACCCTGACCATTGGAATTTGTTTTTAGTTTTTGTTTCAATAATTCCCAATTGACATTTTTGGACAAAAAGTCCCAAAATTTTGATTGGTCGTTTAAGGGCTTAAATTCTGTTCAAACAACTATAATGACCTTGGGAAATTCTGTGTAACCAAACAATAACAGTAGACAGTATGTTCCCATAATAAGACAAAAGATAGGCTAAACCCACACGCTATACAGAAGTGCGACTGAATCATTTCAATCTGAAAGACCGTTACTTCCCCAATGATCGATTTTTAATTTGAATACCATTTAATTGCTACTTGAAACGGAAGTTAAATAAATTAAAAGTTGCGCAAAAGATGGCGCGGGACTACCCGAGCGCGACCGTTATTAAGGAGCGAATGATCGGTTTCCTGATCAGGCATGCGCAGTGGAGTTAAGTGCAGTTAAACATGCTCGTTTAGACCTTGACTTGGCTACCTGAAGGCCGTTTCGTACACGGTTAGTGACCCATTCAAGTGCTACACAGTAGAGGGTTATAGCGAGGGCGACTTCGCAAATTTTATAGTAGTTCAGGTGATCACGTGTTCTGTCCGAGCGTTAAAGTCTCGGCGAAAAAGTAAGACATGATTAAATGAAATCAGACGAATACTGTTACATATTTTACGTGATTAAGCATATAATATATACAGCAGGTTTAAAAAAACCAGCAGGTCATTTAGAAGAAGGTAAAATGTTGACAATTGGCCTAAGGCTGTGTCAAAATCTGGCAATACGGAATTGTGATCTGGCTGTGTCAGAGCTTGATTACTGATTAAAGATTTCGTGAGTGGGCAGGAGGGTGTACTAATTAGAGAATGTACTTTGTCCTTCCATTGAAAGGAACACCGGCTCTTTTTAGCCATATTGACACATCATTAATTTTATTTCGTAAATATGCATGTAAGTAAAGCTGCATTAATGTCAAAAATAAATGCTGCAAAAACATGTCAACATTGAATTATTTACCCCAAAAAATTTGCATCTGATGTTATCGATGAACACCGTAAAATCGGCCTTATTTCCCTTGTGGTTTGATTTTTTTAGTTCGAGTGCAACAATCGATTTTATAAAAAAATACTCGTTTTCACGATACGTTAGAACGTGTGAATCCTTCATGACGTTCCTTCAATTCAGTCTCAGTACTAACTTTTTTCCGTCCTCGTAGTTATGAGAATTTTTGAATTCCCAACGAGTCTTATCGGCATGAAAATCCTTCTTTCACCACCGTTAAAATCTCTCAGCGCAATAAAAAAGAAACAGTTTACAATTCTCGGTAATTGCACTGCGTAAAACGACATGGAACTAAAATTCAGTTACGAAGCGCTTTCAAAACACACGTTCTTATCCCGTAACAGCTGAGCCGTTTCTTTTAACGACCGTAAATAGTAACTGAAAAACAAACAAAGATTGGTTGCGGTCGTAAGAACCTGACATTGGGTCGTTGTAGCAATAAATGTTATTAAACTTTCACTAAGTTCCTTGCATTTCTTCGTTTACGTTAAACACAGTTGATATTTAAAATATCAGCAAAGTTTTCATAGTTTTTGGTCATACGATTTGAGGACGTGATCAAGCGAAGAGGTGTTCGAGATTTGGTTATTTTCGTTTACAAGAGGGATATCGTATTGTGTTGCTTGACGACGCTAGATTTTGAACTGGGTTTAACAAAGATGGTTGTTGAATAGCTCATTTTGTAATTAGTTAATCTCTTCGACAGACATGAAAAGCGTAAAATGTTTTTGGTAACGGAAGAAATACGTTACGATAACGCGAAGAGTGGAAGTTCATATCTGATTTTTCATCACAGATCTTCATTCGATAATACGATTTCAACTGAGGCTACGTTTATTGTTCACGATAAGTATAAATATTAAGAAATACATATTATTAATTGTAATTATTGAAATAATTATATGGACATTTTATGAACAAACAACTGAAGCGATTATTGTAAATAATTGTGTTTCATTAAAAAAAATATGGTAATTATATTGAATAAGCTTAGACAGCAATATAATTTCTTAAAAATATTAAACCATCCGTAGACGTAGGTTGGAGCCCTGAGGCCGTGAGGGCAGAAACCTTAGTGATTATTTTATGACTAAAATACAAATATTTAATAACATCAGCAAGCAGCTGTTTAACCAATTATTTTTCTATCTTAACCTTCCTTAAAATTCCTATTTCAGCATTAAAGTCTACATATATTAGCGTTTTAAACTTTTACATTGAAAATACGAATATGATCTCTGACAGCAGTTAAATTACATTTCTTAATATCAGCAAATTTTGGAAATTCAAAAAGCTAATCTGTGTAGTTTTTAACGCTGATTACGATGGTGAGATCAGATTAAAAAAATCAACAAAAAATTAAGAAATTTAAATATTTTTTAATGGCCGCCATTTTTGAAGTGTTGGTTAAAATAAATGTCAAAAACTATAACCAAAATCGATTTTAATGCTAAATTTGTATGAAATGGAACTAAAATTTTGAACGTGAACGTGCTAAAACACACACACATACACACACACACACACACACACACACCACCACCACACATAGATAGATACACACACAAATATATATATATATATATATATATATATATATATATATATATATATATATATATATATGACCTCTCAATAAGTGATCTAGATGTCAATTTTGGCGCTCATTCAAAGTCCTGGGTCTGGGTTTTACCATGATGGCTCTTCCAGTAGCTCATTTTCTAATGGAAATTCGTTTATCTGTGTGTACTTTTCTGATAAAAAACCTTTCAAAATTTACCTAACAGTGTTCTGAAGTTTCTACTTACATCCTCCAACATTAACTACGTCGCCAGTGTGACCAACATTCCGAGGATAAAATTACCCGAGTGGAAAGTTCGCACGTACGTAACTCGGTATTCGCCATTAAAAGTGTGAGTATAATAGATATAGGTAGCGAAACTAGAAGCACGGCCCACTCTAGGATGTAGAACGCCGTTCGAAAGTGAGACAATGGTGGCTGCGACAGCGTGACTTGTGATTCGACAGTGACTGGTTAATTGTAGAGCGTGGTGGTGAAAAAATTTACCATCTTAGATATTTATATGTTTCTGAAAGTTTAAAGCCTTAAATATCTATATGCAAGTGGAGTCTTAACATCTGAGATAACTGTATGCATTTATTGTTTTGAGGTTTCACATATTTATATTCCCCTGGCATTTCAGGATCTTTGGTAACTATATATGCCTTTGTGCTTTTTAGATCTTAGATATTTGTATGTTCATGGAAGTTTATCTTAAATGTCTTTATGCAATTGGGGTCTTAGCATGTGAGATAACTGTAGGCAATTGTTGTTTTAAGGCCCCAGATATTTATATCCTCCTGAGGTTTCAGGATCGTTGTTATCTATATGCTTTTGTAGTTTTTGGATCTTAGATCTCATGGAAGTTTATAGCCTTAAATATCTATATGCAAGTGGGGTCTTAATGCATTTGTTGTTTTAAGGTCTCGGATATTTATATTCCCCTGAGATTTTAGGATCTTTGGCATCTACGAGGGTATGCTTTTTTTAGTGTATTATATAAATGTATGCCCTTGTAATACATTTGACTTATATATCTGTATGCTGCTGGAATTTAACCTTCCTGACATAATGTTATATATCTATGTGTCGTGGGATTTTATAACCATAGTTATGCCATATTGTATGGGATTTTAGGGTCTAGCTATCTGTGTGCTCCTGGTTATGCAATAACTGTGTATTTATAGCATTTTATGGTCTAATATATCAATATACAGGATACAGGGGTATTTTACCTTTTAAAGTATTAAGTATTTATGTACCCCCTAAGATATCTGCGCCCCTGTAATTTTAGTGGCTGGAGTATTTGTATGCCCCTGACGTTTTAGGGTCTTCGATATTTGTATGCCCTGGGATTTTAAAATGTTAGATGCACCTGATAACTGATCCCTGATTTTCCATCTTAAATGTCTTTAGGATTTTAGAATCATTGCTCCAATATATTGCAGAACTCGTCAATAAAAGTAAAACTGTTTTAGAAAATTGTAAAAAAGTACAATTTGCTTCAGAAAAACACTGAAAGTGCACAGATATGCTACTAGAACTCGCCGATAAAGAGCAAAATGATCTACGACACACAAACATCTACCTACCTAAGATCTTTAAAAAATATCTAAGTTTTCCTTCATACATCGACGACTTATGTCTTCCAAAAATCATCAAGAAACAACACAAACAGGACTTGTTTCCTAGAAAGGTTACTGATTTTCATAAATCGTAACTCTTTCTGAAAATTGCTTATGAAAACCATAAATAATTCTTTAGACAGCTGAAAACCCCACAAACACTTTTCCCCCAAAACACCTACGGGCGTATATCAAAACAGAATTTTATTACTAAAATTATTGAGAAAAACACTACTTTTTGGTCGCTTCATAATTAGTCTTAGCGCACCGAATGTAAGACGATACGTACTATGGTTTGCGTGTAAATCGAATAAACCCTGACCGCCGTACAAAAACATTCATTACTTTCAAGGTCACAGAAACCATACTCTGATAATCGTATCACCTGTGAACTGTTTTTTCTCCACAACAAAGAATAAACAGATCTTCAGCGTCATCAGGAGTCAAGTTGAAGGTTATGTGACATCAAGACAAAGCGCGGCCGTCAATTAGCACGCCGTTCTGCAGACATCCTTCGCAGGATCATTACCGATTGGACGCCATCGGACTTGCTTAAAAACTGGATTAATTTTTTAGTTTTTTTTGTAGATTTAATGAGTCTGAATGGAAATTTAGGCGTAACAAATAAAATTAGTACAATAGTGTAGTTTAAAAAAAGTTCTTTTATTTAGTGACACACGTTTCGTCGTAAGGCATCTTCAGGCAAAGTGTCCGTAGAGTTTCACTGTGTACCAAATCTGAGCTCAAGAAATAATAGTGACATTTTTCAAGGTTATTTTATCTAATACAACTCTGACGTGTTACTGATTTATTATTATTTTATCTGCTCACGTTTTGAGTAAACTGACAACGCAGTGTTTCCAGCTCTTTACCAGCACTCTTCACTCTTCATACTGTAAACAATATTTTTGTTATGTAAGTGAAAAAAAATGATTACACCTCCATGTTTAAATATTCTTTCAAATTCGTTGTTATGCACGATAATAGGCAGTAATAATTACTTCTTGTAAACATAAACGTTATTTTCCTAAATCATCGTAACGGCAAGAAACTACCTTCCGAAAATATTCGAATCCAGTTAGAGGTTGTTTCGCTCGAAAATTTTCAAACACAAATCGTCTCAAACATTAGATTTCTAATCTAAACATACGGAAAAATGAGAAGATACTTTCTAAAAGTCATAAAAAATACCTTTCGTCCAATTTTAATGGAAATTTTTGTAAAAAGCACTGACGTCTTTCGACAATCGTCGAAAAAAGTCAAAACAATTTTTCCAAAAAGTCGACGAAAAAAGAACATCTCTTCTACTGAAACCTTTTTTTGAGAATCATAAAACAACCGTTCTTTAAATTTCATCGAAAAAATGCCAATCTTAGTTCCAGAATCAAAGAAGAAAAATTATAATTTTCTTGAAATAGTTGATAAAACATATATCTTACATCGTAACCGTGGAAGAGGTTTACCTAAACGCAATACTTTCTCCACTAAATAAAACACTTTACAACCTCTGAAAGTAAACGTTCACATTTGGAGTCAGTTCAATGCGTCGACATTTTTATCATTTTTCAATGTCGTGGGAGACTACAACGCTGCCAATATTCCGGTGTCCAAGTCTTTGTACCAGTGTGAACCTTATGTTTGCGCCAAGAACACACCTTGCCTCCTTGATAGCGCTGGCGTCGCGCCACACGGCCCGATGCTTCGGTATTCGGAAGGCTGTGGAAAGTGCAATGAACGATTTCGATTTTATCGCGGTATCTGTCCAACACAGTGAATAGGTTTGTGAAAATGAAGCTGTAATAAAATAAAAAGAAGGCTGTAAACACAAAGTAAGAGTTCATAAAAATAACTATAAAATTATCTACTTTAAATGCGGTACATGTTGCTTATAATAATAATATAGTTAATTGTCCTTTTGTTTAGATCAATAGATTTTTTTCTGATTATACAAAGTAGAGCTATAGAAATATAGTTAATTCATTATTAAAAAATCTTTAGATCCTTTTAAAAAAAAGTCTAAAAGTGGTTTTTATTTGGATGTCTGTCCGTCTGTGTGTACGTTGACGAAAATTGAACTACCTGACCGATTTTGACAATTTTTTTTGTAGTTTGTCCATATCTCAAGAACTTTTGTTTTTCTAGCCATTTTTTCTAAGAAAAATATACAAAAACTTTTCGAAAACAGTTCTTCAGATTTTTATGAAACTTTTGTTGAAATTTAGTTCAACATAAAAAATATCTTTAAAAAATCAACTTTAAAAGCAATCTAACATTTGAAAACATCGTCCTGTATCTTTCAAAATCGTTTAATTGGAATGTTTCTGAAAAAAATCGATTATTGATGTACATTTAAATACATAACTCAAGTCTTTCTACTAGTAAATTTGGGAAAAATAAAAAATAAAGTAAACAGAAAGCCAAAATTAACTCACAATGAAGAGTTATATTTCTTCATATACAGTGTGTTTAAAAATCCCAAGATCCCTGAATAATTTTAAAACGAGTAAAGGTGCACTTTTGAAATTTCACAGATCAATATTTTTGTTAAAGCACTTTGACATGATTGGTTAACATTAGCTCACATGGGGGGATGACACATTAGAAGTCCCTGAAATATCAATTGAGTATATGTGACAAATAATTGGGTGTGTACCAAAACAGCTGATTGTTAAAAAAACATTGTTGGAAGTAATAATTAATTTATTACTGTATTCAAGACTTAAATAATTATGCACTGAATCAGTTTTGAAAGTAGAATCGGTAAGTCAATCTGGACCAGTTCTAAAATAAAAGACTCTGCTTTTACTAAACAGTAAATAATGCAGCCTAATTTATGTATGCAATGTGCAATCAGGTTACAGTAAATTCCATTTGTAAATATTTCAGTAATGTACAATGTTAGAATTCAGTCATTAGTTTTATAGGTTATAATTTTGTGTTCAACTGTTTGCTGTACATTGTTGTATATTATGCGTTCCCCCCCCCCCATTAACTGCGAAAGGTCGAACGGGCCAACTAGTTCAAAATACGTTAAATTGTTGAACAGCCGCCATTTTTGCTATAGAGAACGCTATATCCTAAAACTCCAATGAAAACTAAAAAAATGGTGCTATTTACTCAAATCGTTCTATCAGATGGAATTAGATTTTTCTGATAAATAATTTAATACGAGAAAGTTTATGAACATTATCTTTATCTTGATCAAACAACAATGCAGTCTATAGACTGTTCAGCAGGCTGTAGACACGCGCACGCGCAGTAAGGCTAAAACAATGCCACGATGATAATGAAGACATCCCGTTGTCGCAAGGTCAAGTGCCACCGAACATGCGCGCAGGCGTCAGAATGTAAGTGCTCAAGTGCTCATTGTTTAGCTGAGACGGTGCGGTTGCTAAGGCAACGCATTGTTGAGAAGTCGTGTCGGGGATTTCATAGCTTTGTGGCTTGTTAGTTCAATACAATTTAAGGCGGTCTGTAACAGCATAACCTAGGATACTTAGACATATCTATACAGGCTATACAAATGACTTGTTCTAGTAGATTTGACGCACTAATAAAGAAAATCAGCAGGATATAAAGCAAATTTTTGTCTCGCAAATAGAACGAAAACATTGCCTAATTGATTTATTTTATGGTGATACAGTAATATATTTGTTACTTGTACAAAATTAAGTTGTTTGTGAAAATAATCGTTGTCCAGCTGTACGCTAGTTTCCCCCAAAATATCGCAAAAGTTAAAAAAAATATTTGACCAAAATAATCAGCTTTAAAATCTGCATAAGCTGACAATTTTCAAATTTATTACTTTAGTCAGAATCATTAATGGAGGATGCTTTTAAAATACCAGTTAATGCAGATTTGAAAGCTGATTATGGTGGTAAAATCAAATTTTCAAATAGTGTAAAAATTATTAAAGTCAAATCATTATGTCAAGGAAATGTTTTAAAGATTTTAACAGTGGTCAAGATTTTATTTCATATTGTTCTTGTACAAGATACAAAATATACGTGTAACAAATTGATGCTGTTCCATGTATTACTTCAAACGGAGATCATTTAGAGCACCTGTTGTGAATTTTGTTTTTCTCGTATTTTTTAAATTATCTTTCAAAATAAGATTTCTTTCAAAATAATAATGATTATTACTGTATTTTCTGTTCATGTACTCATTTTTAGTAAATACCAAGCTATTTTATTAAACAAGTGACAAACCAATATGCTCGTTCGTTTAAAATTAAAAAAAGAAAACTTTTTTTATTCTTGTGTTTTTCTCATAAAATTGATCGTGTTGCGTTATTTGGATTAAAAAAATTCAAAGTATCCACCATTTTGAAAACTATTATTTTATTTATTTTTTTTTTCACCCAACTTTGGGGTACATTAAATCAATCACTTTTCAATGTTCTGTGCCTTCCTCGTAGCCCAGTATTGCTTCATTCGTTGTGAATGAAACTATTATTATATTGTTACTAATTTTTGTTAAACAGGTCTTTATTTTTGTAAGTACTATGTCAAATTTTAACGCAATTCGTAAAACCATTTTGGAGGTAAACATTGTTTAGTGCAAAAAACCAAAATTCTGACTAGCAATTCCGTTGTTTAAAGGCTTTTTTCCTTTATCTATAAGAAAACCACAGTAGAAGTTTGGCAACTTATTTTAGAAACACCCTGTACAGTCTGTATTCCACGCGCACGAAGAAAGTCGCGGCGAGGAGTTGTAGAAAATCGTTATCGGCCAATCACAATGGCGCTGTATTTTCCGCTCGATTATCAGAACAGAATGTGAGTCAATTGAATTAGGCTAGGTCAAGGTATTTGTGAAACCAGGCAAGGCAGAGAACCACTAGCGCTTATAAGGTACGAGAGAAGTCAACGTTCTTAATCTCGGTTTAATCTCTGCCTATACAACATACGATAATCGAAAAAATGTAGATTTTGATGGGTCTATTAATTCTGTCCGCTGAGTAGAAACAGTGGTTAATAGTAACATCTGTTAGTATTTGATGTTAATAGTGGCGTAACATTAGTGATCATTATCTCAAATGATAAATAATAACAGAGAATAAATACATCTGTATGCAGGGATAGAACGTGACATTATGGCCAATCCACATGTAGATAGCTTAAATAATTGAGGTCTGCTGAATTAAATATTCTGTATGACTTAATAGTAAATTTAGGTAGTTAGTTTTGTAATCTATTAGTTTCTGTGATAAAGATTGAAAGGCTAGGTTATGCCTCGATGCTAGACACGAGGTCTTAAAGTATTATAAAGGAAAATATTAATGTGTTGACAGTCATTGTTTAATACATTATGACTAACTAATATCATACTAAGTGATATCAGTTTTCGTATAATCGATTAGTGTTTAATCGATTATATATAAATAAGAATACCTTATAATGTAAAATTTCACTATTAAGTATTGGGGAAATTGGTTTCTCCATATTTCGGATCCATTTTATAAAAAAAAAAATTAAAGCTATTTTTGAACTCTAATAATAACTTTCAAAAATTATATTTTCACAAAATCGGCTCCTGCGATATTAAATTTTCTCATCTGTAGTTCTTAAGTACGTGAATAAAACCTTCTTCAAAAATATTTCAGGCACAAATAAGAAACCGAACACACACACACACACACACACACACACACACACACACACACACATTTCCAATGAGAATACGCTAAAAAAATTTAACCTCTAAAATTCAAGAACCGATTTTTTTGCAGAGGTAATTCTTGGCTTTCGTAAGTTTGATTCCTTAATTTAATTTGTACACGTAAAAGTTACGCGACGCACTGCGCATTACTTGACAAGGAATACTTTTTATAAGTACAGACTCCGATGCGAGGTGTCAAATTACCGGTAAATGATAATGACGATCTCAAGGCAATTGGCAAAAACCTCAAAAAATAATTTAGAAGTCAGGATCGGTGCTCATTTCAAGGTACCGGGTCTGGGTTTAACCACGATGGCCGCTTATAGCTAAATTTTCTAATCAAAATTCACTAATAGTGATGTGCGTGATATCTTCATTGCAAAGAATAACATTAAATCTAAACTCAGTTGAAATATTATCAAAGGAAGAGCTGTGATACAAAACCATCTGTTTAGGTAACTTTACCTCCACCCATGCAAAGTCCCGTCTGATACACTGACTCATCAACGCACAGCCGTAACTATAAAAGCTATAAACTTGACATTTTCAGGGTACCATAGTAGGGTTATACTAACAAACGATTTCCCAACATTTAGAGGGGTAAAAATGGGATAAAACTCTTTTAATTAGAAAATACTGGTTTTTGATCGGATCTTTTTGAAACGTAAGTGAAACGAATAATCAGTCTAAAACACAAGTAATGAAATATATTTTTCACCTTTTTTCAAAATTCATCCACTGAAGGGATTAAAATGAGATAAAAAAAATGTAAGAAGAGGAATTTTTTAATCGTATATTCTAGGTACATACTCTGAAACACAAATAATGAAAGACGTATTTCAGCATTTTTACGAATTCATCCCTAAAAAAACAAAAATTTAAAAAGAAGAATCAATGTTTGCATTGGAGACAAATATTTTTTATCGGGTTTTCTTCAAAAGACAAAAATTTTTTAAAACACAAATTATGAAACACGTATTTCAACATTTTCCGTAATTCCTCAAGTGGCAACCCCTGTTTTGGGTCTATTTTTTTCAAAATAGCATCCTGTATGCACTGGGTGGTCGACATATCGAAAACCCCCGTCAGCTGAAGGTTTAATATTCGCGGGCGAAGTATTAATTTGCAAAATCCTTTCTACAAAAAATAAATAAATTATCAAATTATTAACGAATCAACAGATAGATTCCCAACCTTTAAATTACGCTGGTGAAGCCACGACGGAGGTGCCAATGTTTTTATATTTCTATAATAAGCTATATTTCTTCATGTACGAAGCCGCCAAACTATTAAACTTAAGTCTTTCAGCCTTTAGAAGATATTCTTAACGTATTATTTCTTACTACATTCTAGCCGTCTTAATTTTGCACAATATGTTTTTGGAGCACTGCAAATGGGATTCGAGAAAGTTTGTGCGATGTTTTCGCGTCATTATTCCTTTTTCTTGCCTCTATATTTACCCACTAAACAACAATTTACCCGGCAAATTGCATTCCTACAATCGTTCCAAGTCTTTAGTTCTCATTTCCAACACTCGGCGCGCCTTCTTGTTCTAGTTACCGTCTGTTACCGTGGTAATTATAAAAGCTGGTTTTTTTATTCGTTCTGTGACACATTAATGACAAGTTACCGTCATCTTGGTACCAGCCCTGCACGTAAGGACCACCAACACCGCGCGTTAAAGTCTCTCAGTTTTATGTGGAGAACTTTAATTGGATAATTAGGTAGTGTTTGCTTTTATACAATGTATTTTATTGTACCGGAACCTATGTAATAATTTTAAATGTGGAACTTGAACCATTTGGCGTAATTTGGTAGCATTTTTTACCAAATTTAAAATTTTGTAGCTTCTACAGTTTAGACATGATGAATTACTTTGTGAACATATTATTGTCTGGCCCATGAAAGAATAACGATTAGAAAGTTATAACGTTCCAGTCGGTTATTGTTTATAAATCTATGTTAAGTCCGTTAATATATTTTCAAATAAAATTTCTGTTACCGAACCAAAAATATAAATCATGTTTCTCGATTCCTCATTTTTGTTATTAATTATTTGATGTTGCTCTTCAGTCATAACTCTTTTATTAATTGTTACATTTTCATCGTTAATTTCATTTTTTCGTTTTAATTTATTTTCTAACTGTCGTCTTTTATCTTATATTTAATCTTTTAGTTTTTAATCTTTTATTTACGCATAAAAATAATTTATCTTGAATATTTTGTCACTTTCTTTAGTTACATTACCCATTGTACACCTGAACACCTCTTCGTTCATTATGAGTACTTTTTATAATTTTAAATTTTATAGTTATTATTTTTGCTTTAATGAGGTTAAATATCAATTTGAATTTCCGAAGACCCGCAGGGGGGTGTGGACTAGCTGCACCTATTGAGAGGATTTAGACGTCCCTCGCGGTACTCGAGTCTAACACACACTTACACTTACAACACTACACTTACTACTTTAACACTTTACACTCACACTTACATTTAGGGAGGTGATAATAGCCTCAATGTGCTTTTCGCCTTAAATTAAACAAAAATTGAATTTCCGAAAATAGAAAGTGTGTTTGAGAGTTACAGATCGCTTGGACAATTTGAACCCCTAAAATAAAATTAAAACAAATTAAACGATGCAGAGAAACTACACGCTTCGAATAGGGTGTACACACTTCAACCCTATTTACACTGGTTGAACTTGATGACTTGTACTTACACCTCATTTGTACATTTTTTCGTTACTACTCTCATTTTGATTTCACTGCTCCACAAAATTTGCTGCACTGCGTAAACATATTCATTTAAAAAGTTGTGTTACATTTGTGAACGTACTACAGAAAACTGTAATACACTATGGTTCCGAAATTAATTTCGGATATATTTTAAAATTTTCACCCTATCTGAAAATTTTTGTTTACGGATTGAAAACGAAGGAATATGACTTTTAAAGTTTTTATAGTGACCTTCGCTACCAGGCAGACATTCATTTTAAAGAACATTAATGCACGATTTACTTTTGGAATAGGCTGTGCATTTTGATGTCATTGACTGAATTACATAGAGCTATATAAATAGAAATATATATATATATATATATATATATATATATATATATATATATATATATATATATGTTATGCCGATTTCCTCATCATAGATATTTGTAGGAATTTTGAATTTCTATTATTACAATTGTCGAATTTACCGTTTATTTTGCTTGTTGTAAGGCCTTGTTTGAACGACATTAAGTTTTCTGTTACTTCCTGCTTCTGTGTTTAACGTTCGTGTTGTATTGTTCTTGATTTATTTGACGATTCTATTATGGCAGCTTTTGTTCTTAGTGATCGTTTCACGCGAAGGCCATCGAAGCATGGCGGACCCAGAGGGGCATGTCACCCACAGACACGATACTCCGACGTCTGAGAACTACAACGAGCTCGTTGTACAGCGTGACAGCCCCCCGGGGGGGGTGAGACTGCTGACCTCATCGCACTGGTCCAGTTAGAGGTGCTGTGGCACTGAACAGATATATTTAATTTAAATTGTTTACATTTAACTTGTCGCTTATGGTATTTTGCGTTAACGAACCAATACGTCTCAGATTGCAAAAACAATCAGCTTTATATATATATATAAAAGATGAAAATTTACATTAGAACGTTTTTCAATTATTCGTTTTTTAATACAAATACGTTTTCTGACAAAGTGTGCATCCAGATTTCGGCAAAATACAAAACTGCCCTCTTTTCAAAGAAACTATTAAAGACTGCAACCACTTTGTCATTAAATATTGTTATTAACACAATTCTCACGTAAAGCCTAAAGTAGACACTTAAAGTTTCTATTACTTGATTAAATATTACACTGATTTTGTTATAATGAATTGAAGCAAAGCTTTAAATATTAGCTTTGGGGAAGGAGTGAATAGAAATAAAAGTGACACCAAACCTATTGCAAACGAGTAAACGAATTTCGTCTCTCTACTTCTGTCTCTATCTTTTTCTTCCTTCTCTTCAGTAACAGTACACTCGTATTATATGAATACGTTGTGTTGCTTTCGTTTCGGTATTTTTCCTTAGTTGAAGAACACGTGCACGTTGTAACCGTTTATAATACATTCGAAATTAATATAAACGTTTATAATAACTGTTGTTAATATTAGTAGTTCTTAACAAAATAACTTAAAACCTATTACACGGCATATCAGCTGTTCAATGAAATCAGCTGATCGTTAAGAGTTAATATAAAAAAAGTGATATTTTACTATAACTACAGTAAATAATATCTAAGCTAGGTTCACGTATTTATTTATTTAAACCTGGTATTTGTAAACATATCTTCAAACTAATTTATTCAAAAATATCTTTAATGAAATCTTCGTTTATGTCGGTAACTCCCCGAGTTCCACACGTGCACTGTTTTCTTTACACATGGAATGATCAGCTGTTAATACCAATCACTATTTTCAGATGTTTACATTTACAGCGAATTAATATAGCGAGCACGAAATCATGTGGGTACGTTGTTGCCACGTATTGAACTGACAAAGCAAGGAAAGATCGAGGATTGCTTGCTCTAATGCACAAACTGACAACCCTGTTGCCTACTTCAAGCGTTAACATCTCTCGCCAATTCATCATAGAACTTTCAAAAACTTATTTTACCAAGCATAATTTGTTATCATTGTAATAACAAAAACAGGCTACTTAAATTGAGAATTACGAATAAAAGAAACACAAATATTAATTCTAACAAGCGCACAAATAAACTTATGGCAGAGAAATCGACTATGCTTCACGCTCACTTTAACCGCTATTCAACCCATGTTTAAAGCCAAAAAAATTCTTTAAAGAAAAAATGTTCAAATATAAAATTGAGAAAAAACAGTTTTATACATTTTAACAATCGACAAAACTTAAAAAAAACACTTGCTTACTTAAAAAAATTCATTACATAATTTGTTTTACTTTTTTGTTTTAATAATTATAGCCAGCCATTTTAAGAAGACAAATTTAAATCAACAAAACTTAATATCCTTCCTCTAATAAGCTGTACTTTTCCCTTAAAGACAGGAAATATATAAAGTTATAACTGTGTTAATAAGCGAGGCATGCCGAGCTACTTAAAATTGTTGATACGCTGCAAAATATGCCTCCGCCTGATTTGGTGCTGGCTACTATAATTGAGATGTGTAGTTTTTATACTGACAGCCTGATGATGTCATTTGTACTTAGCGAAACACGTACATGTGAGATTGTATAAAATACAATGAGTTTCAGAAAAGAACAATTTCTTTACAAAGAAACCTTCCCGACCGACTAATTCCCTGTCCATACGATTAACGATACGACTTCAGAACGGTAGTCTACTCGAAACACGATCCATTTATGGACAGACGAGGCCATAAGCCATGTTCAATTAGTACGTTTCCTAGTCTTTAATTAAGAGCTAGATCTTTCAGAGAAGTTTTCTCTTCTGTTACTAGCGTTAAAGTCTTTAATTAATACAAGTGCTAGGCCATTCAGAGAGCTGAGTTTTCTTTTCTGTACCACCGTTAATGTCTAACAAAGTAAACGGGTTGAATACAGTACTTGTATGTTGGACAAACAGGTTAAGATCATTATGTTTGTCCGATTTGTTCCTGATCACAGTCAATGGTCAGTGGATTAAACTTTAAAGTGGTAGAAAGTTTAATCCAATAGATTTTAGAACCATACTCTTATGGTTCTATCAACCAAAATCTATCATGGCTTTGGTTCTACCATGGCAAAATCAACCAAAATGGGCGTTGTTTATCAAAATCTACTCCCTCCAATGTTAAAAATACAGAATAATAAAAAAAGGAAAAATTGTAAACAAGCAAATAACTAAATAAAGAAGGAAAAAATGATTAAGGATCAACTAAATAAACTATTGACTTTCGTAAAGATAAGGTACTGTGTCTTTGGCTGTAATTGAGGGGGTACAGGAATTATGGATTGCAAAGGTTGAGAAACATGCAGTTATTTATATTAAAAAAATAGGGTAACAGAAAAATGTTGGTTCAAAATCAATCGATAAAAAAAGAAGAAAAATTGGCCTAATTAAAAAAAATGTTTATCAGATTTTACTTTGATAATCGATTTAATTAGTACTTCAAAGAACAGTAGACTTTGCAATATATTCTTAATAAATTGCTTGGTCACAACACTGACGCTCCTATAGAATTTTCGCCAATTTAACCGGTAACCGTAATATTCAGAAAAATGTTACTGGACCACCTTTATCGACAATTTTATGCTCTTTCTCCACGAAATTATAATAGGTATTGCCGTTCAACCAGTGTTTCAAGGAACGGTTAACAGGTACATTCTTCAGAGGCAGCCATCTTGAAATGGAAGTGAATGGGGGGAGAATCTTACACATACGTCGTTCGGTCTTTATGCACGGTATCATCGTTTTCAAAACAATCGGTGAATGAGTTTAGCCAAAATTGCGTTACAAACACACAAATCAAATGCCGAAAGGTCGAGTTGAAACAGGGGGCTCGCTTCGCTCGGTGAATGAAATTTTGCAGAAATTTCTTTTTTTTGTCACTAATATCTTTTGCTTTAATATGTGTACAGTACATACGAACAAAATTTTATTTTAATTGTATAAGCCGATTTTGAAGAAATCACAATGGTTTTTTTTAAATAAACAGTTTTCTGTCGAAAAGAGTAAAAACAAAATGAAAATTGTTAAAATTTCACAAAAACATGAATCAGATAAAGTAAAACTAGATGAAAATGTAGATTTTAATGAATATCGGTCCGTTAGTTTAGTTTCTGCGAAATTACCAGGCACTCAAACAGAAACGAATATAAACGTATACATTTAAAAGCCAATTCTACAAAATATTGATGCGCATTAATTTTACTGTCTTCTCAAGCGCACGTATTTATTCTCGCGAAATCTGGCGTTAAAACCGGAAGTAAGTTCAGCTAGGTTTCCGCTACGCCGTGACGTCACAACAACTAATAACAGGTTACAGGACTGTCGGCAATTTGCCGTTTAATTAAATGAACTATTTGTATCAGATTAATTCTAAGAAGCGGTCATTAAAAGCTTCACGGTGGTGACTTCCCCACCCGCGCAATATGAGATGTAGTCCCGGGTTTAATTGGAACAGTGTTATTGCTTACGTTTGCTCCATTAAATATCATACAGGCCTATATGTAAGAATAAATAAGCAACACAATGGTGCTAAAACATTGCACAAACTTTCTAACAATAGATTATTTAAATGGAGATGGTAGATCAGGCGATAGTGTAGTGGGTATTTCGCCACAAGTCTGAGCTGTAAGTAGGTTCGAGTCTAGTTACGGCAGTGATGTTTTCCAAGGCTGTCTGGCTGCCGTTAAGGAAGCAAAATTTCAATAATATGTTTGTATCTGACACTTATTTGGAAAGTATGATCTCGCAATAATAACCAGCTTTAAAATCTGTAACACTAGCAGTTCAAATAACAGCAGACCTGGCAGTATACTTTTAATTAATACACAGAGCGCTCCACGACGAAAACGTTTAGTAACTTTTTCCACCAATATAACCGGTAACCGTAATATTTACAGAGAAATGTTACTGGACTGTCCATTCTCCATGAAGCTGTTAAAATTATGATTGGTTTTGCCGTTCAGCCAGTATTAGAGGAAATAACCAGCAACTACACTCTCAACGTTTAATCAAAGCCAGCCATCTTGTAATAAAAATGACTGGACAAAATTCTTAAACATACGTCTTTCGGGCTTTATACAGGGTACTCCGTTACAAATTTCAATACAATCGCCAAATCGTTTGATTTAAATTGCGCACACTCGTCACCGTTACATCAGAGGCCGCCATCTTGAAGTGGAAGTAAATGCGAAAAAGTCTTATGCATACATCGTTCGGGCTTTATACAAGGTACCTTCGTACCAAATTTCAAACTAATCGATCAATGAATTTGGCCAAATTTTCGTAAAAAATAAACACACAAACCAAATTCCGAGCGGCCGATTTGAAACAAAAACCTCGTTTTGCCCAATCAGTAAGCATTTACAAGATTTTTAAATTACATTGAAAAAAACACGTCAGTGAACTCCAGTCATGTATAATTGCTCATTTTCAAAAATTTGTAGATGTGTAGAAAGCAATATATGCAGATTTTAACGATGGTGAAATACGATTTTCAAAAAAAGGTAAGATAACAAAAAGTTACGACTTTTTCAAATTTGAAATGGCTGCCATTTTTAAACGGTTTTACGAACTAGTTTATGCTCCAGAGTGATTTTCGTAATCCACGTTTAAGTATAAGGTACCTGAAATGGGTCTTACTACGATGTTCATGTTTGTATTTGATGGTTACTGGTTTTCTGTGATAAATAATTTCTTTTATTAACGGTTTGTTGTGCAGGATTAAATAGTTTCTGTCCTTCGATGTTCACACCTAACTGAGAGAGCTTTTCAGGTATAACATTGTGATGCTAGGTCATCATTATGTTTCTCGTTAGTAGTTCTTGTTCCTGTACTGTAATATTTTCAGTGTGATATGCAACAGCTACCAGACATCACGGTTGCAACGACTGTGAATGCTGCTTTCCTTTCATATGGATGGGAATGTAGAAGACTGTAAGGTTATCACCAGTGCCTGGTTGGCAAGGTGGTGTATACTAGTGCATCACATTAGAGGCATCTGTGCTTCAATTAGGTTGGATGAGATAGTCTTCTTCAATCCACATTTGTAAAGTAGCTAGGTTTTTGTTTTGACCGTCGGCTGACATAAAATGGTCACATCGAAAATAAAAAGAAACGCGTGGAACAGTCGTTTCAAAAACTTACTCTGGATGCTGAATAGACAATCCTTTTGACTTAACAACACACTGTGGTTTATTGCTATATTATTAAACCTGTTTGGACTTATGGCATTGAACATTGAGCCAATGCAAGCAAGTCTAATATTCAATGTTTGCAGAGTCCAAAGTAACATTTTAAGTCTTACTGTGGATGCTTATTGGTATTTTCGTAACTCAGAAATCCACGAGTGTCTACCAATACCAAAACAATCCAGGAATAAATTATGCATTTTAAAAGGAATCATAAGAAGCCTCTGGGAGGTACCGAAATCTCTTTGGCAACGTGTTGATGACGTCATATGCTGTCAGGAGACTAAAGTGGGTGAACATGTATGAAGTCTGAAGCAGACTGATATGTTTAGTTGAGGACAATGGTCTTTTGTCTCATCAAATCATTTATTCTCTGCACTAATTTAATTATAGTTTTGTGGATGTAAAAAAAAATAGAAATTAAACTAAATTAATTACATAAATATAAATCACAAAGATCTACCCTTATAATTTAAAATATTCAATTCTTGGACGGTAACTTGGAAAAAAATTAGAATTAGTTTGGTTAAAATGGAAAAGAAATCAATTAGGTTATGATGAGTGAATTTATTTTCTGCTTCCCTCAGTCCAAACAAATCTATCTATGTGGCTGTGAAAATCGCTCCAGCTGTTGGCAGTGTACGTAAATACAGGTATTGAAATTGACATTAAAAGTAATAACTAGAGACATACACACAAATAATTTCCTCCCTGGCATTATGAATATTCCAACTTTTATCTCGTAAACGAATGGTTTAATTGAAAAAAACCACAACGAAAAAGTCTAAAAAACGGTTCCCATAAGGAATTCAAAAGTTGAATGCCATATTAGAAAATAAATTTTAAACAATTCAAATATTATATTACAAAAGAACAAGTCGGTTAAGATCCTCTATTTGATGTTTCCCAGTACATCCTAGTTTTCGTGATCTCATTGTTAGCCAAGTTAAAAAAGACATTCTTTATGTAATCACTCATTAATATAAAACAAATTGTGGGAACAATTATGCAAACCTGTCCAGAAGCTATCGACCAAAACATTAGTCTGTTTCAAGTCGAAATTTGAACATATATAAAGACGTATAGCTCAAGTCAGTTATCCAAGTTTTAAATTAATTAAAAAACAACCCTCGAGAGAAAATCGCAAACAAATCAAACAGCGGTGAGGGTTAGTTTTGGTCTTTAATTCAAAAACCGTAAATACCTTTAAATTTAACAGAACGTCGGGTAATAATAAATATAATGTGTTAACAAAACTGTAGCGAAGTCTGATTTAGGTAAATGTTTCAGTCAAAAGCTTTTTTAATTAATTGTTTACGACATAGTTTGCAACGTGAAGCCTGTGCTCGTGTCTGTATTCATCGATCTTGCTTCAGAGCGACGTCTGCAGATGACCGCCCGATACGCCCCATATCGCGTGGGAAACACAGATGGGTACAGAAATACCTGTCACAGATTAGTAGGCAAATGTTTAGCGAGCGAATCTGTGCACGGGAACGGGACAGTGTTACTGTAATAAATACTGAAAAGTGAACGAAACGATTCTGAGATAATGGATGAAACTCCAAAATGCTGAAATTCTTCAACATTGTGCACAAATCCTGCTAAAACAAGGTTTTTATTGTAATAGATGTTTTATATGTATTTGTCAATAATTTTATAGATTTTTTTCACTGTTTAATTATATACAGTACATACATTTAAAAACACAACGACTGGCATACACACTTAACAATGACAAATGGCAATGTTAAGTTTGGTCACGTGACGGTCGTTGAGTTACGCAGTAACCGAATATAGGCGGTAGATCAAATAACTAGAGTCAAACAAGTATTTTAATCGATTTTGAGTAACCATTTCTATCGCAAAATTTCCACCCTTTTACAGGCAACTACCGAACTATAAATTTGGGGACATTTCGTGTTACTTGAACGCTTAAAGTAATTGAACCAAGTTGAATGAAATTAGACGAAGAAATTAATGTTTCTTAAATTTCTTGATGATTTAAAGGTAAGTATTACTAACACTTAGACAATTCTATAGGCTATGCCAATATTAACTGAGATTTATTTCTCATGACTAATAGGCACAAAAAGTGGTGCAAAAATATTACACAAACTTTCTCGTGTTCAATTCTTTTCTAAAAAACCTTTTCTGAGGTTATTTTCATTACGAGTTTCCGGATGGCGCTCTAGCCGACTGGTTAAACTTTAACCGGGCGATAAAGTGCTCCAGGAGATAAACTTTAGGGAAAAGCTTTTGGCTCAAATATAAGTGGATTTCTTAAGAAAATAATTAGATGATTTTACTCACCCACATTACGCCATCGTAGCCAAAAGGGGCTTCTCGATGGGGACTGAAATAACTGTGGGGTGAATGCTCTGATCCCCGAACTTAAAACGGATATTGTGATCTACACGAGCTCGCTCTTCTAAATGAAGAGCAACAAGACTTTACTTGTTTTAAGTAAAGTCCGGCAAACAACCACCAATTACTAACAATTCGGGTCGCTCAATATTGTCGAACCTAAGGATTCGGATACTCAATATTCTCGAGTCTGAAGATTTGGGTACTCAATAACCTAGAGCTTACGAATTCGGGTGCTCAATATTCTCGAGCCCAAGGATTCGTGTGTTCAATATTCTCGAGCATAATGATTCGGATGCTCAATATTCTCGAGTCAGTGGGCGTTCGATATTCTTGAGCTCAAGAATTTAGGTATTCAATATTCTCGAGACTAAAGATTCGGGCGCTCAATACTCTCGAGCTTAAGAATTCGGGCGCTCAATACTCTCGAGCTTAAGAATTCGGGTGCTCAATATTCTTGAACTTAAGAATTCGGGCGCTCAATATTCTTGAGCTTAAGGATTTGGGTGCTCAATATTCTTGAGCCTAAGGATTCTGGTGCTCAACATTCTCAAGCCTAAAAATTCGGGTGCTCAATATTCTCAAGCCTAAGAATTCTGGTGCTCAATAATCTCGAGTTTTAGGATTCTTTTGCTCAATATTCTCGAGCCTGAAGATTTGGGTACTCGTTTACTCGACCATTAGTATTCGTGTATTTAATATGCTCGAGCCTAAGTATTCGGGTACTCGAATTCCTCGTCCCTAAAAATTGTAAATTCAATATTCTCGAGCCTAAATATTAGGCTACTCAATATTCTCGAAAGTAAGGATTCGTGCATTCAATATTATTGAGCGTAAGGATTTGGGTACTCAATATTCTCGAGCTTAAGAATTCGGGTACTGGATATTCTCAAGCGGGGCCGGCGATCGACTGACTAATATTTTTTATCAGAGTCAGCGATACACTGATTATTACTCTCCAGCGAGGTCGGCGATCGAATGACTGTTGCATCTTGGCGAGTGGCAGGAGAGAATCAATCTCCCCAGATAGCAATCTTGTTTCTGTTAATAACATTTACAATGTATGATTTATGTAGTGGCTTTATTGCGTCCTGTCTAGGTGAGGGATGAAGATGTGGGTTTGGGCTTGGATTTTTATTGAGAATTTGAATTTTTTGATGAAAGTGACTATGTGAGTGTCACATTAGTCGCTTTTATGGAGGTTCATAGACTAGACACAGAGGCCTTTTTCTGTATCTTAGTGGGGGAGCGAGATCTGTCACAATGGCGGACAGATGCGCGTGCGTGGAGCTTTCTGCTCGCGAAACCAGTTTTTCAGTGAGTGTGAGGATATATTCCTCGAGTGTGAGGACTTTAAGGCCGTGGCACATGATCTCGTTTTTGACGAACCACGGGGATTCAGTCAGTAAACGTGACTGTTGCAGCCACAGTGGCTTGCTTTTATACACCCCCTGAGAGCCGCGCATGCGTAGAAACCAGTTTTTGATCAGTTGTGTCCCAGAGCTCGGGTTGTTAGGTTGTATTTGGTTTGGCTAATAGCAGTCATAAAACCACTGTGTAGAACTGACCTTTGTACTGTTTACTGCCTCACCTTAGGCTACGCAGGAGTGGCAGTGTCTTGGTAACAGGGTTACTTTTAACAAGCTGAAGGAAACTTCTCAAAACCGTTTAATCAGATTTCGTTCAATTATTTGTGCTCACGATGCAAACCAGTGTAGACAATTATCAGAATAAGATATGTGGTTCGAGTATTTATTGAAACAAACAAAATAACACAACAATAGCAGGATTGTTCGGTTTTTTGTTGAAAGCTCCTGCATGAAAGGTCTTTTTAGAGAGATAGCAATAGTTTATCAAATGTTTTTAGCTATAGAGTTTCGTACCAAAAAATAGTTAGAAAACAAAAATGATGGCGTTTTTTGACAAAATAAACATCGCAGATTTGATTAAAATCGGACAATCAGTTTAATGTGAACAATGTCACAGACTGACAGATGGCCAAAAACCAAGTTTTTGACTTAAAACACTTAAAAATGCATACGTCAATCAACATATCAAGATAGTTTTAACATGTATCAGGTTTTAGGGCTGGTTGTGATGGATTTTGCGCGTCACGTGATGCGAGTGCACAAATTTATATTGATATATATATATATATATATATATATATATATATATATATATATATATAGGCCTATAATATAAATATATAATATAAATATAATATAATATAAATATATAATAATATATTTAATTTTATTATACTACCATTAATATAAATAAGTACATTATTTAAAAAAATAACAAATAAATGTTACGTTAATTTTGTACAAAAATATGTTATTTAATAAAATAAAAACATATAATTATAATTTTTAAGAAAAATAAAAATCATATCGTGTTTTCGAACAAATTACCGTAATTAAATTAACAAGGAAGAGACCACATGATATATGATTTTTATTTTTTGTTCAACAACAGAAAGTATTTATGAGAAGTAGATGTATTTTTATCTCACGTTCTCAATACGCCCTACTTTCCAAATAATTCAATAGTGACGACGTTAAAAACATAAATTTTAAATGCACAAAACTGTGTTGTTCAAACAATGCGGTGTTCTATTGTAAACATGGAATTGCTTGTTTTGCTCTTATTTTAGCATGTCCGTGATGTATTCATTTTCCCAATTTCGCATACTCGCAATACTTTCTCGCGCCTAAGTGGCAGGTTAGTGGCCGCACGCTACTGTTGCGTGCGATCGGTCATGACGAAGTGGGGCGTCACGGTGCACGCGCTCGCGATGCGCTTCCTTCATTCGCCAGAAAAAACTGCCACCGAGCTGTTGGGTTAGGTCAGCTCCGAGTCATTGCGAAGAATGTTTCCGACTTTTAAAATACAAATTGTTTCAGATCTTGCAAGGAAATCGTACAAAAATATCGCACAAACTTTCTCACGTTAAAACTATTTATTTCTCAAAACATCCGGTAATAATTTTTAAAAAAATGAGAAATCGAACATATTTCTCAAAATCAGGTCGTTAAGTCTTTGTACCACAGTTTAATTATTAATAAAATTATTGTTGGAAAATAAACAGAAAAATCCCAACAGCGGTCTTAGTTTATTTTCGAATTATTCCAGAACCATATAAATTTTTTTAATTTCAAATTTATTACACTGACGTTTTATACTTTCATACAGACTATGACGAGATTTTCAGCAAATATCAAGAATCGATTTTCAAAAATTAAAATTATTTGAACGTTTTTGTCGATTGCTTTCGAATCGGGTGTTTTTTTTAGTATATAAAGAATACATTCAAGCGAAAAAATTTTTGTTTAAAAATAAAATTCATGTATCACGTTTTATCTTCCTTTTTTTTATTTTTACTAAGATAATTTGTTCGAAAACAGTACAAATTAACATAGCTAGTTTTTAACATTACCTGAAACTTATTACAGCCTATCAGCTGTTCAATGAAATCAGCTGATCTTTATGAATTGATATGAAACAACTAATCTCTTATTATAACTACCAAAATTAAATTAACAATTCATTTCATATACTTAAATCGGTCAAAGGTCTTCGTTGTCTTCGTCTTCGTAGTGTAGTGGTTATCGCATGTGTCTTACACGCTCAAGATCCCCGGTTCGATACCGACGAATCACCAGAAATTTTTAAATATAATTAATTTAATATGAGACTTGCGACGCGCAAAATATACTGTTATATATCAATACAAACATGTTCCTCACATCACGCGTCCCGCAAAATCCAACATTAATACCAGCCGTAAAACATGATTCATGTTAAAAATTCAACTAAAATCGTCACTAAATTTGACATAGGCCCTACAATACTTTACTTAATAAATAGTGCAGCAAACCAGACTTAAATTCAATATTTCATAAGCGTCGGTTAATTTAGTGTCCAGTAATTCTCAGAGACAAACAGCCGGACAGACAACTACGAAAACCCCGTTTATATATAGCCTATATATATATATATATATATATATATATATATATATATATATATATATATATATATATATATACTTAGAAGACTTGAAAACGGAAATCAACCAAGACCTTTTTCTTACGATCAGTATACTTTATTTCTACTTCAAAAAATTTGCCAGACTGTCTAACTTGGGTCATCAGAACTTTATTGAATTTTTGTCATACAAATATTTGTAACTGTTTGTTAATTTCAAAAAACAAAAATTCGGTATCATAAACGAAGTCTTTATTTATAATAAAAATTCGAAAAAATACAGATTTTCGTTTTTGTTAAGAGCTCACGAAGCAAATCTTTTTGGATTTAGTAGGCAATAAATATTGTTTACGTACCTGAGAACAACTTTTGAGTAAAATTATATCAAAACCGTTACAACCTATGAAAAGTTTCAAAACAAAATTTTAAGTAGTTAATAAGGTAAACGAGATATAGTTAAGATATACTTAAATTGAAAGCAGTCTATTCGTCATGTACACTAACACCTGCAATAACCACATCCTTAGACTCCAATTAAAATCTCATCGATTTCTCACGCTGAATATAATTTCTCTGAATTTCGTACTGGAAGGACTAAAACACCAGCACAATTAATGCTTTCTACACTTTCTGTAATACTGGAATAGCTTTCACTCAGGTAGATTACCTAAAATAATGACCATAAATAGAAGAAGCGCCATTTGAAAATCACCGGCTCTGCAACACGTACGTTTGAACGCAGTTCCCAACCTGGTTTACTTTCTGCCGGAGAACATCTTACCTTCCCAGCGTTGAAATCTCCGAAACGTAACCAGCTTCTTGCCTTGAACAACCTGAACGATCCTGTGACCTGAACATGACCCGTAAGACCGACACATTCGTGTAGAAAGTCCCATTAGAAAACCAACGTCTTTCTGGTTTGATTTTGATGGAATTTCGTGTAAACTACGTGTTGTATTATTAAAGTGTGCACCGTATAATAGTTACTGTTATGAATTATGTATGAACATTCCACGCGCATTCTCGCAAGCAATTATCTCTAAATTTAAACTAAAAACCTGTTTTCTTTCAACAAAACAACCGAGGTTTTGAGTACCTCAGGTTCGGTGATAATGTCTTATGTTTCAAGACCATGACGTTTTGGTTCACGAAACAGTTTAAGGCTGGCGGAGCTGGGCTGTGGCTGAGCCGAATAGAGCGGAGCTGATCGGATTGAAGATGAACAGGAACCAGAAGCGGGGTTCAGTCAGTTTAAAAAAAGCCTTTTTATCTTTTAAAGCTAAATATTTCGTTGCTCTTTCAGTGGTCGCACTTACATAAAAAAAATAGGTTAGTTTTTGTATGCGTGGTTCGCTCCATTCAGCGTAACTCCGCTCCGCATTTGGTGGCCAACCAGCCTAGTACACTGAAACTATTAATGAACGATTGACATTCAATAATCTCGTTACACAACTGTCTCGCTAATGTGACTGAAACGAGTTTCCAAAAAGTAACAATATTGCGATATTTTATCATCTGTCATTATTTTGAAACACCTATCAGCATACAAAACTATTTTAAATTTTCAATGGAATTTGGTTATTGGAGATTTTAACGCTGGTTAGGATGGTGAAATTAGATTTCAAAAATGTAACAGATTGTTTTAAAATTTGGAATGGCAGCCATTTTTAAACGGTTAAACGGATTTTTATGGTTTACAAATTTGTACTAGCTGCTTACTAAAATCGATTTCTAAACTAAATTTGAATAGAATCGAACAAAAATTGCGAATTTAAGTGCTAACAAACATACTCAAGCGTGCGCGTGTGCGCGTATATGTGTAATCATGTCCACATTAACAGACTATATATATAAACATTTTTTAACGACTCCTCAAAACATGATCAGAATCGGTCCTCATTTCATGATCTCTGGTCTTACCATCGCAGCCCTAAGAATGTAACAGCATAGCTTACGGAAAAAACATTAACGACAGTACATATACGAAGTCTGGCAAAGAGGTAAAAATACAAGGTAAATTTTGGCTGGCTTGTGTTCGCTTCCTACCAAATAAACCCAAACCGATCTGCCAACACATCTTTCCCGCGCCGACAGCAGAATGCCCACACAGAACGCGGCTATTAACGGGCACTACAATGGCGGCAAAACGGTAACGGCGGGAAGTAATAGCAGCTGTTTAATAATGGCGCCTCACGCGGTGTTCCCGAATTCAATTTATTTGTAAAATGCAGATTGAATAACATAACTCTATTGTTGGAACATATTGGTTCCCTCATGGAGGAACGGTAAATACGGGAGGAATTTACATAAGTAATGCGTTACCGACATGAAATGGGCATTGATCTGTGTGACAGCTCTAGTGGTAAACTAATCAGTTGCGAAATTCAGAAAACTCAGTACTGCAGACAGTTACAAAATTGCTCCAAAACTCTTAGGCTATTTCCGAGTAACATCGTTAAATATATTTGTTATGTATTATTTTTATTGGGCAATTTCTACAGGCAAGTTATCTATTCGACAAACCATTACGGTAAAACGCAGACCAGGAGCTATGTATTGTGCACAGATCCTAATATCTAAAAACGATTTGAGAGGACATTGAAAATTCTAGCTAAATGCTTTTTTAAGCATTTCCATCTATCAATATGTAAACTTATTAACTTAGAATATGAGAATAGTTTTTGAAAACTGAATTGACTTGTACTCCGAAACAAGTCACGTAGGATTAGTGCTAAGTTTCACAGTAGGATGTGTGTAGCACACACTGTAAAGTTATTGGTCCTAGCATTCATTACAAAAAAGTTATGTTAGCAAATAATTTCAATTCGACTTGAATGAAACTTTGCAAACAATTTATTTTGCTAAAAGCCTGTCTAAGTTTCTTACTCAGGGAAACCCGTTTGTGCTTTTCAAAACACCGGTTCTTAAAAATCTAAAAATCATAAAGTATAAAATTATATAAAAAAAGCTTGCATCATTTATTTTTATATATAAATATCTGTTGTGGAAATTGTGTTTTGAAACTTGTTTTTAAATAATTTTTGTTTTTTACAGAACCGAGATCAGAAATTTGAAGATCAAAAGCAAGTAAGTTCTTTGTAATCCTGTATATCCTACTACTCTATAAGTTATAGACAAAATATTGCAAACGTGACTTTAAGTTGCCATAACAAAATATTTGTTAGAAGGACACACGTTTTTATGTATGAACTAAGTGTTCTGACACTTACTCCGAGTAATGTTTTGTCCTAAAATTCAAATTATTCAGTTTCAATTTAAAACGTTCTAACGATGTTAAACTCAATTTGATAAAAAGTAGCTCTTAAAGATCCGAATAATATTATTCCCATTCCTTTTATTTGAAAATTGTTATTAAATCACAAAAAACCCCGTGATTGTGTACAATCGTGTTAACGTAAGACGGCTCGAATCCTTAAAATTTCCTTAACAGATTTTTCTCAAATTTAAATGTAGAATCATAACCAAATCTACAAGACATGGGGAAACGGAAAACCACTCACGTTATTTCCCGTTTATGTCTCGATAAACCAATCCATCCGCTGCCAGGTTCAATGACTAGCTATAGGAACTCCCGCTGACGTCATTTTCACGGTCAAGGTCACAGCCTTCCTCGGAGCGCTGACAGGAGGACTGACATACTTATAATGTCAATACACACTATGAGCGTGCAATTCATTCGCTACTATCTTCCAGTTTCCCGGAAGCGCAATCATCTCATCGGGAGTTATGTGACTAGTGGTTACACCGTCAGATCAATTGGGTGTGGGATATTTTAACGGTGGGATATGTAGGAAGTTCACAGTTGTATCGGGAAACTTGAGTGCTGGGTTAGGTAAGATGTCTTGTAACAAGGTATGACGCCTACATAACGGTTAAAACAGCTTATGAAATTAACAGTTGATCATTTACAGTGCAAATGTGCTTCACGATTTACAGGCATGATAGAGGATCATTCAGTCAAATAATAATATAGACAAGGGTTGTATTTAATGAATAAATTTTAATGAAATAATTATAAAATTATCATTTTTAAAACTTGTTTACAATTGAAAAGAAAGACTTTAATGCGCGAATTAATAAAATTCTTATTTTTAACTTGTTATATAATTATTACATGTTTGACATGTAATTGCATGTTATTACATGCTTATTTATTTTTGAGTGTGTGCGTTTAAAGGGTAAAAAACCAGATCATCATGCCTGTTTTTATTGTTCATTAAACTCCATTACTTATAAACAAAACAATAAAACACTCATTTTAAGATTAAATAACAATGAAACAAATAGGTATAATTAATTAGGCCTATAATCGTAATGTGACTAGTTAAAATTTGACGATAAAATTTAGCAAACATAAAACAAACTACTGTATGGAAGCTCCGCGCAGGATTATTACCAACCATTAAAACAAGTTAACAAAATAAACTTAAGGTTACTACAGGGCTGTAAAAGAACACTTTTTATTGACAATAAAAAGAGTCGCGTAAAATAATACTAAACTGACAATAAAATATAAAATTACAGTGCTTTAAAATCATATTTGTACAATGCAGAAAAGTCAATACAAGACGAATGGCCAAAGCGTTATTTCCCAAAATCACCTCAATAGTATAAACCATGCAACACATTCTACCCTTAATTCTTGAACAAGTACATACTTAAAAAAAGTACATGTGTGGAACTCGGGAGTTACCGACGGAAGCGAATAAATACGCGAACCAAACTTAGATATTTAAGAAAGTTGTTTTATGTTAATTCGTAACGATCAGCTGATTTCATTGAACAGTTCATAGGCTGTAATAAGTTTCAGGTTATGTTGTTAAAAACAAGCAACATTAACAACAATTATTATAAACGTTTATATGTAGGCAATTACAAACGGTAACAACGTGCACGTGTTATTCAACTGAAGAAAATACAGAAACCAAAGCATCACAACGTTTTCTTATAATACACGTGTACGAAAAGGAGGCAGAAAAAAAGAAGAGACGAAATTCGTTTGATAGTTCGTTTCATATTTTTGTTACATTCTTCCGTTCGGAAGAAATGTTTTCTATTCACACTCTTAGCCAAATGAGAAAAACAATTAGCCCGACCTGAAGACAAAAAGTATTTTCTATATTCACAACTTATTACTTATGATTGTTCTCCACTCGTCTTCTCACTGGCAAAAAAAGAAATGTTTTGCTAAGTTTAAAAATTCGGAAGACACAATTTGCGCCTTTGTGTTTCCAACTATGTTCTCTTGACCAGAGGGATACAATACTCAACATTATTTGAAGACTAGTAACTTATTCCAATGGACTGTATTATTACCCCATCAGGTGTATCAACACCCACTGTATCTAAAGTCTTGACCAACCTTAGGTGTTATCAACTTTCGCCGGTCTTGTGGTAGACTTGCGATATAGGATGGCTTATCAATAAATAACAATGTTATCTGAATCTGTTGCTGGAGTGTTTTATCGCTTAAAAGTTGTACGAGTTTAGTTTATGTGTTGAGGGGCAGCAGTCGCCTCGTCACGTGTGCAGATCTCCTTCTGGAAAGGGTTGGGCGCCCAATTTTTAAGGTTGGAAAAGTTTTTGTAGAAGCGTGCTGGTAATTCTCTTTCGTGTGCGTAAAAGTTACAAAGTTTTTGGAAGTCCCGCCATAGAGCCGAAGACTGAAAATCGTGCGTTAACTTTGTGCGTGCGCAGTTCACAACAAATTTCAAATTGGTACCATCACAAATTCCCATCCTTCCTCCATAAAACCAGACTATGACGGCGACACACTATCTATTTTAAGCTCAGTTATCAAAGTCCAAAATTACTATAATAGACATAAAAGACGTTTTCACGTCAAAATTAATACCTTGTGTAAATTTCACTTTACGAAACACTGATTCCACGAATTTTTCATAAATTCAAAATAGAGTACAACAATAAATTGTTCTTTAATAGACATTTAAAACCGCGTTTTAAATAATAAAATTTAAAATTTACAAACTCAGCTGGGCAGTAAAACTTTACGTCTAACCCTACGTTAAAGTCTCCGGCCATTATATGAAAATGATTAAGTGCGCGTACTTGAATGCACTATCACTGACCCGCAATTTCATAAGGGAAACTACTAAATAAAGCCACGTTTACGGCTCTTCCCATAAAACAAAGTATTTCTTGATGAGCTACAGCTACGGTCGTAAAGCGTAAATATACCGAGCTATAAGTAATAATAGGCAATATCATGTCGGCTGTGGGAGATGCGCAGCCTAGAATCGCCTGCAAAGTAGTTTGGTTATTCGGTATTATGCGATTTTCAACGTATAATTAAATATAAATTTCGCTCGTCTCTACTGTTTTGCCATTATCAGCGGGTTGAACAAGAAGGTAAGATTAGAAGTAGGTACGAAAGTTAGAAGCGATTATAATGCATAATGAACTCACGAGGGGGCGTTTAATGGGGGGGGGGGAGAGAGACATGGGAAAATGTATAGGCCTAAGGTTAGCTTTATCATCGTACAGTGCTGCCTGAAAAGTAATTTGGTGTCAATACGCATTGCTAATCACAGACGTGATAACATTAGACGCGATGGTTTTCAAATCCAAAGTGTAGAAAACTACCTGTGTAGCCAAACTACATAGAAGTTCGAGTTATACCTTTTTTGAAATAATCACTTTTTTAGTTAATTCAACGATCAAATACAGCCGAATTTCAGTAAATTATTTTACTGGTCCAGATAAAAATAAAACAATCGGGGCACACAGCTGTCGCGCTGACGTGATAGAAACGAATTTCAAAAAGTGTTTACAATTTACCTTTATCTTACACTTTTTTGGAAATTCTGTATATACTACCACAATGAACATTACTGTATATGTTTGCATTTTGGACTTTTTAAATTACACTGAGAACACGAAAACGATCCTGACCGCCGTCAATTAAAATTTCAAAATTTTAAGGGCTTTTGAAAACTCAAAATGCTGATTTATGCAGTTCGTAGCGTTGATCACAATGGTGAAATCAGATTTTGAAAAAATTAAAATAAAAACGTTACGAATGTTTAAAGATTTTAAATGGCCACCATTTTTTACTGTGCTAAATTTGAATCAAATACGTGCGACATTAAAGACTTCTAAAAAATGTTTCGAAGTCCCAGGTCTGGGTCTTACCATGACGGCTGATCCAATAGCTCAATTTCGAATGTGAATCCGCTAAATATTATGAAAAAAATTTCCAGGCAAAATTTAGTTTTCCCGATACACTCTATTAATTTTTTTAATTAAATAATTTATTTCTTCAGAATAGCTGAACCGATTGAGTTGAAACAAAGCATGATAGCAGATGCACTTGTTGATCTTTTCACTTTCAGTCGGATGATTTTTTGTTACCGTGTCAGTTAAACGTTGTCCGACTATTTTGGCGGAAATTTATTTGTAAATGAAAAGAGAAATACAGTTTACATATTTTATAAGACTTTAACAATTGTCGAATTATTTTGATTTTATAAGTTTTAAACGCCTTCATTGGTTGCTGGATTGCACTTGTGATTATTTTCAAATTTTACATTTATCTCATTAGGCACCATCTTAAAGTTTAACCCATCGATTTAACCGTTATAGAATTATAGATTGCTTTTAAAAATAGAAGACAATTTCCGTTATTGACCAAAAATAAAAGTAATGTATCCCGTTTTCTCTTCCTTTTTATTTTAATAACGATATTTTTTTCGAAAACACGACCAATTAACATAGCTAAGTTACCAACATAACCTGAAACTTATTGTAGCCTGTCAGCTATTCACTTAAATCAGCTGATCGTTACGAATGAATATAAAACAACTGATCTTTTACTGTTAAATATTTATCGAAACTAAAGTAACAATTCATTTCAAACATTTACGTCGGTAAAACGTCTTCGTAGTGTAGCGGTTATCACGTACGCCTCACGCGTGCAAGGGTCACGGTTCGATCCCGGACGGAAACTCAGGAAATTTTAATTATAATTATTTAATATGAGACATGTAACGCGCAAAATATACTAATACATATGAATATAAATTCGTACACTTGCGTCACGCAAAATCCAAAATCACAACCAGCCCTAAAACATGATACATGTTAAAAATGTCTTATAAAGTAGTTTCTTTTATTTTGAACTGTAAATTTATCGTCTGAAATTTGGCACTACATGCCATCTGTATTTCCCTTTGACGACCATATATAAAACATTCCTTTGACTCAAGCAGTGGATTTGAAAATGGATTAACGTTGTTTTCAAATCCAAATCGTTGCAAGTTTGCAAAGAAAACGTTTACAAGAAGGTCAAATAATAAGAGGAAACGGATTGGGAGCAGACAAGGGACGGGAAGTGTGATGACCGTTAGGGACATGTCCAGGCGTAAAGTTGGTAATACTGACGCGAAGGAACAAGCAGGGCAATTAGGTTGGCAGTGATGTAACTGTTCGTCGCTTTTCTCGCATAAAACATTGTCGCAAAAAAATTTTAAATGTAGATTCGCACAATGAATACGTTCGTTGTACCTGAAGAACAGTAGAGGTCGTTGTGGTCTTTGTGAGAGTTGGTGCTTTTCAAATTTGGAACTTAGGCTGCATAATTTTACAATGATTGTAATGGTAAATTACTTCGTTACTTTGAAAAACAATTTTTTATGAAGATTTCCTATGCGTTGCATTAGTCTTTAAAAATGAGCGCCGATTCTAATTTCCAGAACACTTTATAAATAAAACTAGCTGTTACCCGTTGCGGCTTTGCCTGCAATTATAATGTAAGCAATAAAATTTATAGTCGATTTTCAAAATCAGAATAGGTCATTTCATTTTAATATATTACTATATACAATATTAAACATATAAATTTTTGCATATATTAACATATGTTTAAAAACATATTAAACATATAAATTTTTGCTACTCGATACTCTAAAACAGGGTCCTGTTATATTTTAATAAAATACAGTATTATTAAAAAATCACTATTATTCAATTAAACTGGAATAGTATTGTGTTTATCTCAGGTACCTAAACCGTGTTCATACCAAATTTAATCTGAATTGGTCCAGTAGTTAAAGTGTGATTGAATAACAAACAAATAAACAAAAACAAACTTTCAGAAATATAATATGATTACCTGTTAACCGTCCCGGCTTTTCCCGCAATCGTAATATACATTAAAGATCACGTATGACCGTGTTAGGACCAACAACCGTGTCAGTTAGGTTATGGTGTATTTCTTTTTTAAAATAAAGGTTTTTTTAACGCACCACCGTGTTAGTTAAGTTATGGAGTACTCTTTAAAAAAAATTAAGGCTTTTTTTCCTGCATCACCGTATTAGGCCCAACAACCGTGTCAGTTAGGTTCTGGAGTACTCTTTTTTAAAAAATAAATAAAGGTGTTTTTAATGCATCACCGCGTTAGGCCTAACAACCATGTTAGTTAACTTATGCAGTATTCTTTAAAAAAAATATAAAGATTTTTCACGCATCACCATGGCCTAACAAACGTGTCAGTTAAGGTTTGGAGTACTCTTTAAAAAAATAACGGTTTTTTTCACGCATCACCATGTTAGACTTAACAACCGTGTCAGTTAAGGTTTGAAGTACTCTTTAAAAAAAATAACGGTTTTTTCACACATCGCCATAATAGGCCCAACAACCATGTCAGTTAGGATATGTGGTATTCTTTAAAAAAATATAAAGGTTTTTTTACGCACCACCGTGTCAGTTAGGATATGTAGCCTAGTATTCTTTAAAAAAATATAAAGGTTTTTTCACGCATCACCGTGTTAGGCCTAACAACCGTGTCAGTTAGGATATGTAGAATTCTTAAAAAAAATATAAAGGTTTTTTCACACGTCATCGTGATAGGCCCAACAACCGTGTCAGGATATGTCGTATTCTTTAAAAAAATATAAAGGTTTTTTCACGCATCACTGTGTTAGACCTAACAACCGTGTAGGTTAAGTTACTCTTTAAAAAAAAATATAACGGTTTTTTTCATGCATCACCTTATTAGGCCCAACAACCGTGTCAGTTAGGTTATAAGTACTATTTAAAAAAAATTAATAAAGGTTTTTTTAATGGATCACCGTGTTAGGCATAACAACCATGTTAGTTAAAGAATATGGAGTATTCTTTTAAAAAACTATAAAGTATTTTTCACGCATTACCATGGTAGACCTAACAACCGTGTCAGTTAAGGTTTTCAGTACTATTTAAAAAAAATAAAGGTTTTTTTCACACATTACCGTGATAGGCCCAACAACCGTGTCAGTTAGGATATGTAGTATTCTTTAAAAAAACATAAAGGTTTTTCACGCATCACCGTGTTAGGCCTAACAGCCGTGTCAATTAGGTTAAATAATATTCTTTAAAAAGTAAAGTTTTTTTTACACATCACCGTGATAGGCCTAACAATCGTATCAGTTAGGATATGTAGTATTCTTTAAAAAAATATAAAGGTTTTTCACACATCACCGTGATAGGCTCAACATCCGTATCAGTTATGTTATGTAGTATTCTTTAAAACATTATACAGGTTTTTTCACACATCACCGTGTAAGGCCTAACAACCATGTCAGTTAGGATATGTAGTATTCTTTAAAAAAATATAAAGGTTTTTTACACATCACAGTGTTAGGCCTAACAACCGTGTCAATTAGGTCATGTAGTATTCTAAAAAAAATAAAGGTTTTTTTCACACATCACCATGATAGGCCCAACAACCGTGTCAGTTGGGATATGTAGTAGTCTTTAAAAAAATATAAAGGTTTTTTCAAGTATCACCGTATTAGGCCTAACAACCATGTCAGTTAGGATATGTAGTATTCTTAAAAAAATGTAAAGGTTCTTCACGCATCACCGTTTTAGGCCTAACAACCATGTCAGGATATATAGTAGGCTATTTTTTTAAAAAATATAAAGGTTTTTTCATGAATCACCTTGTTAGACCTAACAACCGTGTCAGTTTGGTTATGCAGTATTCTTTTAAAAAATTGGTTTCTTATCACCCAAAACCCGTGTTAGTCGTATTTTTATTGTTTTACCGATTTACAACACGTTACTGATTTTCGCCTGGTACCAATTTTGAGGTTATGTTGGTCACTTTTATTTTAGATTTTATCGTACTTCTCGTGCTTTCATATTTTGGATTCTTGCTCTTGGGCACATAATAAAACATTTTAGTAACAAAAATATCGAAAAATATAGGTTATGCTACACTGCATATTTACTATTTTTTCATGTAATGTAATTACACAAATATATATACTACCTTACAATTGGCACTCTGTGTAGGGATTTTTTACATTTAATATTGAAAATTCAACACAAAGTAACAAATTAAAGTCAGTTTTGAAAAAAATGTGATTTTCGATTTATTTTTCAAACGTTTTCCCTTTCTGCCAACTATTGCCCTCGCCTCAACAACTACCTTATTCAAGAGGCTGTGTTTACTTAATAGTTTCATATTGCGGAATTTTACACAGGCCCCTCTGGTTTTATTTTATTTTTTAATATTACAAATGTGGGGATCAATGCTCAGTTCGTGCCTCGATTAGCTTTCAATTTCATAACATTTAACGTTACTAAAAACAAACTCTTTATGGGATGTTAAAAATAAATTCTAAACACTTTGCTAACATTTCACTGTACTTAGTAACCAGATGTATGACGTGCTGGTGAAAGATGAAATGTAATTTATGGATGACTTAACAAAAATAAAATTATGAATTTAAAATTCGGCTGCGTAACATTAGGTTGGTTTTAAAACGATCGCAAATGTTCACCAAATTAAAAAAAATATTGTAAGTTTCTCAATTAACAACTCAATTAAAGTCCTCAAGTTTAATGATTAAAGCCACTGACGAAATTCTGAAATTATTATTTAAAAAATACGCCACTCTCCAAGTCATTAAAGTTTATAATTACGTTACCAGATACATTATTTTCTTGTTTTGTATAAACTGATTTTCGGTGAATATTAAACGAAATGGATGCTGTTGGGCAGCTTCAAGTAAATTTCTTAATTTATGTGAAATGATGTGTTAATTATTTCTTATCTGATACTAAACTATGTCTCTCATTAAAATGTTAAACTTATCTCTTCAAAAGTTTGTTAAAAAATCATTAAAATTCATAATGGCTTCCTTATTGTTGACTTTTTCCGCTTTTTTCGTTCATATTCATGCATTAACTACTGATTCTTCTTTCTGTTCATTGAGTTCATTGTTTTATTTATGTTTTATGTGACAGTATCTTAAGCCTAAATGATGGTTACTATATTATTATGAATATCATAGTTTAATATGGACTGCGAATGAGAATGGCCTATGGGTGTTTTGTTTCGTTAAGGTGAGTTCAGGGTTCGGGTGATTTATGACACGCTACCCTGAGGTGATTACACACATTTACTTATAACTAAAATTTGTGATCCGAATATAACAAAATACTTCACAAACGAGTAATGTTATCCTTCAAAACAAATTAAATCTTATTAATGAAAATAAAATCTACTGAATTTTGTGTTTGAAAATTTGGTCTGCAATTTTAGAATCTGCCACAAGAAATGAAACTTTAAAAAAAATGACTACCATACGTCGTTTCCGAAAAAATACTGGGTTTTGAATACCTTGTCGGTTTAAAGTTACAGCTCGTCAAACTTTGGAACGCAATGAAAATGGCTTGTTTTATCTTCCGTTCCTAAAATGTAGGTTATTGATTAATTTTAGTTTACGTTGAACAAATCAATGCGAATCATCATTAACCTTTGCTTTTAAAAAACATATCGAAATGTGAAAACAGCTGCGTTTCACTGATTTATGTAAAAGAGTCAGCTATACAAAACAAAAGCGTAAAAATAATCTAGTTAACATTGATAACTGGAGAAATGGCCGACCAGTGTTACACCTTACTTAAATTTAGCATAACACAACCATTGAAAAGAAAAACTATTGACGTTTTGCATCGACGTTCAAATTAATCATTAATCTAAATTTCAGGAACTGACGATAAAACTTACATCGCAGATAAGTCATTTTTGCTGCGTTCTAATGTTTAACGGGCTGTAACTTCAAACCGAAAAAAAGATTTTTAAAAACGGATTTCACCAGTGGATTTTTTGCATTTACAAAAAAAGTTTTGTATCACGTGACTTACTCCGTATTGAAAAAAATTGCATTCAAAATGGCGTATTCGAAAATGGAGGGCCAAATTTTCAAACACAAACTTCAGTAGATTTTATTTTCATTGTGTTTTGAAGTATAACATCACTCGTTTGTTAAATATTTTACCGTACTCGGACTTCTGGAACACCCGGTATATGTAAAAGAGTAAGCACTTTAGCGTTCGCAGTATTAGTCATATTTTATTCTAATTCAGAAAATGAATCTCAATAATCACTTGGCCAAAATCCTTAAGCAATTTCAAAATGGCGGCCATTCAAAGTCTTAAAAAAATTCGTAACGTTTTATGAAAATCAGTTCAACATCGTTATCGACGTGGACAAGTCTGTTCTTGCGTTTGAAAATGGCGTTCCGGAATGTAAAAAATGCACAGCTTTTCATATTACAAATTCTTGAAATTATGATTTCACTATCATTATCAGCGTTAAATTATCTGCATAAATTACAGTTTAAAATTTGCAATATTTAATATAAAAATGAACATGTGAGCGTTCAGTGGGGAAATTTCATGAAAATCGGACAATTAGTTTAGTAGCCATCTATGTTAATGTAGATACAACACGACCGGACAATAAAATCCAATTTTTAAATCAAGGGAACCGCAACGGATAAATCCATCAGAATTTTGAGCCATTTTTTTCATTTCCATTATACACACCTACTTTCTTTAATTTCGTGTAGTAAGACAGTAAACTCAATTTAAGATTAAATAGGAAAAATGTTTCTTTAAATAGTTTTAATTTAGATGTGTAATTTTGCACGCAAATTTTTTTTCAAATTTAAATTGAACACTAAACATGAGTCAAGATTAGAGCTTCCATAACGTTTTCTTTGAAACCGATAGAGCGTCAAAATCAGGGCGTCGGGGGGTGATGGGTACAAAATCCCGGACACCAAATTTTATTGTAAAATATACTAAACTGAAATAAAAAATGCAAAAAGTATGTCCTATTTTACGTATTAAGGTTCAAAATTGAAGGGAAAAATATTTACAAGTTTATTTTTATTTAAAAAAATACCATTTTATTTAAACGTAACACTTTTTAGGAACACAGAGCACTGATAATTACACTAATTTTCAGAACTTATTACAAAAATAAAAATATAAAGGCCCAATCTAAAGATAGTGTATCATTATTAAGTTCCACTGGGTCCAGCTCCAACGGTAGAACATTTATATTTCTCACTGCTACAAGTTTTCTGTCAAAATTTATTGTTGATTTTAATTAGGTTATAAAACTCAATGCAAGAAAGTTTGGTTTTCAATTTAGCATTCAGTAAGCGTCCAACAGTAGTAACATTTACACTGCCTCTGTCTGTTGACCGGATATTATTTGCGATTGAAAACACCCTCTTCACTGGTGCAGAAGTTGCAGGTAGACACGTACAAAAACTTTAACTTGAAAACCTCTTACCATCTTTCGATTAAAGTAGTCTTAACTGTATCTGCTTTAGATTCCCAAATAGGAATCAAATTTTGGATCACTGGTTGAAACAAGTTTTTCAAATAACTCAAACCGATGGATTTTTGATTCCAGCACCCTTCTCCGGATAAAGTGAAAATCGCGGGGACTGTTCAGGGAAAACCCGGACGAATGGAAGCCTTATTCAGAATTCTTGACGTAAAAAAAAAGATTTTAATAAATTAGGCTGCATTTCCGGTTATAAATACCGTACCAAATTTTCGGGAAAATCTGAAAAAATAATTTTTTGCCTAAGTTAAAGTTAAATTTGATCAAAATCGTTAAGCTTGTTTCTGAAAGCCGTTATAAACCAACCTAACCAAAAATATCTTGAAATTAATTTTCACGCTGTTATTTTTTTAAACATCGCAGAGACAAAAAGTAAACAGATATTTGTTACAGTTTCGACTAATTTCAAATGAAGACGCTACGAAAAATTGAAACGCTACCGTTTAAACGCCAGCGGCACTACTCCGCACAACTGTCGCTCTACGAGTGCAATAAACTTTACATAAACAGCGCCAGCGCCGTCGCGCAACCTTGCGGCATCCTTGACATTCGTGAAACCGCAAGACGAATGGTTCCTGAACTGCATTGCGGACACGCTTTCAGTAATGTATCCAATTAAGGTCACTGGAACACAGGAATAAGTTTTCCAGGCAATTAACAGCATCGCACAGATGCTAGCTGATGTATCTGTGTTCGGTTTGATGCGTTTGTTAATCTACGGTCGGATGTAATTGAAAGAGTTTAATTAGTTAAACAACTGGCAACGCCGTGACTAAGCAACTCCATTGTTGGCACTTTCTCTGGACAGATTGATTGAATTAAGAATACAAGCGCAATTATTTAGACATTAAGACCAACTGGTTTTGGAAATATTTAGATCTGTTTCTGACGACTTGGTACGTTTGGTTGGCTTCAATAATTGGGGATTAAGTGCACAAACTTCCTACTATTCTAAACTAAGAAAAATGTTAATGTTTTTCTACCAAGTATGGTGATCTTGAATTTTTATGTCGATATTTCTTTTTGTGCTTCCTGTAATTAATGTGCTTGAGCCTGTACACATTGAAGCCTATAACAAATTAACCGATTGACGAAATGGTTTTGTAAATATAGCCTGCTCATATTTCCAAGACTATTTTTTAAAATAATTTTTTATTTTCATTCTCAAAATCAACTATAACGATTTTTAATAAATTTTTAATACATTTTTATTTCTTGTGTCTGTTCACACAGCTGGAAGAACTGAAAGAGTTGACCAACGAAATTTAGTTTTAGAGTGTATTTGCTCGCACTTCAAGAGGAAATAATTTCCATTTTAATGTTTTCTTTGGTCCCAAAACCTCTCAAATTCAACAAAAAAAGCATTTTCTCAAAACGATACTGAAATTTCAATTATACATAAATATATCTAATCACCTCAGTGAACCTTGAACTCAACTTTAATAAAGAAAAACATTTTCATTCGCAGTGCATATTAAATTAAATATTACCTTAATAGTAATATTGTAACCATCATTTAGGCTGAAGATACTTTCATATATAACATAAATAACAGAATTACTTCCGTAAGTGATTAATAAGAAAATTAAAGAAAAACCAACAGTTTGTAGAGGAATAAGAAGAAAAAAACATTCGAAGAGAGAAGTTTAACAATTTGAAGAAGGCAATTAAACGATTATTTTTGTGAAACAAATTAAATAACTTGTGACAGCGTTGTAACTTCCGTTTTATTCATGATTAAACTTAATTTACTTCACAAAAAATATTTAAAAAAATCTGATAACATAAGCTTATAAAAAACATAGTCAATGATACTTGCTCACTATATATATATATATATATATATATATATATATATATATATATATATATATATATATATATATATAGAAAGCTTCGATTCTGTAGGTAACTCCCCGAGTTCCACACGTTTTTTTTATTCTTGAGCATCAAATGCATTTCAAAAGGAGCTCTTAAAGTACATTATACAAACGGTACAGTCCGCGTTGCGGCAGTACAGACGATAAGAATGACATCCACTCAGTAGTCAGCTTTTTAACTTCGAAGAACAAAACACACAAGTTTACATCTAAACAGTCGATATTAATTTTACAAAGAAACAAAGCTCCTATGGACCCTCAATACATAACGTGTTTTCAAAGCTTGACTATTCAAAAAAGTTTGTTATTAATACCAAAATTCGAGTAAAACTAATGCGTAGATGAGCTAAAACTTACTTTGGTCTTTAGCAATGTGCGCAGTCCGACAGACATTAGTAAAAACTTAAAATAAAATCAGACTGAAAGATAGATTCGTTGATATCTCAAGATCGTTTTAATAAGTGTCACGTTTTAAAGTTGGTAGTGATGTTGGATTCTGCGCTTGCAGAAATTTATATCGGTAGTTATAGTAAAATATCAGTTGTTTTATGTTAATTTTGTAACGATCAGCTGATTTAATGGAACAGCTGATTGTCTATAATAAGTTTTAGGTTATGTAGTTAAAAACTGTATTAATTTGTCGTGTTTTCGAACAGATTATAGTAATTAAAATAAAAAGGAAGAGAAAATATGATACGTGATTTTTATTTTTGATTCAAAATAACAGACATTTTTTACAGGCCTACTTCATATTATGATCATAAAGTAAACTTTGTAAAACGTCTAATTGTTGTCAAAAACAAAACTAAAAAAAAAAAACAAAATTACGGAACAACAATCAGTCACACTTTACGAAGCGTCCACGATCACCACTTCAGAGGTCATTTTTTTACCAGTTCTGTGAGAAACCGATTTTTATTTCGTCAAGCGCCCGGACCTCCAGTCAAGGTCGTGTCCGGCGTCCGCAGGGGTCCTGGCTGGGTGTCCTACTCTTCCAGTATCCAGGGCGGAACGACGGTGCTCGCCAAATAATGAAAACTCGTCCGGAAAGGAGAACCGCGACGGATCCGAATTGGATTCTAATAATTAGAAAGCAAAAATTGAAATGAAGTAAATGAACCTGAATGGGAATTGAATGAATTTCATTCACAGTGTCTCGGGCGAGGTGATTATGTTGAGACGGTTCATCTCTTACAAAGCAATCTCGCTCAAGTTCAATGTAATTAAGGACTAATATAGACCAGTAGTTCTAAGAAGAGTAGACCTCGCGGTATGTTCTTAATTTATTGCCTGGCCGCTGCCCCTCGACAACGCTCTGACGCGCTCGTCATTGTGTTCCGCCAGTTTAACCGGTATCCGTAATATTTACGAAAAATATCACTGGATATTGGAATTTTATGTTCTCTCTACACGAAGCTGTCGAAATTAAAAAACTTTTTGCAGTTCAGCCAGTATTATAAGAAAACACGAGCAAATACACTCTCAACGTTTTTAGAGCCCGCCATCTTGAAACGGAAGTGAATAGAAGAAATTGTAACGCTCAAGTCATTTGAGTTTTATACAAATCGTCGTACCAAGTTACAAAGCAATCGGTCAATGCGTTTAACCAATCCTGCGTACACTCGACATCTTTAAATCAGTGGCCGCCATCTTGAAACAAAAATGAATGGGAAAAATCTTACACAAGTATTTTGGGCTTTGTACAAGGTACATTTGTATCAAATTTCAAAACAATCTGTCAATACGTTTGTCCAAAATTGAGTGCACTCGTCATCGTTAAATCAGAGGCCGACATCTTGAAACGGTTGTAAATAGGAAAACAATGTTACATATACGTAATTTGGTCTTTATATAATATATCTTCGTACCAAATTTTAAAACAATCGAACAGTGCATTAGGCTAAAACTGCGTACACTCGTAATTGTAAATCATAGGCCGCCATCTTGAAATGGAAGTGAATGGTGAAAAGTCTTACACATTCGTATTTTGGGGTTCATACAAGGTACTTTGTATTAAATTTCAAAACAATTGGTCAATGCGTTTGGTTACAACTGCGTAACAAAAGAACTCACAAACCAAATGATACTGTGATTAAAACGTTGCAGTACACAGGTGTCTGTAGTCACGGGACTCCTGAATGAAGTAGGCCTAACTGCATCATACAAATCTTTTTATTTTACAATATTATTAATAAAAAATTACGATATTTTTAAAGCTTCATAATGGCCGACATTTTGAAACTGTTGAACGGATTTCGCAGTAATTAGCTTGTCTAAACTATAACCATAATCGATTTTTGTGTTAGAATCGAATCGTTTCACAGTTAATTGTTAACGTTCAAATGACATTAAAAAATGATCTAGAGGTAAGGATCGGCGTTTGTTTCGAAGTCTTAGTCTTGCCGTGATAGCAGTTACAACCCGTTAAATATACATTGCTTTTGAATAAGCATAGTTTTTTTCGATATCCTTAGAGAAATAATTTTTAATCATGTGGTACAAAAATCTTACTTCACTGACCAAATCTGTAAAATTTCTTTTGAAAAATACACTCACTTTCAAATAATACGTCACGCAGCTGTCTCGCTGACCAGTTTGAGCGAATCAATACACTGCATAACTTTATCTTACACTTTTAAAATATTAGTTATTAAATTAAAAAAAACATTAAAAATATAAAAATATCCAGTCAGGTTAATTTTCGTACTGTAATGGAGTGTGAACATTTCAATCCCATCCTCGGTGGCCTAGTGGATAGCGTACTAGGCTTTCACCCCGAGGACCCGGGTCCGATTCCCGGTCAGGGCTTGGCATTTTCATACGCTATAAATCATCCCATCGTCTGCATTAGTCCCAGTGTGCACAATAGTCGGACGTTAAACACAAAAAAAAAATCAAACGATAATTTATGCAATTAACGCTCATATCGATCATAGAATCATATTAAAAAAAATATTTCAAGAATTATGATTTTTTTTAAATATATGAAATAGCCGCCATTTTGAAACGGTTGAACCGATTTTGTTTAAAAACGAATTTGTACAAGCTACTAATAAAATCCAATTTTGCTGTGGGTTTCGAAACAAACCGGCATAATAATTTATGTTTAATTTAAACTATGTTTATCTACGCATTTTAACGAAGATTACAAATGTACAAAAAATCTTTAAGAAGTAAAAATAATAATTTGAAATGTTCGCCATTTTAAAATTGTTGGGCGGTTTTACTGGGTATCGAACTTGACCAAGCTATTACCAAAATCGAATTTTTTACCAAATCTGATCGAAAATCATATTTAAAGGGCTTAATGAATGTAAGATTAAGCTAAAAACTTTACTGGACAAAACTGCCAGTAACTGCAAATAAAATACACATTTTACAGTAGCGGAGGTGTGGTGGATTTTATTTTAACTAAATCGCTTCAACTTGCATTGTAAATACGAAAATAAAAGGCTGTCAAATTAAATTTCTTAATTACATCAGGCATTTGAAAATTATAGGAACTAATTCATGCAGTTTTTAACGCTGAACTCATTGGTCAAAGAAGATTTTCAAAAATATTTAAAACATAAATTTATGAATTTTTGATCGGGGCTCATTTTAAGATCTGGGTCATACCATGATGGCCGTAAAAATTCTGTAATAATCGAATAATATGCCTGAAAAAAATCGATTTTGATATATCGATGAGTGAATACGTTATTAGGTTTTCTGAACGCAAAAAAGTATATTTTACTTGAAGCCTGTGATTGTTTGCGTATCAGTGTTGCTTTCTGAATCTACATCGCTGGAATCGATTCGATTAAATTCGACTGTAGTTATGGTTCGAGATCACTTTAAATAACAATCGCGGCACGTAACTGCTTCGCTCTCTTGGTAAAATAGAATTTCCAAAAGTAATTCTTATCTTACTTTATTTTTGGAACTCTGATTTCACAATAATAAACTGTTTAAAATTGGCATTTAAAATTTTTAAATTACATTAAAATACAATGGAAAAATGTGCCCTAACTTTAAATGTCTCAATTGCATCAGGTTTTGAATATTCAAAAAGCTAATTTATGGCGATTTTGACGCTAATTACAATGGTGAAATCAGATTTTCAAAATTATTTATGACAAACAAGTTATGCATTTTTTAAAACATTTACTGCAACACATGATTTTGCTACTTTGTGTTACAAACACATTAAATGCGCGTTGAAACTGTTTATTTATTACACGTAACATTAAAATTAACATGTGATTTTATTACACAGATAAAATCAGCTGTTATTAAACTAGCAAATTAATGTGATGCACAGCTGTTTAAGGATATTTATCAAACGTGTAATTACATTCGTATAATTCCGATTTCTTAGTTCGATTTTTTTGTACAGGTACCGTTGCATTTATAAATAGAACTAGCTGCTACCCGTCACGGCTTTGCCCGCAATCATAATATACATTAAAGATAATAAAATTTATAGTCTATTTTGAAAATCAGAATAACTTTGTTTCAGTTTAATATATTTCTGTATACAATATTGTAAGATTTATGGTTTTTGGCCAATACGTATAAACTTCTGCTACTCGACACTCTAGAACAGGCAGCATATAAACTGACTGTGGGAGAAGCACGGAGTTCCCAATGTATTCCTGCTACTCTTTATGTCTGACCCTGCGACTTATTAATTGTAATTGATCACCCGCGGAAAACATTTTTTTAAAGAATACACGCTATTTTAAGCCAATTTTTACGAAACTATACTAACTCGATGTTACTATTTACATTGCATTGAAGATACTATTATTCCTTCTCTGATTTCCCGGACATGAGCATTCTTGTTATGTACGTGTACTTATTGCTCATGCGCGATACAGAATCTGACAGGCATTACTAAATTTTATGATTTATTATTGTGTTTGTGCTTGTTAACGAAACATCGTTAAAATGGCCGCTGTTATTTGTAAACTTTGCGATTTGCCTCTGTTTGAGTTTTCAGGTTGGAATTACGGTCGTGTTGTCGAATTTCTTATTAACCACGGTATCTTTAAAGAATCGTATTCGTGTTTGAAGTGCGGCAATATTTGCATTATTAATAAAGAAAAATTATCGTTTTGTTAAAACCGTGTACGTCGGAAGCAAAAACTGTCATCAGTTTTTTTTCACGCATTACCTTATTAGCCCCAACAACCGTGTCAGGTTATGGAGTTTTCTTCTTTTTTTTAATAAAGGGTTTTTTAATGCATCACCGTGTTAGGCCTAACAACAGTGTTAGTTAAGTTATGGAGTACTCTTTAAAAAAATTAAAGTTTTTTTCACGCATCACCGTGTTAAGACCAACAACTGTGTCAGTTAGGTTACAGGTATTCTTTAAAAATAATAATAAAGGTTTTTTTTCACGCATCACCGTATTAGGCCCAACAACCGTGTCAGTTGGGTTATGGAGTACTCTTCTTAAAAAAAAGAAATTAAGGTTTTTTAATGCATCACCGTGTTAGACCTAACAACCATGTTAGTTAAGTTATGGGTATTTTTTAAACAAAATTAAGGTTTTTTTTCACGCATCACCGTATTAAGCCTGACAACCGTGTCAATTAGGTTATGGAGTACTCTTTAAAAAAAAAAAAAAATAATGTTTTTTTTTTAATGCATCACCGTGTTAGGTCTAACAACCGTGTCAGTTAGGTTATACAGTATTCTTTTAAAAAAATGGGTTTCTTATCACCCAAAACCCGTGTTAGACGTATTTTTAGTGTTTTACCGATCTACAACATGTTACCGACTTTCGCGCGGTAGCAATTTTGAGGTTATGTTGGTCATTTTTATTTTCGATTTGTATCGTACTTCTCGTGGTTTCAGCACTTTTATATATAGGATTCTTGCTTTTGGGCACGTAATAAAGCGTTTTAGTAACAAAAATATCGAAAAATCCAGGTCATGCTACACTGCATATTTACCATTTTTTCATACAATGTAATTACATAAATATATGTAATTACATATATTTAATATTAATATACCTTTAATATTAATGTACCCTAATAAAATTGTATGTGTTATATATTCTGCACTCTGCGTTGAAAACATTAAAAAGTCTTAAATGAGAAACACCAGTGTGATTATTTGATCTAATGAAACTTAAAATAACAAAACTACAAACAATAAAGCAAACCAGACTTTCACAAAGAGAAAATACTTACAATTATAGTACTTTTTAACGTATCGTAATATGCACTCTGCGTAGGGATTTTTTTACATTTAATATTGAAAATTCAAGACAAAGTAACAAATTAGAGTCAGTTTTGACAAAAATTTTAACTAAAATAATTGAAAATGTAACATTAAAAGCAATAATTTTGCAATAAATAAAACACGAATTAAGATTCTTAAAATGGGATTAGATCTATGTCAATCACAGATACCTAAATCTCAGGTCCAGTAAACAGTAATTTAAACATATTAAACGTCACTATTGTATAGTTAACACATGCCTCAAAACTAAATACTACATAATTATGTTGGGCTGGGTAAGTAGTATAATGACGTTTTTTAAAACGGGAATAGGCCTATGTTTATCTCAGATATCTAAACCATTTTTGCACCAAGTTTCATTTCAATTGGTCCAGTGGTTAAAGCGTGATTGAATAACAAACAAACAAACTTTCAGAAATATAATATGATAAAGTTGTACTAAAGCAAATTATTCGTAATAGTTGTCTATAAACTCTGACGTTTTTGTGCGATATTATAAACATTTACATATTCACCATTTTGAAACCATGTGAGACAACAATTTTATTTTTTGTACTTCTATGGGTAAAGGAAATGGTAATGGTCACACGAATTATTATTTCAGTACCTTTATCTGTTCTTGAAATAGTAATAATTTTGTAAAAAAAGACAAAATAAAATGACACCTGGACAAAAAAAAGGAATATTTTTAAAGTAAATACTTATTTACACCCGGTGCGGCAAATTTTGTGGTGCAGTGAAATCGAATTGTGAGTAACGTAAAGAAAGAGTGTAGAATCAATGAAACAGCTGATGGTTGAAACAGCTGGTCATTACAGAGATGCCGGTCAGTGAGTAACAACATGTGTTAAAAAATCAAGCGACTTGTCCATAGATAGTCTAACCTAACCTAACCTAACCTAACCTAAAATAACCTAACCTCGAATATTGAAAGACGAGAATGGAATAAATATGAAATAAAATAATGGTAGAATTATAAGTTTAAAATGTTATATGAATGAAATAAGTGAAATATTATCATTTATAAATTTTGGTAATAATAACAGATACTATAATTAATAGACAAGTGTCGTATTTGGCACTAAGACTATAAAAACGTATAAGGTTGACGTCACAATTTATGTTAAACTACTTTTTTGTAGCGAATACTTCTTTACGCCCGGTAAGGCAACTTTTGTGGCGCAGTGCAATCGAATTGAGAGTAACACAATTGAATTAAGTTAGGTTCTTAAAATATTTTTTTCTTAAAAAAACAAATTTTCACTCCGAAGGCGCGTAGTCTCTATGCAACATTTTATTTTTTAATTTTTGGGCATATAATTATAACCTATATTCCTTAGGTTATTTTTGAACACAGTATTTGTTTATGTATTTATGGAGGGGGTGTAAACATAAATAATTTCAACGTCCCAAAATGTGATCTAGAGCCGCTCATTTTACGGTCTCGGGTCTTGATTACCGCTCCAACATCTTATTTTCCAATAGAAATACAGCAATAATTGTGTTGATATTTGCCACGCTGATTTTTTTTTTCAAGGGAATTTTCAAAAATGTTTTCTATCTTTCAATTTCTCGAAACTCTGATTTAAACATCATAATCGGCACAAATTACCATTTTAAATTACAATGGAATTTGAAAATTAAATTCTATTACGTTAAAATTTTACACGGGGAAATGAAATTTTCATAAAAGCACAAGGGAAATGGTCACGAATTCTTTAATATTTGGAACGACCATTTTGAGACCATTAAACGGATTTTGCTGGCTTCAAACTATTTACCTACCGAGTTTGAGTCAATTTCTACGAATTACGTCAATGCCAGGGCGCTAAAGAACTTAATCATGGCTGAAAAAGTTGTCTCCGACTTATTCTAAAACGTAAATTTTCTTTACTTCAAATCCGATAACACTGAATTACGTTATGAATCTTCATATATAACGTATAAAGTATGAAAAAAATCCGTTGAACTGGTTTTGAAAAATTACACAGATTTTTCTTAAATAATTTAAATCAGAATTTTTATGTAAAATTTAACGAGAGAAAATTTGTGTAATGTTTGCACAATATATTATTACATGCTATAAAAAGTTAATACAAAATATAAAAAGTTTTAATACACCGCTTTGGGTACTCGAAATATAAAATATTATGTTAATTATTGCAGCAGTAATTGTTGATCTTTAATGTAAAGTATGGAATATTTTAAGGTTTAATTCAGTACAATAAAACAATTCCTTTAGTTACAAATTGGTTCAATTTAAATCAACTGTTATTACAATGCAAAAATAATTAATAGATAAATTATCTCAGGGTGGTTTTCTGATACTGCAAATGGGGACTAAGCAGATTGTTAGTATTGTTCGAGATAACTTCTTACAAAGAAAAAACAATGTAAATTACCACAATTGTTATCGATAGTCTTTAATTATAGAGGGTTGGATGAATGGCAGTTATAGTTGGTCCAGAGCCAAGTTGGAATTGGGTCACGATTTCGACGATAAATTGTTACACTCCACTTACTCAGTATTCTTACTGAACGAAATAATTGAATTCATAAAATTTTATTTAAATTTACGCTAGCTACTTTTACACAAAAGTACCAATTTATTCGACAAAAGTTTCGTGTAAACACTTAAGGAAGTCTCGGTTCTACATCATTAATTAATATAAAAAAACGAGGATAACAACAAACCCTTCAAGTTGATCGACTCAACTTAATTATTTAATTATATAAAAAAGAAAAACTTGCGCGGTTGTTCTGACTGCGACCTTTTTGATACTTAACTCATAAAATAAAGAAGATTGTGGTCGTGAAGAGACGTAGGTTAGGTGTTCAAAAACTGTAAGGACTATTCCTCTGATGAGCCTGTTTTTATATGAACTCCCTTCCACAATAAATAAATTTGCTTAACTAACAATGGGAAAGCGTTAGTAGTTCCAAACCAATCAGCTTCAAAAATCACTTTAAATTTAAACTGCTTTTGCCGTTAAATTCCTGCAACGGTTGATATTTTTTTTATGTTTTACCTACTTGACGTCTAGCACATTTTTGAGTTCTAATATATATATATATATATATATATATATATATATATATATATATATATATATATATATATATATATATATATGTAATAGATTGTAAAAACTATCTTTTTCTTTTAGCGCTCTTCCTAAGCAACAATTTCGCTAAATTTTTAAAGCTAAACTTTTAGTAACATGTTAGATTTGTTATAATACAGATAAAGTAAGCGCTAAAATTACATTTTAGATCCTATGTTCATGTGTGTAGATACATATTATACATCTATTTCAAAAACCACTACTCTGGTTTCATTAAAACTTCAAGAATTATGCTCATATAAACATTTCTGACTGCCATTAGAATTAAAACAATTTTTCTTACTAAAATGTTCAATTTAATTTCGCCAGACAGATTCAAATACAAAACATTCTATACTGGAAATTGGATCTGCAATACAACTTCTTTCTGTATACAACTTCTCTGTTTAGTTCCACATAGAACCACCAGAGTGCAGGCGCATTCAATGATATGGAATTAAAAATTTTGAAGTACTTGTAAATTCTAATGAAAGTAAATTTTCCGAATCATTTAAAAAAAATAATACTGCCAGATAACTTATAATTTTATCGGGGACATTAAACAATAAAAAGATATAATTAATAAGTAGCAAAAATTTGTGTAGCCTTTTGTGAGCGAATTGCCATTGTAAAAAGATCTATTGGAGTAGTCATCATGCCAAGAATATATAAATAAATAAATATATATATATATCAACAGTTTCAAAATAGCGCCCATTTCAAACCTTTAAAAATTCATAACTTTTTTGTCTTAAATTAAAAAAAATGTATATAATTTCACCATTGTAAATTAAAATTTTGAATTTTCGAAATTTAATTTAGTTTGACTGTGGTCAGGGTTTATTTTAGTATTGTCAATGCAATTTAAACAATTTAAAAGTTAAAAAAAAAGATCTTAATGCTGTAATCACAGTTTCAAAAAAAGGATAAGATAACAAAATTATCTTAAGAAATCTGCTTCCATCACGTTAGAGCGTGACAACTGTGTACCGCGATTAATTTACTAAAAATGTGTACAGTAGGCTATATAAAATAAAATAAAATAAAAACAGTGTAATAAAACTAGGAGAATGGTACAACACGGTATACACGTTTTTGTACTTAAAAACATACAGGCTGTCAAAATTTCAAAAGAAAAACGTGAAATCGGCCCGATTATTTGAAATTGGTTTATAAGATTTTTCTTAGTCTATATTTACATTGACTGATAAATACTACCACCTTATTTATCAGTATGATGGTAGTAGGAATTTAAACTTTACTTTGGATAAACCATTAAAACTAAATTTTATCTCGATCGTTGTACTGTATGTACTTTTTTTGACGTAAAAAAAATCTTTTGCTCTTATGGGAAAAAATTGTACAATCGGTAAATAAACAAGTGCTGCGCTCTTCACAACAACATACGAAACGAAACTTTATACAATGATATTACCACACTCTAGCGGCGAAAAGTAATACTAAGCACTGTGCTGCTACCTTCAGGCAGAATGAGAAAGTAGATATTATTTAATGCTACAAAGAGAAAGTTGTGCGTGTTATTTCGTGTTTTCATTGTTTCTTGGTAAATGCCAGCTGTTTAGCCCTTCATAACGCTACCTAAGAGTTAGTTATAAAAAGTTTATAGTTTATTCAAAAATTCTGAACAAAAATCTTTAAAATAAGCCTTAAACCATCTTCCTACAATTTACCGTCTCAAAATATTGTTATCAAATTTGACCTTATGGATTGTTTTTTTTTTTGTTATTTTAAGGCGAAAAGCACATTGAGGCTATTATCGCCTCCCTAAATGTAAGTGTGAGAGTAAAGTGTTAAAGTTATAAGTGTAGTGTTGTAAGTGTGTTTTAGACTCGGGTGCTGCGAGGGACCCTCTAAATCCTCTCAATAGGTGCAGTTAGTCTGCACCCCACTGGACCTTATGGAATTATGTATATGTGTGCGTGTGTGTGTGTGTGTGTGTGTGTGTGTGTGTGTGTGTGTGTGTGTGTGTGTGTGTGTGTGTGTGTGTGTGTGTGTATTCTACGCTCAGGATTGACACATTTATGACCCTGAGTCTTTTATCTTACTATGATTACAGCTCCAATAGATAATTTTCCAATGGTAATTCCTTAATTTGTGTAATAGCTCACAACTGCCGCACTGCAATACAAATTTCATCAATATCGGTCCATTAATGCAGGACATATAGCCTACAGAAACACGTGATGGACCTTACAGTTACATTTTGGTCGCAAATTACGATTTCGAATGCAATATAGTTCTACTACAGAAATAAATATAGTTTCCATTAACGACGAAACAAAATGGCCGCTAACTGTCTTATCCACGGACCGTGGAAGAGTTACTCTTTGACCTTTTTGCCTTGTTTCGCACCGCCATGACGAAAAAATTGCCAGTTTTCCGGACGTAACGACATTTTGGAGGTCAAAGGCGAAGTTGTTTGACATCGTTCCGTAACTGTTTCGAAAAAATCCTAATTTCTCAGACACTTCAAAACTTAGACGAAATTATGTAGGGAATTATTTGAACAAATTGATTCAGTCAATTAGTAAGTTGGATATATTTTTCAGTGAAAACTTCTTTATTATTTTTTTTTTGTTTAACGTCCGACTATTGAAAAAAAACTTCTTTAAGCGGGCTTATCAATTTTTATATTAGGGAAAAAATGGAAGCTTGTGATAGAACGAATAATATGTAAAAAAGCGTTAGGATTGCTTTATACACTTAATAGCATCCTTGAAGTGAATAAAGTCTACTAGTTAGTTGGTTGCATTCGTGGCTCAGTGTTATGATTTCTTCTTTAAAGTACGTGGGTTCAAAACCCACTGCTGACTTAATTTTTTTTTACATTTATAATTATTTGTTTAAAATTACGTACAAAAGTAAGTTCAATGATATTTTTAAAAAAATAATTAATACCAGTATATAGTATACCTGACACAACTAGCACAAAATTGTTTAGAACGATTACAGTTAAATTACATCTTCCACACAGAATATAAATAAATTAGTTTATGAATATTTAGATAAGTATCCAACGCCTTTATAGTACATGCCCAGCTAAGCCATCATACATATTATTTCTCGAGTCAACATCCCTTTTTCTCAGCACATACTTGTACTTACAGGCATAAATGAGGTATCTTTAGAAAGATATTTTAACCTGCTTCTGACATTGCAAAACGATTTTACGCTAAAACGTACTGTTTGTAAGTTTTAACTGTTGTAATGACACATTACACTGTCATTGGTAAAACGGCATCATGTATGCGCATGCGCGGCATCACAAATCGGAGAATATTTTGTATATTTTACGAAGCTAATTTATTAATCACGAATAGACAATCCCATTAAAAATGCACACTTTTTCCATAACGTGTTTAGAACAATTTCAATATTTACTTAAAATTCATTAAACTTATAGGTTATGTGGCCCTATGACAGTCCCTTATCCCTGCCCGTCGAACAAGCCGGGACATGCATTTAGAATACCAAACACATGTTTTGGACACTGTTTTTACACAAATATATTTGTGATTTCTCTTTCCATTGCGCAGTTGTCTATTGTTAATAAGGACATCATAAAGTACGAAGTACAATTAAAATATCAAAGTACAGTTAGAGGTTATTGTGGACTTCGTGATATACCAGGTAAGAAGCAAACATAATGTTCTAACATTTCGCATTTATTTACTTATTTGTATTTATATATTACGAATTCTCATTACAACTCTCTTTAACAACAGGTTAACGTAAATATTACGGTCGGTGACAGTCATAAATTTGTGATTATTATTTCAAACCGATCGCTTTTCGATTTCTTTTTTAAAATTGTTTTCCTTTCCTTCCAACTACCGCCCTCACACTAACGACTACTCTTATTCAAAAGGCTGTGTTTACTTAAAAACTTTCATAGTGTGAAATTTCGCACGGGCCCAATGGTCACCATTATTAGAGCATTAACTGTTGGATATATTGCACAAGATTGATGTTTTATGTTTGTAAATGATGTTCTTTAATATCAGCTGTGTATGATTTCAATTTATCACAAAAACCAGTTGGATTTAATTGGACCTAAACAATACAATTACTTTACTCAAACGGTTGACGTTATCACTTGTCTGGGGCAGTCCCCCCCCGCGACTTCCACTTTTTGTTAAACTAGTTGTTCAATTTACGTAGCCTACAGTAGCAAACTGTTGTTTAATCGGTTGAGCTGTTATAAAGAAATAAATTACCGATACAAAAAGTGGAGGGGGTAATGGCGGAGGACTGGTGTAAGACTAGCAGTGTAGTTGCTTAATTAACGTACGGTTTTCCGCCAATTTAACCGTTAACCGTAATATTAATAAAAAGTATTATCGGACCAACTTTATTGGAAATTTTATGCTCTTTCTCCGTGAAACGGTCAAATAAATTATTATAGCTTTTGCCGTTCAGCCAGTATTACAGGAAATAACCACTACATTTTAAGCGTTGAATCACAGTCCGCCGTCTTGAAACGGAAGTGAATGGCAAAAAGTATTACGTATGTCTTTCGAGCTTTGTACAAGGTACATTCGTAAAAAATTTCAAAACAGTCGGGTAATCCGTTTAATTAAAATGACGTACACTCGTCATAGTTAAATCAGATTCCGCCATATTGAAACGGAAGTAAATAGGAAACAAAATTAGAAATACGTCATTTTGGTTTTATAAAAAATTTCAAACAATCTTGGCTAAAACTGCTCACACTCGTTATAGTTAAATCAGAGCCCGCCATATTGAAACATAAGTGAATGGGAAAAGGTCTTACACATACACCTTTCGGAATTTATAAAGGGACTTTCGTATCAAATTTCAAAACTATCGATCAATGCGTTTGGCCAAAACTGCGTAAACTTGTCATTCTTAAATCAGAGGCCGTCGTGTTAACACAGAAATAAATGGGAAAAAATCTTGCATAAAGGTCGTTCGGGCTTTATATAAGGTACCTTCTTAGCGAATTGCAAAATAATGGGTGGTGAATGTGTTTGGCAAAAACTACGTAACAAACGCACAAACCAAATGCCGAACTGTCGAGTTGAAACAGAAACCTCGCTTTGCTTGGTCAATAAAATCCCTAACACACAATCACAGATGCTCTCTCTCTCTCTCTCTCTCTCTCTCTCTCTCTCTCTCTCTCTCTCTGTCTCTGCCTGTCTGTCTGTCTGTCTGTCTGTCTGTCTGTCTGTCTCTCTCTCTCTCTCTCTCTCTCTCTCTCTCTCTCTCTCTCTCTCTCTGTCTCTGCTCTCTGTCTGTCTGTCTGTCTGTCTGTCTGTCTGTCTCTCTCTCTCTCTCTCTCTCTCTCTCTCTCTCTCTCTCTCTCTCTCTCTCTCTCTCTCTCTCTCTCTCTCTCTCTCTCTCTCTCTCATTTTCGATTAACTTCAATTTCAAAATCTTTCAACTTATACAAATTGCCTAAAACGTAATCCCTGTTAATCCTTTTTTAGGATTTTTACTTGCGTTTATATTACTCTGTGCAGTTATTCCTAACTGCATACAAATAATATGAATCGACTTGGAGCGAGACACTAATCGTAGATGCCGGATAAGATTTTGGCAAACGTCGGAACAATACTTCTTCTAAAAGCAGTCCTGTTGAGTGCGAAGGGGGGTGTACACTAGTTTTCATTGTAATTCACATTTTTCTACCTGCAAAGGAACACGAATTAACATTAATATACACTGACCAATCCCAAATGCTATCAACAACCTTTCAGACTTAAATTTATCTTTAAACTTTTGCCGTATTTGTTATGGATGTGTGATGCAGTTAGAATAGCGTATTGTTGAATAGCAATGGATGCGACCAAAAGCTTACTACCTGTTGTTAGCCACACGCGTAAAGGTTCTTGAATAACACGCATGCGAAAGATCCTGCATTACGGAAATAGTCTACCTGTTACTTCTATCCGGGAGAACAGGGCACTGTTCTTACAGGATACTGTTCATCCACCCTCTTGTAAATTACGTTGTAAATAGCCATTATGAAGGAATTTAATATTTATCTTTATCAGAGATCACAATCGTGTACAACTATAATCAAATAATACTTTATACATTGTCACTGAAAGTTTAAATTCTCCCGGGCAATACTACCTAGGTCAGAAAGAGAAGCTTTAGATCGAACACACTTTTAGGGCTTCAAAATGCAAAGGCTTTGCAGCAAAATAGAAGTTATAAGGTTATGCCAACAAGCGGACATCGGGCATACCAATTTTACCAAGACAATGGTTGAATTCAAGAAATGTTGAAATTCATTCAATTATTTTTGTGTTTTAGTATATATTTGTTATGTTTAAAAAAAATCCTTTCAAAAAAATATTTTTTCATTGCAACATTTTCTAAACATTTCCCCTCTTTTAGCCCTCAAGAGGATGAATTACGGAAAATGCTAAAATATGTAGCCTATTTGTGATTTAGAATACTTTTGTTACGTTTCAAGAGAATGTGACAAAAATATTTTCCTCCAATGCAAATATTTATATCTATTTTATACATTTTTTTCTTTTAGGGAATGAATTCGGAAAAATACTAAAATAAGTGTTTCAGAATATGTAGGCTCTATCTGAAATGTACGATTAAAAATATTTTTCCAATGTAAAATTTTATGTCCTCTTTTTGCATTTTCCACCCTCTTTTAATCTCTTTGGGGATGAATTTCGGAAAATGGTGAAAAAAATATATTTCATTAATTGTGTTTTAGAGTAATTATGTTAAGATTCAAGAATATCCAAACAAAAACATATTTTGTAAAAACTATTTTACCCTCTTTTTACTACTTTAGGGGTTCAATTATGCAAAATCGTTTCTTAGTAAGCGTCTACGTTATAAAAAAAAAATGTATCCACAAAATTTCAAGTCTTTATATTTCCCTCTGATGTGATTAAAGCAGCAACTAACTAATGGATGTCAGTCAGGACTTCGCATCGCATCATATGTATATATATATATATATATATATATATATATATATATATATATATGTGTGTGTGTGTGTGTGTGTGTGTGTGTGTGTGTGTGTGTGTGTGTGTGTGTGTGTGCGTGCGTGCGCGCGCGCGTGTGTGTGTGTGCGCGCGCGTATGTATACACGTGTGTGCCTGTATGTGTATTTTAGCACACTTTTTGTAATTTAAGTTCTATTTGATTCAAACTTTTCACGAAAATAGATTTTAGAAATATCTTGGACCAACTCGTTAACCAGCAAAATTCGTTCTGCTGTTTTAAAATAGCAAAAGTTTCAAAAGTTTTACAAAAACGTAACTATTCTGTCTGAAATATTTTTCCAAAATATGATTTCACCATCGATATCAACGTTAAATCTGCTTAATTTAGTATTATTTTTTAATTTTCACAATCCGTTGAAATTAAGAAAAGTTAAATTTGGAACTAATTAAATTACCGCCTTCGTAATTTAATTTCACGTTTCGTGCGGTCAGGGTTCGTTTTGGTTTTTTCGTACTAGATTAAAATGCTGTAAATGAATGTTTTAACGACAATTAAGATGGCGAAATCAGAATTTCAAAAAAAAAAATTAAAGATAAAAAAGTACACGTGTGGAACACGGACAGTTACAGACAGAAGCGAAGCTTTTGTTAATGATATCTTTGCTGAATATATAATTAGTTTGAAGATTTTTTTAGAAATATCTTGCTTTTCTTAAATAAATAAATACGTGAACCTAGCTTAGATATTATTTACTGTAGTTATAGTAAATAATTAACAGCTGATAGTTATAGTAAAAGATCAGTTGTTTTATAATAATTCGTAACAGCTGATTTCATTGAACAGCTGATAGGCTATAATAAGTTTCAGCTTATGTTGCTAAAAACTAGCAATATTAATAAAAAATATTATAAACGTTTATATTAATTTCGAATGTATTATAAACGGTTACAACATACACTGTTTTTCAACTAAGGAAAAATATCGAAACCAAAACAACACAACGTTTTCATATAAGTACTGTTATCGAAAAGGAAAAAGAAAAAGAGACAGAAATAGAGACGGAATTTGTTTGCTCGTTTCCGTTACATATTTCTGTTTCATTAAAAAGGTTCGCTTTTTTTCTATTTACTCCTCTCGTGAAATCTAACATTAAAAGCTTCAAAAAAATACTTTTAGGAATTCGCTTCCGTTACGTCCACGAGACAGGTGCGTGCAACGATTATTTAAAAACAAAACAAAACAAAAAAGTATATATATATATATATATATATAAATGTCTGTTTGTGCGATGTTATTCAAATATCTTACTTTTAGAAATTTACTTACATATCGCACTGTAATATCGCATTGTTGTTAATAATTTTAAGATTATAACATTAAAAATAACAATATCTACAAGGCCGTGGAAAGTGTTTGCACTATTAACATACTGCACAGCTAATTCCCACCGTGACTGCAAGAAGTATGACGAAAACGTCTTCTTCGTTATAAGAAAGTAGTGCATTTCATTGCGTGCTGGCCCATGACCTTGAACACATCCCGGCACTAACTTTCTCACTTGGCGCAGACCGCAGTTACGACCGCAGCCTCTGATGGTCTGACCGCCGCCCGCAGTAACAATTTTATGCTTTAATAATTCCGTTTTGACCTAACCTCTAATGAACACAGCTACCGTCATCTGACGGATGTGCTGTTATTAAATTACCCGCTTCTTATACCGTTCTGGGCACTGGGCACTGGGCACTGGGCGTATTTGTAATAACTTATTAGAGGATTTTCATTCGAAAATGATTTATTGGAATGGCCATCATCGTAACGTTCATACCCGGAACCTAGAAATGAAAGTAGATCATGACTTTTAGATTAATTTTTGAGTCGTTAAAATTTTATATTGTAAGGAGCGGGACAAGTTCTGCTTCTTCTTTTTGCAATATTCTACAACAATGGGATCACAATGGCTGCGTTTAACAAGTAATGTTTAATTTTACCTTTTAATTCAAAATTGCATTGAAAATACAAAAATGAACCCTGACCGCCGTCAAATTAAATTTCTTAGTTTCAACGGATTAAAAAAATACAAAACGCTAATTCAAGCAGAGATTTTAACAATGATTAGTATGGTGGAAAACGATGATTTCACCATAAAAATAAACTTGTTTCGATTTGCACCAAAATATATAAACAAAATTTCATAAAAGTGACAAAAAGTTATGAAAAAATCGGTTTACCATTTGCTTCGTCACAATTCTTTTTCATTATTGCATCGAAGTTTTTAATATTAGCTTTGGTAAGACAAGTGAATAGAAAAAAAGTCTGCCGAACGGAAAAATGTAACGGATATATGGAACGAACAAACAGACGAATTTTGTCACTCTATTTTTGTCACTTTCTTTTTCTTCCTCATTTTCGATAACGCGTATTATATGATAATGTTGTGTTGCTTTGGTTTCGGTATTTTCCCTTAGTTGAGGAACACGTGCACGTTGTAACCGTTTATAATACATTTGAAATTAATATAAACGTTTATAATAATTGTTGTTAATATTGCTAGTTTTTAACAACATAACCTGAAACATATTATAGTCTATCAGCTGTTCAATGAAATCAGCTGTTACGAATTATTATAAAACAACTGATCTTTTACTATAACAACAGTAAATAATATTTAAGCTAGGTTGACATTTTTATTTATTTAAACAAAACAAGATATTTATAAACGTATCTACAAAATAATTTTATATGCAGCAAAGGTATCTTTAACAAAAGCTTCGATTCTGTCGGTAACTCCCTGAGTTCCACACGTGTACTTTTATAATAAGATTGCCGGTTTCGGTAAATTTATAATGCCAACATCAGATCACTATTATTCATTTAACAAAACAAACATTACTCATACTAACAAATTACACAACAAAATCTCAAAACAAATTAGAAAAAAAATCATAAATTCTTTTTTTCTTACAAGTTTCTAAAATTCTGATATCACCATCGTAATCCATGTTAAAGTTTATACGAATTAGCATAATAAACCATTCATGGTACCTCCATGGATTATAATCATGATTTTTTTAAAATGTTAAGTATTTATTATGAACATGTTATTATTTATAATATTATGTTTTTTGTTGAATGTGAAATGTTGGTGTGATTACGAAAGAAAAATTAAACAGAATTGCGAAGGACCAAATGGTAATTCAACTTGAAAGAACGAGAGTTCTAGACTCGGGACCCGTCCTGACCTCTAGATCACTTTTTGAGAGGTTGTTCAAATTTTTATGAATTTCACGCTCACGTTCGAAATTTTAATCAACAATCGATTTTGATAAAAGCTTGGACAAGTTCGTTACCCATCGAAATTAGTTTAACAGTTTCAAAATGGGGGTCATTTCAAATATTAAAAAGTTCATAAGATTTTATCTAAAAATCTTTCATCAATCTTATTTCACCATAGTAATTAACGTTTACAATTGCATTAACGTTTTTAATTGTCAAAATTCGTGGTAATTGTGTAATTTAATTTGACGGTGGTCAAGATCCACTTTTGTGCATGTAATGCAATTTGAAAGACGTAAATGCTAATGTATACAGATATCATTGCTGATTATGATAGTGAAATAAAAATTTTAAAAAGGGTGAAATATAGAAAAATACTTTTGGAAATTCGCTTCTATCACGTCAGAGAGACGTAAAATATTTTGCCGAGATTGTTTTGTACAGACAAACAGCAATAATAACATGAGAATATCAACATTGAGAAATAATTTAAAAAACAGAGCAGGAACATATACAAGAGCATTTTATCTCACAGCGTCCTCCCCCCCCTTCCACCCCGAGCCCGGCCGCGTCTTCATGTGAGAAAGTTATCGCAAGTGACACCAAATTATCGTAATATTTGCCGAGTGCTGTGCTGTGCGCACCAGAGCGAAGCGAGCCAGATGTCCTACCGACCTCGGCAAGGACGCTACCGCCCCGGGTCGTTGCTCCTGCCGGCCAGGACCAGTCATGTACCTGTGATTAACAGTTTAAGCTATGTTTATTGTCTTCAGGAAAAGATGCGAAATTCCCGGTAGATGAGTCATTGGTAGCGCGCATGCGCGGATTACACGTAACCAGAACTGGTTTCCTCGGTGACATAGAGTGTAAAAACACTCGTGATTTCATCTGTCAAACAGGATCTACTTTCTTACAATACGAAGTATTGAAACCGCGGCACGCAGCTGTCTCGCTGACGTGATAGAAACTGATTACTACTAGAACATCAAACATCGCAGCATATTCTTAACGTACAGAGCGCTCCACGACAACGCTCTTAACTATTTCCTCCAATTTAATCGATAACCGTAATATTTATGAAAAATGTTACTTGATCAATTTAATGCTCTTTTTCCATGAAGCGATCAAAATTATGTTAGGTTTTGCCGTTCATCCAGTATTACAGGAAATAACCAGCAATATCAACGTTGAATCAGGGCCCGCCATATTGAAACGGAAACGAATGGGAAAATCTTTCACGAACGTCTTTCGAGCTTTATACAAGGTACCTTCGTACCAAATTTCAAAACAATCGGCCAATACGTTTGGTCGAAACTGCGTAACAAACACAGAAACCAAATGCTGAACGGTCGAGTTGAAACAGAGATCACGCTTCGATTAATTTACAGTATTTATCTTACATTAAAAAACATTTCAATATAATAAATAGCATTAAAAACTACGTAAATTAACATTTTATCTTTTCATATACAATTGAAAGCACAAACATAATCCCTGACCGCATCCGCATTGAAGACTAATTTCATATTTTTAATGGTATTTGTACGTTAAAAATGTTATTTTTTGCAAATTTGTAGTGTTGATTACAATGATGAAATCAGACAGTCAAATATTATAAAATAAAACACGACAGCTAGTTTTTAACAACAATCTAAAACTTGTTATAGCTTAACAGCTGTTCAATGAAATCAGCTGATCGCTACGAATTAATATAAAACAACTGATCTTTTACTATAACTACCAAAATAAAAATCGAATTAAGGAATTATTTCATATACTTACATTGGTCAAACGTCTTCGTAGTTTCCGTAGTGTAGTGGTTATCACGTGTGCCTCACACGCGCAAGGTCTCCGGTTCGAGCTTCGCCGGAAACAGAGGAAATTTTAATTATAATTAATTCAATATGAGACTTGCAACGCGCACAATATACTGCTTTATATCAATATAAATTTGTGCACTCACATCACGCAAAATCCAACATCACAACCAGTCCTAAAACGTGATACTTGTTAAAAAATTAGACGTTTTGGATCGGCCGCCATTTTGAATTGGTTCTTTAACAAAATCATTTTTCGCTTTAGGTTTGAATCAAATGAGTCAAATTAGTAGCTCAAGCACACGCACGCATGCGCGTAAACAACTTTTTATATGTGAATGTAAGTCTAATATTTTTGTAGACTATAGAGCTCAAACGTATCTAACACCTTCACTTATATAGACTATATACATATTTATTATCCCTCAAAATGTTACTTAGACGTCAAAATCTGTGCTGATTTTATGGTTCCGGGTTTGGATTTTACACTGCTACAGCCATCCAATAGCTCATTTTTCCAACGGAAATTCGCTAAAAATTAATTTACCAAACCTTGATTTTCGAAACCAACGCACAGAAAATCATCCACACAACAAGTAACAAAAGAAGTCAACTTAAATGGCTCGCAATATGTCTACCACGGGGCCAGTTCTTCTTCTTCTCACAATATTCTACAACAATGGGATCACAATGGCTGTGTTTAACAAGTAATAAACAAGCCTCCTGTACAACAGTGCGTGTAACTAGATGTTGATCGAGAAGGCAGTGGCTTCTGAGAAGTGAAAGAAAATAGAATCTGGAAATAATAGAACTTGTTATACGTGTGTAAGGTTACATAAGGGCGTGCGTTATTGGTTTGGTTTTTTGTTCTTGCTCCGGAGTCGGTCTGCGCTTGCGCATTGTTAGGCAACCTACAATTAAAGTGTTTCCTGCAAACTTCAGGGATTTTACAACAAAGTGGGTAAACAATAGGATTGTTCTAGAAATGCGATATGTGAAAGCTACAGTAGCGAATTTCAACAAGAAAATGAGCTAATGTAGCGGCCATCATGGTAAGACCCAGATCCGGGTATGACCGTCGACTCTGATCTCTTGATCACTTTTTGAGCTTTCTAGGGGTGATTACAATTTACATGTGTAATTTTTTTTTTGGTGTTTAACGTCCGACTATTGTGCACACATGGGCTAATGCAGACGATGGGATGATTTATAGCGTATGAAAATGTCAAGCCCTCGCCGGGAATCGAACCCGGGTCCTCGGGGTGAAAGCCCAGTACGCTATCCACTAGACAACTTCGTTAACCAGAAAAATTCATTAAAAAAACTGTTTTCGTTATCGTAATCAGCGTTAAAAATTGCATAAATCAGAAGATTTAACTGTCAAAATCCGTTGAAATTAAAAAAATTAATTTGACGGTGTCCAAGTACATTTTCGTATTTTCAATGCAGTTTGAAAGGTTAAAAATTTCAGTATATGTAGATTTTAATGCTGATTGTGTTAGTGAAATCAGAGTTAAAAAAATAAATAAGAAAAAAGTACTTCGGGAAACAAAATCACTTCTATTATGTCAGAGAGGCATCTTCGTACCGTGGGAAGTACATATTAATGTACTTCCTTTATATTTTCTTACATTACGAACTACAAAGACATAAGCAACATGGCGATTGTGAAAAATCGTTCTGGAGACTTTAATGTATAGACACGTAGTGATTGTATAGTTGAGTACAAATCACCACAGTCGTAATTTTTGGCAGAAGCAAAATGGTAGTTGCTTCCAAATTTTGAACGAATTAAAATAAATATTAAATGGTGCGTAAAGGCTATGTGCCTTCGAAATTAATACATGTTAATGACTTGAAATTAAAAAATACATTTTTTTTTTAAAGCTGGATGGGAAGAAACATACACTCCCTAAAGTTGGTTAGGGAGAAAGTTGTTGTCAAAAACGAATGCTTTAAATCGAATCATTTAACGAGTATTTCATCAAACATTTGAAATCCACGTTTTTTTGTAACGTGTCATGTTTCAGGGCTGGTTGTGATGTTGGATTTCCCGCGTCGCGTGATGAGAGTGCACAATTTTATATTGGTAGTTATATTAAAAGATCAGTTGTTTTTATATTAATGCATAACGATCTCATTGAACAGCTTATAGGCTATAATGCGATTTAGGTTATGTTGTTAAAAACTAGCTATGTTTTAATAAAAGATCAGTTGTATTAATTCGTAACGATCAGCTGATTTCATTGAACAGCTGATAGGCTATAATATTTTTAGGTTATGTTGTTAAAAACTAACTATGTTAATTTGTCGTGTTTTCGTACAAATTATCGTAATTAAAATAAAAAAGAAGAGGCATACATGATACATGATTTTTATTTTTAGTTCAATGACAGAGATTAGATTTTTTTTTACTTCTATATTTCGTTAAAAGCTCCGCACACCTTTTAGGGCTTCATAAAGTTTTTTATGGTTTTTATTGCTACATTTTTTTGTAAAGTTTTCGTAACTATTATAGGCTTATATTGAATTGGCGAAAGTTTTATGCCATTTATTCAGTTCTTCATGTGATTAAAACAAATTGAAAGTAAGATAAAATTGAAACACACACACACACACACACACACACACACACACACACACACACACACACACACACACTAATAAATCAGTTTTCAAGCCCAGTCACGAAAACTAGTTTCGCTTTTCGTTACGGTGCAAATTCGATTTCACTGCTTCACAAAATTTGCTGTATTTAACGTAAAGGAGTTCACTACACCACAAAATATGCCGTATAGGGCATAAAAAAGGTACGCTTCAAAAATTATAAATATAAATGAAAGTTCTGCAAGCATAAGTTACTTTACTTTGGTTTAAGGGAACTTTTCTGGTCTGATTTTTTTTAAATTAAAAAATATTGATTAATTTCGTCGTGCAATATTGTTAAAAACATGTTTTCGATAGTGTTAGATTTGCATTCAACATAGAAAATTATTGTTAACGATTAGTGAAGTACAAATTGTGATATCGTTCGACTGCATATCCTTTGGTTCTAGTTAATATCGATGGCTTCATGCCATAAGGGCTTAGAAAACAGCACGCTGATTTTGAATTTTTTTGTAATACATTTAATTTGTTATGGTCTGCATTTTGTCTAATGTTTATGGGACTAGCCTTATTGGTTAAATAGATTCCGAATATTTACCTTGGCGCTTATAACTTGCTTTCAATGGCATATCCTTCAAGGGTTTTATTTCCTTCAACAGCAATAAAACAAAGAAACCTTTCAAACAGTTTTTCATCGAACTTATTTATTTTTATTTCAAACACCAAACATTCAAAACCGCGTCACTTAATTGCACTAATTGCCTTTCGCAAAGGTAAACCAAGAATGTCCGATTCCCAGAAAAGGAAGCGGAAATTATCGATATTTGTTGGCAACAATGCAACAATCGTCTGAAAGTGATCTATGATAATGACCGGCGAATCGAAACGCGCGCCGAGCTCTGGCCGTATTTCTCTTTTAATTGTTGTTTATTCGATTTTATTCTCTTGTCTGGTGGCTATCGGTAGTTGAACGGACTGCGAGACAATGCATAGTTTGCTATCGGGATTTGTAAGTCGTCAAGGGGAGCAAATGTTATGTCTTTCTGAGAACCGACTTGTCAGCTCCAGTGCTGCCAACTGTTGAATTTATTAACGGCTTTCGTATGGAAATGTACGATGGCGGATTTGGCGTAGGTATCTGCGATATGAACACTGGTGCAGAAACGACGTTCTTTCAAATATTTACTAGTCTATACCAATGTGCGGTGTAATTTAAAGTTCACATGTTTATTGTTGATAATGAATAAGCCTATTTCTTATTAACACTTAACGAAGTAACTGTGAAAATACAGTATTAAGATGTTTACAGCTCTATCCGTTTTTCAGTCCGGGGCAAAAAAGTCGTTATTACTCGGATCTGTGTAGATGCACTTGTCATTACTATACCAAGCTATTCGGACTATGTTTTTAACTTGTAGAAAAAAATTGAAACAATTTTTTAATCATTAAAACAGTTAAAAATCTACTTTTATCAAAGTCAATCGTTGCAGAAGGGTCCGCTAATTCTTCAAGATAATATGGTTTAGTTTTTTTTTTTTAAAATTTGTACATTCGTTCAAATTTCAGTTACAACCAAATTTAGTGCAGACATTTTTAACCAAAAGAAAGTTACGTTTCGAACGCAAGTTTTTAAAAATTTCATTCAAGTAACCGTAATTTTCATTTCTTATGAGGGGCCTGCAATGACTTCCTTCATTCTTTATTAATGACTCAAATTCGAGCGAACTCTGATATTCCGATTTTTCAGTTTTTTCGAACTGCATATTTTCGAGATGTTTTACTGTTAGTTCAGTTAATAAGGTTCAGATTGGCTACAACAATTACTGTTCACCCGACTCCCACTAATCGATACGGCTGCGTAAATGGACCGATTATAAATGTAGGGAAGTTCTACAGATCCGTGCCTTTAACGTTTTGCATGTCGCATTTTGAATTTGTTGAAATTAATAGCGTTTCAGAAACAGAGAGAAAATGTTAACGAATAAATAAATATAATATAACCACTAATCGCGGTACACCGCGATCTTGCTAACGTGATAGAAGCAAATTAAAAAAAATCTTTATCTTACCCTCATTTTAGAATTCTGTTTTCACCATCATAATAAGCATTACAATCTGCATCGTATTTACACATTAAACTTTCAAATTAGATTGAAAATACAAAAATGTGCTTTGACGTCAAATTAACATCTTAATTTCAATGGATTTTTGAATTTGAAGATAACAAATTATGCAGTTTTTAATGCTGATTGCGATGTTAAAAACCAGATTTACACAGAAATTCAAAGCAAGGAAATTATGAATTTTAAAGATTTTAAATTGCTGTCAATATTTAAGATCCAATATTCAAAGATCAAAAACGTAAACTAGAGGGGAAAACGTAAACATTTTAAGGTCCCCATGTCTGGGTCTTACCGCTCATGGCAACTCCAACAGCTCATTTTCCTATAGCTCATAGTGCGTGGAAATTCGTTAATAATAAGGTAAAAAGGCTGAGAAGAAAGCTAAAGTTGATGTAGAGTAGAACATAATGGGGACGAATAAAATTGAACAAAAGAAACATAGAAGATAATGGAAAATATGCGTAAGAAAGATGGCGGACAGTGAAACTGAATAGTGAATAGAAAAATGGGAAATATTGAAAAGGTTCGGAAATAAGAGAGGATGTTGAAAAACGGAATAGGGAGAATATAAGAGGTTGGAGTAAGATTGAAAGGATGAAAAATAGAGGCTGAAGTATTGTAGTAAAGGGGTAAAAGAGGAAAGAGAAATAGAATAGTATATTAAAACATATTGAAGAAGAAAGAAGACGAAGGATTGCAGAGAGTAAATAGAATGGAGAGGATTTGTTTTTTATTTGTTGGTCCATACTTTAAGCCAGTTAGACTAATGAGGACTAAGGAGGAGGAGGGAGCAACTGCGGCTCGAACTAAGAACCTTCAGGTGCGTAGTTGAGTGACACAGTACACTGACCGATGCTATAATTATTTCGACCATCAAACCCCTAGAATAGTAGAAAATGTAGGAGAATAGAAGCTGACGAATGGAGATAGAAGAGTATAGAAAATAACTTTTTTAAAAGGTTGGAAGAATATAGACGAGAATGGAAAAGGAAGGCGGAGATAGAAGAGAAGACTGTAGATTAAGTCTGGTGCGGACGCAAGAAAGTAAAATAATGGTGGAGAATGATGATTAGAAGTGACTTGGAAGCGTTTTAATAATTACAAGAAATACGAAATACGTATAAAGTTCATTTCAGCTTCCTTAAAAAAATATTTCAGTATTATTAATATTTCAATCACCCTCCCCCCAGTCTCAGCCTAACACTTCACCTTAGTCATGAGCACTTCCTTTTGCAGTCGTTAGTATTGCAAGTAACAACTTATTGTACAAGCACTGAGCACTGGGCACTGGGCACTGGGCAGAATGAATGGATCACAATGGCCTTGAACAGTGCAATAAACACAGTATTAGACGAATGGCATCGCTTTAATCCAGTACACGGTGAAGCAGAGTGGCCAATTACCGATTGTGGACAGTCTAAGTTAAGTTCAAAGACCGGTGTGTTTGTGGTAGTCGGTGCTGAGCGCTAAGACGGCAATGTGCTGAAAACGTATACCAAAGGCCCGTAGGCAAAGAGTTATTGTTGTGAAAAAGTGACCAGGGTTCATTTTGTGAACCTTACATTCATCTGTATCAAACTGTCAACACTATCTTCAATTTAATTTTCAAATAATTAGGATTATGACCTATTTTTCCGTCGTGGTCTATTTACACAGCTCGTAAATACTGCGGTTTCGAAACCTTACTACTTCATCTTCAGGCAGTAATGCAAAATGTCAAATCCTGTCGAGGTTGTCACAAAGTGAAACTAAAATTGAAAATTCACGTCTGGTATATAATGACATAGCCTACATGATAATGACATAGCCAAATGATAATAACGAATAGCCTAATATGTATGCCTTATTGTTAGTTTTGTTTGCTGAAATGTCTTGATGATAAAGTTGGAGTAAAGTAGTATTTTTATAAAAAAACTTTAATTTTAATGTTACATATTTTCATTTCAATACGATCTTAAAAATAATTACTCAAATAGTTCACTTAAATTTTTGGACTGCCCTCCAAAAATTCTATTTTTGTGATAAGGAATCCAAAATACATTACCGTACGATATATCAACATTGCCAGTCCTGGTAAAAAATGCATTTTTTTTAAATAGGATTGTTAAATACAATACACTCTAATTAAAACAAGTATAATGTTTAACTTGAATTATGAATGAAAGAGTACGTCCAGAAACACATTTGTACCAAATCAAAATCTTGCAGTTGTCATGTAACATGTTGCCAAAATTTATCAGACAATTCTACTATTAAGCCACAACGTTGATTTCCCACCAAGCTTTTATCACAAAAAAATCTTGTTTTAACCACAGTTTGTCTTACCTAACAAGAGCTTTGTTAAAAGTTTTAATGTTTAACTATACAATCAAGAGGATATGTAAAGTTGTGTAATATTAAATATATTTATACATAGTAAAAGTAAATAATACCTGTCTGAGGACGTGTATCTGCACACATCGCTGGAAGCTAAACAAACTGATAGCTAAAATTCGTAAGTGAATTTCAAACATTTCAGTTCTGAAATTATTTGGCAAAATCAGCTCAGACGTTTTCAATAAAATTTAGCCAAACAAACCTATTGTGTTCGGAATTTATTCATAAATAACTTTGAAATTATTTGGTTAACTGGTTGAATTTGTTATGAATCGAAACAATAAATCCCGTCTACTTGCCTTTTATTGTAGGCAGCACTCGAGCCATAATTTTTTTGGAAAGTAAGCCGCTTTTAAGTTTTGCATTCGTATCTTTAAAAAAAACCCTTAAAATTTTGTGCGATATTTTTTCACCATATTCTAACCTACATGCACTTGTTGCAGGACACGATGCAGATCATCTGGTTACTTCTGTCACTTACGCTGACTGCGCAAGGATATCCGAGGCGTTACAGACGCAGCAGCGAGCAGGAGGAAGCGAAACCCGACAGGAAAGGAAAGTCTCTAGAATACTTCACCGACTCCTACATTGACAACCCTCCCGTGTTCTTCGACTCTGCGCTAGGCCAGGAGTACATCGACTACGACGAACAGCTAGCCGCGGCTCTGGCAAAATACGGCGTCCAAACAATAGACGAAGAAGACAACGAGATCACATCGCGGTCACGTCCTAGGCCAAAGCCGAACGCAAACTCCCCTATCTACTACATCCGCCTGCCTCCTACACCGTATGTCTTCATCCCCGGCGTAGGGTACGTCAGTCAACCTCCAACGTTACGACCTCCGCCTGTTGTGCAAACAAGTCCGGAGTCGAACTTCATCAATCTTCCGACTCGCTTCGTATCGAACGGTAAACCCACCGGAGTTTACATTTGGAACCCATCAGCTGCCACCTCTTCTTCCGTTTATCCTTATACTAGACCAAAACCGTTGGTGCAGGACTCTTTGATAACCACTTTGGATAAAGGACCGTATGTGTTCAATGGCAAGCCCAGTGATATATTCTTACTTAGAAACACTTATAACAGCTTGTACGCGGACGCGTTACAAAATTTTTACCCTTAAAGTTTTTATTGAGAATAATAGATTTTGGAGACTTTAATGCCTGTAAAAGAAAGAACAGAAGTCGTTAAGAGAATCACTGATGTGGCAATAGTTAAAAAAGAGGTTTATAATTTGCAACGACCAAAGAATTATTTATGTCAACAAGTCCTTGGTTGTCTTAATTTAAACGTCTCAGATGTATGCTATAAAGTGTATAAACAAAATTAACATAAAATAATCGTAATTTATTCAAGCTGAAGAAAACGAATTTTGGTTTAAGTCCACAAAAATAGTTCAGGAAAATTTTTTTAGTGTCGTCTTTATTAGCCTATATGCAAGAAGAACTGGTTCCAGTACAAAACCTACATAATAGCTGGACATTATGAAAGCAAAGTTCCCAAAAATTTACAACATTTAAAAACATCAACTGATCGCTGAAAAAAAATCATAATTTCATCTTACTTATTTTTGAAACAAATCTATTTAATAAAAGTGTTCATTTCATTCTTTTCTAGATCTTAGCACGACGGCCTCTCCGACTTGCTATAACAGTTAAAAGCATGGCAGTGCTCCGTTAAGTCTTCCGTTTAGTCTCAATAAATATAACTCTAGATCCCAGATATGTAATTAACGTCTTTGAAAATTGAAATAAAAAGAGCAATTAAACACGATAATGAAGAGCTCTTACGGAGGCGCAAGCCGTAATGACCATAGATAGTTACTAAACCCATAAAGACCCGACGGTGCACCAGCCCGGTTATTACCTATAATTAAATAACAATTTCGAAGTATAGCAACGTTTACCAGCCATACCGATAAACAAGGCGTATCAGATGCCGTGTCCCGCGATGCGCATTTCCTTATACGTACGTATCCATCCTTAAACACGGAGCTGGAAGCCGTATTTGGAAAGGCCACGACACTAAGGCTATCAAGGATCTGTAGGTACGGTACGGTGATGGATAGACCTTCATTGCGCCGCTGTGAATTAGAGGATCGCAGGACTGTGTGGGTGTTCCGCAAGTGTCCGTTACGGGACCAATGCTGTTCTTCATAGCTGTTGTATCGCTTTTCAATTATTTAAAACTGTAAAAAACTTATTAAATTATAACATACTGTATCTTAAAGATGTTTTTTTCCAATACAATAGCTTGCTAAATTACAAAAAGATAGCAGTGAATATAAAGCAAAGCTTTCTACAAGATTCCGTTATAGGTTCAATTCTTTTCGCTAAAGTTAAACATCCGCAGAATTGTATAGTTTGGTGCAAGTAAACTTTTCTTATGAATGGGAAAAATACAGCAACTTTAGGCACATATAGGTAGTTAAAAAACAATAATAATACAAATATTTATATGTATTTTCTGGTTATTAAATTAATGATTTCAAAGTTACAAAAATGAAAGGTACTTCGAGAGCTTGGAACTCTGTTGCTTATGCTACTATTTTGAAACTTAATATTCACTGAAATTTAAAAAATAAAACTGTAATACTTTTTTGTCTTTTAAATAGCTTGAAACCGTAATTCCTTTAAAAGCTTCCGCTATTGGTTGAATGTTCGATCTTATTTACAAATATTGATACAAAACGTCTTTTTAAAAGTAATTTTAAAACCATTGGTTATATGTTAAGAAAGTTTCGTCATTACGTTGTATTCTGCCATACTGATAGGATCAATTAAACAACACAACTCTCTCAAACAACGTTTGGCCATCACTGTTATCCACCTGTTCATGTCTCCGGCAACAATGACGTCACCAAACCGCCTGTGGTATTATTCAGCGAAGTTGCATATTCTCGTTTCACTGCGATTTATTTTAATGTATAGTCTGACGTAAAAGAAAGGAATCAGATATTTTATTCACGTATTATATAGAGAGTGTCTAGAAAGTCTAGTACTGCTAAATGGTGAAACCACTATTAAAATAATCGACGGTTTGAATTGTTTTGAAAACAAACAAAGTTATACAAAAAGTGGTAATAATCAGGAGAATACGTTTTTTTTGTTAACAGAAATTTAAAACAAAAATGCGTAATAGTTTTTACAGTAAAATTCTTTGTGATTCATTTTTTCAAACTAATAAGCTTCTTTTAAAAACTTATATTTATTTACTAACAATATGTGTGATAGCAGTGTTTGTGTTTTGTTTTGATAACTTTGTGTGTACATTTCGTGTGTATTTATTTTAGTTTATATTTATTTATTTATAAATTTAGGTATTTATTTTCAAAGACTTCTTTCGCATTTTTTGCACAATATTTATTTACATGTTTCACATTTTTAACCAAACATTATTTTAAATACAGGTGCGGCTATGTAAAAATTTATTAATTTTAACAATTATTTCCATTTTAATTTAACAATTCGTGTGTTTATTTTTACATACTTGTAAAAAACTAATATAAGTGCTTCTTTTTGTAAATATACAAAAGTTTTAAACAAACACTTTGTAGAAAAATACATTAATCTCTGATTTTACTGTTAGTAAAATTTAATAGCGTAAGATATATTATTTTTTTACAGTTTTCAATTTTACAAACGATTAAGAAATTATTTGACAAGAACGTATTTATAACATACTTGTACAAAAATATTGTTTTTTAAATTATGAGATTTAAAAAAAAGAATTAGTACCCATATCGATACCAATATCCATAATCATTTAATCAAGACTGTGTTTAAGTAACTGAATGCTTTTGAAAATCTATTAAAAATCATTTTACTTTGTAACAGATAAATCTTGTTTTTTATTTGTTATTAAATGTAATAAAAAACGTCTCGTGATATTGGTATAGATTTATATATTTAATATCACTACTTAAGTTTTTACCACAAATAAAAATAAAATAATGAATTTGTAACATACAGTTTATGACTATCGATAGCAGGGCTAATATTTTAAGAACAGTTTAGTCGTGTATTTAAGGGGCAGCTAATGTACTTATTAATATTTAAGAATTGTTGTTCGCGTTTTTATAATTTCAGTTAAAGTATTGATTTTTTTCTAGAATGTAATCCCAGCTACCGTATGGTAAAAAGGTATTAAGAAATAAACCAATTAATTTTGTGCAGTTTAAAAAAATCGATCACGATTGATGTATTTACATTCAAAACCTGGACTACAAAAAAAAAGTTCTATGTCCACCTGTTTCTATCAGGTGACTAACCAAATCGACCGATTCCGATGAAATTTAGCTCGTACCGATTCTCCCCCACCCATATCTCGTGACCGATTCTTCAAAATTCGACTTCAAAAACCCTTTAATAATTAACAAAAAATCGAATTTTCTCAAAAGCACAGATAAAAATTTAGATAAAAGTTTACATAAAACTTTAAAATTATGAGTCACTACTAAATTAATATTTTCGTAAGAAAAAAAATGATAAAATCGGTCTAATTTGACAAGAAATTTACGGTTTGAGTGTAAATCGAAAAAAACAAAATTAGGCCCTGATCGCCGTCGAATTTGTTTGCTTGATTCACTGGATCTTCAGGTGTGACTAAAATTTCAGAAATTTTTTTGGAATAAATTTTCGTTTGTCATTAAAGAAATTATTCCGATTTTTTCACTATAATCTCCAAATTGATTTTTTTTTTTGGTGGGGAGGAATGATTAAACGATACCGTTTCTGTATTGCCCAATTTATTATTTATTACAAATAAATAATATTAAATTACGTTACCATTGAATCTATCATTATTTTCTTTTGCGTTCACAAAACAGAAGTTTCATTAGAAAAACATTTTATTAAATTGCCTCAACTGCGCTAATTGTAAATATATTTTAGTTAGATAAAATAATTTAAAAATCAAATTGTACATTGTTAATTTATAATATATTTATTTATAAACATTATTTAATTGTAGTGATTATAATGATTTTATAATTTATATATCTAGAACGTAATTTGGTTCTAGTCTTTACAATTTGTCGTATATATTTGTAATTTATATTAAATTTACGATTTCTGTAGATTAGTTATAGTTTTCATGTTGATTAAAGTGCTGAAATAACATGAGTTGCTTTTAATTTCAAGAATGACTCCCTTTTTTACCCTGCACTTCCCATCAACTGAGTCATTTTTACATGGACATATGGTGGACTACGCCTCTCCCTCTATTATAAACTCTGATTTGCGCAGAAAAAACAACGACCGATTGGGCTGGAAACCCAGCGTAGCCAGCGGGACATATCTCTTATCACTTGCGCGCGCTTATGTGTAAAGACTAACGGTTCCTTAAAAAGTAATATAAAGCTCAGTACTGGTGCTCATTTCAAGGAACCGGGTCCGAGTCCAGTCAACAATAGCTCATTTTCCATTAAAAATATACTAAAAAGCTTGACTTATTATGTTCTTAAATATAAAGTATTGAATTGAAATCTGAAGAAAGTACATATATATATGTATATATTTTTTTTTTGTGTTTAACGTCCGAATATTGTGCACACTTGGACTAATGCAGACGATGGGATGATTTATAGCGTATGAAAATGCCAAGCCCTGGCTGGGAATCGAACCCGGGTCCTCGGAGTGAAAGCCTAGTACGCTATCCACTAGACCACTAGGCGGCTCTATAATTTTTTTTTTAAATTTAAAATGCTAATTTTGCTGATTTTAATTTTGTTGGTAAATGCAGATTTAAAGAAAAATGTAATACAAAACATTACTGTTGTTCCATTACGCCCGTGATATTTTGTTGAAACAGGTCCACTCAACTATAGTAATTACCGATGTAAGAAATGGAATTGAAAATTTCATTGGTTTTTAGCTTTCTCACAGTGTTTTTTTCAAGATATTTGCACCGTGTACTACTTGCGGAACAGACATTTCGTTAACACTTCTACTTCTATGAAATGAAGAACTTTCAAAAATTCCTTTTTCCAAAATAAACTTCTAAAAACACCGATAAAATAAATATGTTTAACTGCTATTTTCCGATTGATTTTAATACTTTCTCCACGAATGTATGGTATCACAGAATAGCCGCCATAACGTGCAGGAATGCGCAGTAATTTTGCGACTGCCCGTACACGCGCGCACTCCCGCACTCGCGCTGCCTCTAGGCGATAGTTGGATAATAAAACACGAGATATAATCTAGTACCTGTGTGTGTTTAGCATAATAACAGCTGGCAGCGGTCAGGGTTTACGATAGTGTAGAGGCTGGTGCAAGCATTGCGCAAACTCAACAGCTGCTACGTTTTTCACCGTACGTATTCATAAACAATTTTTAACGATCCACGGAGCGTAGTGTTAAAGCCTAGAATGAGTAATCATTGCATCATATCCGATCGTTGTCTTCAAAAAAAGCAGATTTCCTACAACAATACAATACATTTACGTTTTTGAAATATTTTTTGAAAATTTTATTTTACTATGGTTATTAGCATATTAACATTTCATATTGTTCTGTCTAGTGGTCTATTCACTCATCTCGTAAAGGATTCAGTGGTTTCGAATACTATTTTATCTTCAGGCCGTAATACAAAATGTCAAATAACTCTGTCGAGGTCGTCACAAGTTAAACAAAACATTGAAAACACACGTCACAAACACTAAGCACAATTACACGATTAAAATATACACGATGTTTGGCCAAACTATACGTGCAACTCGTATGTCGTTACATTCCGGACTACCAAATTAACATTTCAAATTACAATAAAAATAAGAAAATAAACCTTGACCTTAGTCACGTCCATTTTCATTTAAAATTTTGAAATTAAGGATGCAATACAACAACAATGAAGTCTTGTGCAGTACTCTGACATCTCACAATTATTTCAGTGATTTTAGAAAAAGAAAATTTGCAATGCACAGTAATTTGTTCATTATCACTGCATTATACAGTTAGTAGGTTTTAAAAACCGTAACTATTTACGTTAGATAACGATATTTGCACGCAAAAAGTAAGAAATCTTTAAGTTTTGTTGTTTCATCTGAAGGCAGGACATTGTATCGAATTTTGTTCAAGTACTATGTAATCATCAGTTTTTTTTGCAAAATAAACTTAATCCTAAAGATAAGACGTTAAAGGCTTACAAAGCAATATTTTCACTGTTGTACAGTGTCGCACTCTGCGGGTAGCACGAAACAGTTTACCTCAAGCGTTGTGAAGATAAACTCCGCTCACTTTGCTTACGCTATATTTATAGAACTTACACTGGCCTGTATGAATCGTATTGCTGGCCAGTATCCATACCAGGCCAGTATTGGTGACTTTTTTTTAGAGTTAAACATTCTTGTAATATTACCATACCGAATGCACAAGATCACTGACCTTGAGATAACGTATTTTGTCAAATATGGTGACAGAGACGAATAGTGTCAAGGTGAACCTAAATATATGAGGAATGCATTCACCTGATACACTGATGGATAAAAACACCTAAAGGTCAGGTTTGTATGGAATCAGATCCAAAGAAAGTATTAGCGTAAATCTTGGAATGCTAATAACAGTTTTTCAGGACGATGTCATTGCCTTATGGAGTCCATCAGAAGAATTGTAGATACGGGATACAAAGGTAGGACCATCTATATAAACTGTAACAGCAGAGCTTGCTGCTGGCTCTGGCAAACCACAAATATAATTCTAAGATAGGGTGGGACTGTCATCTAACTATTAAAAACCAGCGAGAACCAACAAATTCCAATTGTTGTAGGTATCAGGACATCAGGATATTATGAGGAATGAAGAGGTGGATCGGTTTGCCAGAATAGGAGCAGATAGTCTTTTCGTTGGGCCAGAACCTGTATGTGGAGTATCTTGGAGGCCCTGTCTGCACAGGCGTGTCTCCCAGTGGGTTTCTAGGGAACATCAAAGATGTCGGGAGAGAACTGACGGTCTTGTACAGTCAAAGAGATTGGAGATCCAGCTAGATCCCTTACAAGCGATACAACTACTTTTTTACTGTCTAGCTTTGAATCCCTAGACACTATATGGAGTTGGGAACGTCATCCGAAACATCTCACGGTTCTCTGGAGATGCGAGGTTGGATCGGGAAGGTTACATCTGTGAACGAAGGTGCATAATAAGTTATATTAGCTGAGTGGCAAAATCAGCACCATAAAGTCCTGTCCCTCAAGTGGAAAATATTGTATAGATATGTTTTTAAAATATAAAAACACTTTAAATTTTTGCTCTCTTGTGCATCCTCTTTGGTAATTTTTACTTAGCATTCAACAATGCAATATCATTAATTGTTGTAGCTCTTTCAGGCAATACGTCATATAAAAATAATTATGAAAGATAAAATAAAAACTACAGCTTAAATTGTTAAAAAAACAATGTAAAAATATATATTTAGATAGAAACACATATGGTGTAATAACCCGGTCATAACTTTAGGGCCTACAAACACACTACACAAATTGTTTTTTTTACAGTGTTCAAACACTTGTAATATGTTTGTTAATATCTTACATTGTAAAAAAACTTCCACTTTTGTAAGATAATAAAAAAACACTGATAGTTACATTATTAACAGCGTTAAAAACCAATTTGATCATAATAGTTTAAAAAAATTTGAATCATTTACAACGGTTGTACCTCTGAAACTTAGACGTCTTATGAGTAACTAGAACGTAAGTTTCGTTAGTGTACCAAGCGCAACCTGTTTTCCGTCTGAAGTTATGGAATAATTTGTATCAGTGAGTCAGGAATGAGAACGGTCAGTGACCACGACACGAGTGGCTCTGGTTACGTCTTCCTAAAGCACTTGCCGTGCCACAGATACGGCAGACACTCCGTTCAGAGAAAATGGCAACTGTAAACAGTACTGTTGTAAGGTAACGTACACAAACGTCACAGGTCACATGTTCATGACCTTGCAATCCATTCTCATCAGCGGATTTCAACCGGAAAACAATCTTAGTTTCACACGGTAAAAAAATAAGTTCGAATAAACTATAATACAAGGGAGAAATAATAACATATATGAGGGAAATAATAACATACCAGGAGCCGGTGCGAATTTCGCACTATGAAAGTTTTCAGTAAACACAGCCTTTTGAATAAGAGTAGTCGTTGAGGTGAGGACGGTTGTTGCAAGGAAGGGAAAAACATGTTTAAAAATAAATCGAAAAGCAATCGATTAACAATAGATTGCGATGGAAGGAGAAATCACAAATATATTTGTGTAAAAACAGTATCCAAAACATGTGTTTGGTATTCGAAATGTTTGTCCCGGCTTATATGACGGGCAGGGATAGAAGAATGTCAGTAGGGCCACATAACCTATAAGTTTAATAATTTTTAGGTAAATATTGAAATTCTTCAAAGCACGATATGCAAAAGAGGCATTTGTAATGCGATTTTCTATTCGTAATTAATAAGTTAGCTTCGTAAAATATACAAAATATTGTTTGATTTGTGACGCCGCGCATGCCCATCCATGATACCATTTTGCCTGACAGTTAAAAGTGTCTTTTATGTTAAAATTTTCCACAAACAGTGAGTTTTAGCGCAAAATCGTTTTACAATGTCAGAAGCCAGTTAAAAAAACTTTCTAAAGATACATCATTTATGGTTGCATGAATAGTATGTGCTGAGAAAAAGTGATGTTGACTCGAGAAATAATATATAAGATAAGAGAGAAGTAATAACATACAAGAGGGGAATAACATATTATAGAGAAGTAATAACATGTATGAGAGAAATAGTAGCATATAAGAGAGAAGTATTAACAAGTATGAAGGAAATAATAACGTATATGAGGGAAATAATAACATGTAAGAGAGAAATAAAAACATATGAAAGAAATAATAATATATGAGTTAGAAATAATAACATATAATAAAGAAAAATAAAATAATACAAATGATGCAAAAACATTTCCCCATCTTTCTCATGTTCGATTACAATTTAAAAAAACTGTGTAAAAGATATATTTTGATACTCAAACAAAAAGTATATAGTGATGTAGTGTATGTGTTTTTCTATTTTCACAAATATTTTCTAGCTATTTCCCGAAAAAAATGCAGTTCGAAAAATGACGAAAAAACCAGAAAATCTGCCAAATTTTACACATTTGGTCATATGAGGAGATGCATAACTGAAATTAGTGTAACACTACTGTCGAACTGAACATTTCTTTCGGGAAGAGTTTGTGAAAATATCCTCTATTTCTGAACGTCAACAATTATTAGGGTGTTAATGTATTGTCTTGTCTTGTAGAGATAAAATAACTTGATCGGCGCTAAGGAAAACTTACACTACAAATACAGAGTTGGTAACGTGTTTCGTACTGCATTCAGTCATTATCAAAACTTATTGTTGCAGAGTACACGTAGGTGATGCGAAACAAATCTAGGAAAGACTGATTAGCCTACTCAACAAGTTAACAACATTCCCAGCAGAAATAAAGAACAGTGCTTACATTATTAGTTTAAACGATTGTTATTTTATAAGAACAGTGTGTCTTAGTGTGATTAATTTATTTAGAAAAAGAGTTATGTAAAACATGTTTTATTTCTACTTGAAAACATAACCTACTGTTAATCATAAAAGGTTTGTCATTCTCCATTAAAATAAAGAAAACACGAACAAAATCACTGTTAATAATACTTAGAACACATTCAGCCTACAAGACAGTTTGGTATTAAGTTAAGAAAGCTAAATTTATAAACAAATAGTAACATGTAGTATTTCCTTAAATCACCGCATTGTGTACGAAATAATCTGTTATTTATCTAAAACAAGTATGACGAAAATATCAGTTTTGACAAGTCACGTTTATTTTTCACCGGTGACTTTTTGTCACAGTAACTGTAGTCACATGTATTTAAAAGTAACCGACATTGCCACCTCTACAACTGAGGCGAAATTGTGGAATACGGAACTGTATAAACTATGGTGTCGACCTATTTCTTCTGTTTCTACTATGACAGTAGATTGTCGCTCATGTCAATCAAATATTGTTGACTGCTACACTACTGCAGACCATGCAGAGCTCCCACCAGAAACGTGTAAGATTACAATGCATTGGTAAGGTGCCTCCTTAAATCAGACTATACAACATATGACACCTCTGTACATAAATGTTCTAGCTGTCAGTATCGCTAGTTTTAACTTTGGCGATAAATAAATAAATTTAACATTTCATTTATCTCCTTTTCTAATCTCACCAATCTAATACCAGTAACCTATTTTCGTAACCTCAACTAAACGTTCACACACGCAAATGTTACAAAGGTCATTTGCGTTTAACCACCAACTTCCTCAGGAAAACGTTTCATCCATTCCTTGCCTGCAGAGAGGTCACAGAGGTCACTCAGGATGTATCCTTAAGCGCTACCAAGGTAAGTGCAGATTATATCGTACACTTCTGCTTGGGCAAGATTTACAGTTCATCAGGACGCATTGTACAAGAGTGGTCAAGTTACCAGCTACGCAAGCATTAGCATATTTAACTTTGCAGCGTCCAGTACTGTGTACAACGATTCATAAATTATCCCAAATTCTATTTTCAGGAACTATATAAGAAATCATATTTTAACTTCCAGACGTGGGACCTTTAAATGAGCGCTGATTCTAACCAGTACAAAATTTGTCAAGGTTCGTTAAACAATGTATACGTAGTATGTTTAGTACAAACACACATTTTTGGTAATAACTTTGATAGCTTCTTTAATCAACAAAATCTGTTTAACTTCAAAATAGAGGTCATTCCGAAGCTAAACACTTTTCGGAAAAACTGATTTCACCATTGCAATCAGCGTTAAAATTTGCATAAATTAGCGATTTAAATTTCATTAAGAAAATACTCGTGTGAAACTCGGAGAGTTACCGACAAAAGTAAAACGTTTGTTAACGATATCTTTGATGAATATATAATTAGTTTGATATCGTGTTTACAAATATCTTGTTTTGTTTAAATAAATAAATACGTGAACTTAGCTTAGATATTATTTACTGTAGTTATAGTAAATAACGATCAGCTGATTTAATTGAACAGCTGATAGGCTATAATAAGTTTCAGCTTATGTTGTCAAAAAAACCAGCAATATTAACAACAATTATTATAAACGTTTATATTAATTTCGAATGTATTATAAACGGTTACGTGTTCTTCAACTAAGGAAAAATACCGAAACGAAAGCAACACAACGTTTTCGTATAATACTGCTATCGAAAAGGAGGAAAAAGAAATAGACAGAAATAGAGAGACGAAATTCGTTTGCTCGTTCATTCCTCTCGCCGAAGCTAACATTAAAAACTTCGCTTAAATGAACCCGTCGACCGACAGGGTTAATTTCTAATATAATTTATTAATTTATTTATGCAGATTTTAATGTTGATCACAGTCAGGGTGTTAGTAAAGATCCTTTTTGTGGAATGATACAAATTGTGTGTGGGGTCTTTAAATAGATAAGGTTTACAGTGAACAAATTTGTTACTCATAGAAATTCGTGACCGTTTCAAAAATGGTGGCCATTTCAAATCTTAAATAATGCTTTTTTCAATTTTTGTTTGTTTTTTGTCAATAGCTTCACGAAGTGGAACAAAAAACCATTTCTTTTTTTAGGAGATAGTTATCCACTAGATTTATTTTGATTAGGAAGGCTAAATTTGAACAAATGGTGATAAAAATCGCATTGTTTGATTACGAAAAAAATTGATTTTTAAAATTTTTCTAGTACATTTTATATAAAAAAGGAAAAAAAAAATCGGCGTAGGAAACTTTTTTGGAAATTCAAAATGGTCCTGACATATTGATATACTACACGCTATATTCCATAGAAATCAGCGCGCGCACACACACACACACACACACACACACACACACACACACACACACACACACACACACACACACACACACACATTCAAATGAAATCCTGCTTCTTCAGACTCGGTGATCCTAAAACGGATATATCGTTCAAATTGTTCAAAGTAGATAATCGATTGTTACACGCGTGAGTGAAGCGGGCGTTAATCAGGTTCGTTTTCGCGTACGATTTAAATACCTTCGCGTGTGTAACATGAACTGCCCATCTTAAGACTGCCTCCCCCAACTGATCCTGGCATTCTTCAGTGTGTCGGACCCGTAAATTAACTCTTCAAGCTGCACTGTGAACCGTTCTTTGGTCAATAATTAACACTTCGGCTGAACTGCGACCCGCTACGTGAGCACACGTGGATTTAATGCGCACTTGCCACGTGATTTGTTTAGTCTAAACGAAACGGGTGTGGAGGACGCGTGAAACACTGCTAAACGCCAGACACCTCGCGTCACCTGTCCTTCACACAGCCTGAAAAACAACCCATAACGGTGCTCAGGGATTATTTTGAGTCTTTACTTTTCCACTATGCCCTAATGTATGTAGAAATTACGGTGACAGTAAAAGATTTTATGTACATCCGTTTCTACAAATTGACGAAATTAGAAAAAATTTAGCAAGAAACTACCCTCGAAACAACAGCTAATTTCTCAAATATTCGCGGCACACAACTGCTTCACCTAATAAATAGAAATTCTAACATTGTTTTGTAATCTTAAATCATTTTTTGAAAAAAAAGCTTTAGAGGTTGAAAAGAAAATAGAAAAAAGTCTGCCCGATCAGAAGAATGTAACGGAAATATGGAACGAACTAGCAAACGAATTTCGTGTCTTTATTTCTGTCTTTTTCCCCTCCTTTTCGATAGCAGTACACGCGTATTGTATGAAAATATTGTGTTGCTTTGGTTTTGTTATTTTTTTTAGTTGAAGAACACGTGCACGTTGTAATCGTTCATAATACAATCGAAATTAATATAAAATTTTATAATAATTGTTAATATTGATAGTTTTTAACACATAACCTGACACTTATTAACATGGCCTATCAACTTTTCAATGAAATCAGCTGTTACGATTTAATATAAAACAACTGATCTTTTACTATAACCACAGTAAATAATATCTAAGCTACGTTCAAGTATTTATTTAAACAAAACAAGGTATTTGTAAACATATCTTCAAACTAATTATATATTCAGTAAAGATATCATTAACAAAAGCTTTGCTTCTGTCGGTAACTCCCCGAGTTCATAGTGTACTTTTTTTTAATAATAATGTTTATTAAAACTGACTTTAAGCAATCATTTTGTAATTCTTCAATTTAATGTTTCCGGATTGTTCAAGAAAACCGTCACAGTCCCATCAAATTATGCTATATCACCACTATCACTAAAGCACTAAGTTTATTAGGTTTTCTCTTTAGACAGAAGAGTAGTGTGACACTATTTCCTTACCAGCACTGCCATTCATCATATTGACCACTAGAAGTGTTCATGATTGACCGTGCGAAGTTTGTTACGCAGTTTTGGCCAAACGCATTAACCGATTTTTCTGAAATTTGGTATCTTGTATAAAGCTTGAACAACGTATATGTAAGACCTTCTCTATTCACGTCGGTTTCAAGATGTACGCCGTTTAAGCCAAATTCATTGACCAATTAATTTACAATTTGATTCGATGGCACCCTGTATAAAGCTCAGATCGCCTATTTATTTTTGTCCTATTTTTGTCTTTTTCAAGTTGGTTGTCTCTTATTAAAATTTGGTAAGAAGGTATGAAGTATAAAGTCTGAAAGACGTATGTTTAACATTTTTTCCCTTTCATTCCGTTTCAAGAAAGCAGCCTCTGGTTTACAATGAAGAGTGTACGCAGTTTGAGCCAAACGCATCAATCGATTGCTTTAAAATTTAGTAAGAATATATCTTGTATGAAGTTGAAATGACGTATCTGTAACACTTGTTTTATATACTTCCGTTTCAAGATGGTAGACTCTGATTTACAATAAAGAGTGTACGCAGTTTGAGCCAAACGCATCAATCGATTGTTTTAAAATTTGGTAAGACTATATCTTGTATGAAGTTGAAATGACGTATTTGTAACACTTGTTTTATATACTTCCGTTTCAAGATGGTAGACTCTGATTTACAATAAAGAGTGTACGCAGTTTTAGCCAAACGCATCAATCGATTGCTTTAAAATTTAGTAAGACTATATCTTGTATGAAGTTGAAATGACGTATTTGTAACACTTGTTTTATATACTTCCGTTTCAGATGGTAGACTCTGATTTACAATAAAGAGTGTACGCAGTTTTAGCCAAACGCATCAATCGATTGCTTTAAAATTTAGTAAGACTATATCTTGTATGAAGTTGAAATGACGTATCTGTAACACTTGTTTTATATACTTCCGTTTCAAGATGGTAGACTCTGATTTACAATAAAGAGTGTACGCAGTTTGAGCCAAACGCATCAATCGATTGTTTTAAAATTTGGTAAGACTATATCTTGTATGAAGTTGAAATGACGTATTTGTAACACTTGTTTTATATACTTCCGTTTCAAGATGGTAGACTCTGATTTACAATAAAGAGTGTACGCAGTTTTAGCCAAACGCATCAATCGATTGCTTTAAAATTTAGTAAGACTATATCTTGTATGAAGTTGAAATGACGTATTTGTAACACTTGTTTTATATACTTCCGTTTCAAGATGGTAGACTCTGATTTACAATAAAGAGTGTACGCAGTTTTAGCCAAACGCATCAATCGATTGCTTTAAAATTTAGTAAGACTATATCTTGTATGAAGTTGAAATGACGTATTTGTAACACTTGTTTTATATACTTCCGTTTCAAGATGGTAGACTCTGATTTACAATAAAGAGTGTACGCAGTTTTAGCCAAACGCATCAATCGATTGTTTTAAAATTTGGTAAGACTATATCTTGTATGAAGTTGAAATGACGTATTTGTAACACTTGTTTTATATACTTCCGTTTCAAGATGGTAGACTCTGATTTACAATAAAGAGTGTACGCAGTTTTAGCCAAACGCATCAATCGATTGTTTTAAAATTTGGTAAGACTATATCTTGTATGAAGTTGAAATGACGTATTTGTAACACTTGTTTTATATACTTCCGTTTCAAGATGGTAGACTCTGATTTAACGATGACGAGTGTACGCAATTTTATTAAGCGTATTCGCCCATTGTTTTGAAATTCGGTACGAAGATACTTTATATAGAGTCAAACAGAAGTATGTGTAACGTGTGTTTCCTTTTCACTTCCGTTTCAAGATTCAACGTTACAGTAACGGGTTAAAATGGCGGAAAAAGTTACGAGCGCAGTAGTGGAGAGCTCTGTATATTAATTAGGAATAGGCAGCGAGATCTGCCTGTTCTTTGAACTACTAGTTATGGAGTCTTTCCACATGTTTCACAGCAGTACATCTTATTGTTCCTTTGATGGTCTGCATTTTTTGGTCTTTGTGTAGATCTTCCTTTCTTATGTACCACTGAGAATTCACAATACTACGCAATACTTCGTTTTGGAATCACATCGAGTCAAAACTGCGACTGCAAAGACACTCACTCACACACGCACACACACACATATATATATATATATATATACACACACACACACACATATATATACACATATATACACATACATATATATATATATATATATATATATATATGTGTGTGTGTGTGTGTGTGTGTGTGTGTGTGTGTGTGTGTGTGTGTGTGTGTGTGTGTGTGTGTGTGTGTGTGTGTGTGTGTGTGTGTGTGTGTCAATTCGATTCAAACTTGGTACAAAATCGTTTATCGTAACAGCTTGGACATGTTCGTTAACCAGCAAATTCGTTCAACAAATTCAGAATCGAGGCTACTTCAAATCGTTACAAATTCCTAACTTTTTTTGGTCTTAAATGTTTTTTGAAAATCTGTTTTGGCCATCGTAATCAGCGTTAATCGCATAAATTAGAGTTTCGAATTTTCAAAATCCATCGACGTTAAGAAATGTTTTGCCAGCGGTCAGGGTTCATTTTAGTGTTTTTTTGCTGTAATTTTAAGGTTTAAATTAAAAAGTTGGCAATGGCATGACTTCCGACAAAGTGACTCCTTCTTATCACCCTATATATTTTACACCACAAAATAAAATTTATAGTCGATTTTCAAAATCATGAGTACGTTCATTTCAGTTTAATATATTTCTAAATACAATATTATATGATTTTATGGTTTTTTGCCAAGACATAGATTTTTGTTATTCGACACTAGAATAGGCTATAACTGACCATGGGAGAAGCACTGAGTCCCAAATGTATTTTTGCTACTGCTAATATCTGACCCTATGTCATTAATATTAATATTAATATTAATTGTCATTGTAAATGCCAACTTCAATTGAAACTGAAATATTTTAATTTAGAAAGGCAGGTTGATTGGAATTATAAGATTGTTTCAATTAAAATCATTGCAAATGTAAGCTTATAAACAATAATTTTATAATAAATAACAGGGATTCAGATTTTTAAAACGTAAATACATCTATGTCCATCTCAGGCACCTAAACCATGTTTATTTTAAATTTCATCTCAATCGGTCCTGTAGTTAATGTGTGATTGAATAACAAACAAAAACACACACATAAACTTTCAAATTTAAAATATTATATTAAGAAGTATAAAATATTATTAAAACGTCACTGTTGTAGCCTACAGTTAACACATATCACAAAACTGAATACTAAATAATTCAGTTGCACTGGGTAAGTAGTATAATGCCATTTAAATAATTATTATTCACGCCTACCAATATATAATAACGTATAAAACGTCACTGTTACACAGTTTACAATTGTCATAAAACTAAGTACTAAATAAAGTTGGACTGGGTAAGTAGTATAATGGCGTTTAAATAATTTAAATATTTATTATTCACACCTACCAATATATAATAAACGTATAAAACGTCACTGTTACACAGTTAACACTTGACACAAAACTAAATAATTAAGTTGGACTGGGTAAGTAATATAATGGCTCGAACATACAAGTTTTCACTTCAAAAATACATTTTAAAACAAAAATATATATAAGAGCGTGTTGCGTGACGGCAAACTGAATTTTTTTCCCGTGCAAAACATACATCCATATCCCGCCATAAGAAGTAGATACTTCAATAAGAGCGTGTTGCGTGACGGCAAACTGAATTTTTTTCCCGTGCAAAACATACATCCATATCCCGCCATAAGAAGTAGATACTTCAATAAGAGCGTGATGCGTGACAGCAAACTGAATTTTTTCCCGTGAAAAACATACATCCATACCCCGCCATAAGAAGTATTCACTTCAATAATATACGCAGATTTTAATGCCGATTATGATAGTGACGTCATAATTTCAATAAAGGTAAGATGAAGAAAAATACGTTTGGAAATTCGCTTCTATCACATCAGTGAAACAACTGCTACGGTTTGTTCCTATTGGTGATGGAATGTGAAAAACTATTATTTTGACATTTCGAATTTTTAGGCGATTTTCTGAAAGCAGTGAGAAATCAAAGCAAATAAAATATGAATTTTCTCACAATAGCCTCTCTTTTCATGAAATTTGGTTCATTGGAAGACATTAAACGTTCAATGGTAACATAATATTCATCAATTTTCATAAAATTGCATACTGTATTGTATTGTATATGCAATTGTCTTATCTCAATTGCATCTATGTACATAATATAATACAGGTCAGTTCTTCAAAATACGCTGAAATTTTTACAAAAATCAGTGTTTTAATTCTCGTCTCTTTATATACTTGACTTCAAATAACATTGTTTTAACATTGTTTTACAAAATTTCATTTTTCTTAATTAGATGCACTGCCGCCTTTGCTCGGCGACTGCGCAGTTCAACGACTGTCACGTGACCTAGCCTAACAATGCCTAGTTACATGTCATTGTTTAGTGTTTATGTACTGTATTGGTTTTACTTGGATTCTGATTGATGGTCTTGTTTGTTACTGTACATTATTGTGTATTGTCTCGAGACAGGCAAACCAACATTATAAAGACAGATTTATTTCCTCTGTTATTGGCAACACTGGCAGAATATAAACACAAACACATCAGTTTTTGTTGCGGTAAATTGAATAGTACTTGTTGAATTTAAACACGAAATTAAAAAAAAAGACAATTAAATTTATTTAATTGTAGATATGAACTGTATTTAAATGTAGATATTAATTGTAGATATGAACTGGAATGAGAAAAGAGTTGTTGAACGTAAAACGATAATAAGAGGTGATAAGAGAATTTAAAACATTAAGAAGAAGATGCAGAAAACATAAATTAAGGAATTAAGGGAAGACGATTTGAAATAGAAAAGAATTATAAGAGGAAAGAAATACTGAAATAAAGAGTACTGAAATATGAAGTACTGATTTTTTCTTAAATCCAGTGATATAAAACTTTTCACGTAAAAGTGGTAATAGATAGACGAACAGGATGAATAAATATAAAAAAGAGAACAAAGCTAAAAACGAAGTGTAGTATAAAATAAAGAAAGGTTGTTAAAATAAGTACACCACACAAAGAGATATATCACGAAAGAAATAATGTAAGAAAGTAGAAAAACAATTGTAAAGCATGAAAGCAATACAAGAAGCCATAAAAGAAAGTAAACAATGCAAAGAGTTGCAAAAAGTTGTTAAAAAAGGTACAACAATTAAAATAGAAATTAAGGTATACGACAGTAAAAAGAGAACCAAAAAATGAAGTAATAATAAATAATTATTTTTATAATAATAATTTTATTATCAGTATTCAAGTATTATCGATGTATTGATTTTTTTTTTTTTTTTTGTTTGTTTAACGTCCGACTATTGTGCACATTTGGGCTAATGCAGACGATCGATATGTATTGAAGCAGGTCGGACGTTAAAAAAAAAAAAAAAAAAATGAAGCAGGTATTATTGGGAGGGGGGATTAGCAGTTTTCAGGTAATGACGGGATATTAAAACGGGTATTATCGGGAGGGGGATTAACAGTTTTCAGACAATATCGCGGTATTAAAACGGGTATTATCTGGGGGGATTAACAGTTTTCAGGTAATGACGGGGTATTAAAACGGGTATTATCGGGGGATTAGCAGTCTTCAGGTAATATCGGGGTATTAAAACGGGTATTATCGGGGGGGGGTGGATTAACAATTTCAGACAATATCGGGGTATTAAAACGGGTGTTATCGTGAAGGATTAGCAGTCATCAGGTATTGAAGCAGGTATTGTCGGGGGGAGAGATAAGCAGTTTTCAAGTATTAAAGGGGCCAACTTAAAAACGAAAATCTATATAGACTTAACAGTACTATTACTTCAAGGAAAATGACGAAGTGGTAAACATTTTATTAAAACATTGAAAATCGGTAGAGTCAAAGCGTAGGAAAAACATTCTTTTATTAAACTGGAAATACAAATCATGTGTCATGTTTTCTCTTGCTTTTTTAACTTTAATTACGATAATTTGTTTCTTAAACATGACAAATTAACATTGCTAGTTTGAACAACATAACCTGAAACTTATTATAGCCTATCAGCTGTTCAATGAAATCAGCTGATCTTTACGAATTAGTATAAAACAACTGATATTTTAATATAATTACCAACATTAAATTAACGATTCATTTCATATACTTAAATCGTTCAATATTCCTTCATAGTTTCTGTAGTATAGCTGTTATCGCGTGACTCACACGGCAAGGTCCCCGGTTCAATCCCGGCGGAAACACCAGACATGTTTTATTATAATCAATTTAATATGAGACTTGCGACGCGCAAAATATACTGTTATATATCAATATAAACATGTTCCTCGCATCACGCGTCCCGCAAAATCCAACATCAAAACCAGCCCTAAAACATGATAGCCTGCATGTTGAAAACTATTTGCAAATGACACTTATAAACAAATCCTTTCTTCTTCAAGGTAAAGTAGGTAGGTTTACCTTTGTGAAAATTCAAAAAAAAGCGCAGAACGTTTTGTAAGTTAAACATTTATGCGCCTGCGTCTTAAGTTATTTAACCAATTTTGAACAACGGTGATACATTTTATTCGCCTATAGTTATAGTAGGCCTATGTGCTTTTTTACAGAAAAGTAAAAAAAAAATTAAAAATTGTCAGAAAATTAAAACACTGAACTTCATATCCTAAACTACTGAACCGATTTTCATCAATGGTCATTCATTTTATTCGTCATGTTTGCAGTTATCGCTATTTGCAGAAATTTATACAAAAATAAATACGTTTATGATTTCAACAATGCAATAAACTGCCAAAACATTTACCGATTTCACAAGTTTATACCTTTACTGAACAGCTGATCTGTGAAAGGTAACTTTTTGGTACTATGTTATTATGCAAAAAAACCTTTTGAAGTACTCTACAAATCTGAAAAATTCAACTCTCACAGTCCTGGGCTGTTAACAGAATATAAACACTAAAATTTCTTTGTGCATATATTTTCTTTTTTTCACCAATTTATCGTGATAATCTTCCACAATATTTGGTACCAGCGACATTTTTACAAAAGTGATCCTAATATAAACAAACCCAGCATGTGGTAGAAAGTTAACAATTTAAAAAGTTGTTGAATCACCTTTGCATTATGACAAGAACCAATCACCTGTTTTCACAGCTTACTGAACAATATAACTCATCGCCCTTTGCGACAGCGTGCATGCCATGCTATCCCTCATTACCCACTGTGATGACAATGATGTTCCATGTTTTTCCTTACGCTCGGTGTACTGCCAAAGCCTATCAGTGCAGGTGTAAAACCACAGCATTATTAATCTTGAACCACTCACTTATTTGAATACAAACAATACAATTCACTCCGAAACCAAAACCATGAGATTTAAGGAGACCACTTACACTGTAAAAACCTATCCTTCCTTTGGTAAGTTTAATTCACGTAAAATAAATTTCTACTTATGTAAAAACTTTAAACTAACAGATTTCCTGATCCAAACACATTTCCAGACTGAAACCACTGAGCTGTTTTGACGGAGGAAGGCACGCCGCCGCCAAGTACGAAGGTTGGTATTGTTCAGTAAACTGCGCAAGGTATTATTAACAACTTTTTTAAAAGCATAATTGGCAGAAAACTTTTTATCACTCGGTGTTTTTTTTTCAATTTCTACAGTTCACACTCTCCCTGTATATATGTATTTACTCGTATATGTCTTGTTCAAATTTTCAATCGTTAATAAAATACTTTCTATTCATCCCCTTAAGTTCAAATACATTTTTTTAAACTTGTAGTGGATGGCACTTTATGTTAATACAGTTTTTTTGTCAAATATTAATATCGCATATTTGTACAGACTATACGATAGGATTTCCTTTGGTAATTCCTACTATTATTCATCCACTCAAGTTCAAATGCATTCTTTAAAACTTTTAGTGGATGGCACTTCATGTTAATACAGTTTTTTATCAAATATTAATATCGCATATTTGTACAGACTATACGATAGGATTTCCTTTGGTAATTCCTACTATTATTCATCCACTCAAGTTCAAATGCATTCTTTAAAACTTTTAGTGGATGGCACTTCATTTTAATACAGTTTTTTGTCAAATATTAATTTCGCATATTTCTACAGACTATACGATAGGATTTGATTTAAATAACACTTATGTTCTATCCTATGTTAGTTTTAGGAATCGCAGCACGTAGCTGTTTCGCTGACGTGATGGAAGCGCATGACCTAAAGTAGGAATTGACTTTAAAAAAAAATATATTACTTGTTTTTATTTATATTATAAGACTGCAATTTATAGGTAAACACAACTTCTTCATTATGATAAGTTGCATAACGGTCCATTTTCTTATTAAAACACTTAATTCGATGCATCACTCGATAAGGTTTATATTGAGTGCTTACAGTTTTAAATTGAGGAGTCAGGTAATAACGTTTCACATGCTTACAAGTTATCTTTCAATTTCTTAATATACGAAGTATGAAGAAAGCTTAGCATAGTAATCTTGAAATTATCGATTGAATTTCTTGGAAATGTTCTCAGCTACCTTGAGTATAATAAATGGGTTTTCAATTAGATTTCTACGCGTCTACATCTACGCTCATAATTAAGGTCTAAACTAGCCGATAGGATTTCGATCAAATTTAGCACGTTTGTTAGACTTGTCTATATTTCAAAAGCGTCTGCATATTAAAACAATAAGGCATGCTCTATTCTCACTGACGTGATGGAAGCGAATTTTCAAAAATATTTTTCTTTACCTTAATCTTTTTCTGAAATTCTGATTTCAACATCCTAATCAGCACTAAACTCTGCATATATTAGCAGTTTGAAACATTCAAATTGCATTGAAAATACGAAAATGATCCCTGACCACCGTCAAATTAACCGATTTCGACGACAATTCAAAGTGCTAATTTATACAGTTTTTTTAAGAGAAAAAAGTAATTAATTTTCAAACATTTGAAATTGTCAACATTTTGAAACTGTTGAACGAATTTTTCTGGTTAACGAATTTATCCAAGCTATTGCCAAAATAAATTTGTATGCGAAGTTTCAAAAAATTCGGATTAAAATTGCAAAAACGAACGTGCTAAAACAAGTATGTAGCGAACGTGCTAAAACAAGTATGTAGCGAACGTGCTAAAACAAGTATGTAGCGAACGTGCTAAAACAAGTATGTAGCGAACGTGTTAAAACAAGTATGTAGCGAACGTGCTAAAACGCACGCACGCGCGCGCGCGCACACACACACACACACACACACACACACACAGGTCAAAAAAGCCTCGAAGTAAAAATTGAACCAACAAATAAAAATCATGTATCATGTTTTTTCCTTTTTGTTTTAATTACGATAACTCATTCGAAAACACGATAAATTAACATAGCAAGTTTTTAACAACATAACCTGAAACGTATTACAGCCTGTCAGCTGTTCAATAAAATCAGCTGATCGTTACGAATTAATGTCAAACATCTGATCTTTTACTATGACATACTTATCAAAATTAAATTAACGATTCATTTCATATTTCTGCATCGGTCAAACATCTTCGTAGTCTCCGTAGTGTAGTGGTTATGACGTGCACCTCACTCTTGCAATATCCCCGATTCGATCCCGGGCGGAAACACAAGAAATTTTAATTATAACTAATTTAATACGAGACTTAAACCGTGCAAAATGTACTTATCCACATAAATTTGTGCACTCGCATCACGCAAAATCCATACTGTAACATGTGTCGTAACATGATTCTTGTTAAAAAACGTGTGCTAGATCAGTTTTTGAACGATTGTTGAAATTAATATACATACGTACGTTCGAGACTGGAGTTACAGCCGTAAGGTTTTCCTTAACCGTCAACACCCGTTTACATTAGTCTAACTGGTATTAAAAAAAATGTCATACTTGCAACGTAATATCAAACAGACGAGTTTCGTATTTACTGCGCGCGCACTCGTACACAACAACATATTAAACAGCCATGTGAGCTCGTCTATCTTGACGGACGAAAATACAAGCCATAAATCCCGTCTGACGACCGTTAACCATTCCCACGTCTAAATCTGGTAGCCGGGCCGTCTGTATATGTAAATCCGCGAAGAAGAAGAAGAAGCAGCAGCATGTATCTAAACACGCAATACATCAGGCAGTGGCTGTAGCGACGTACGAGCTGCATACTGATGTGTAAGACGGCTCTCTGTTAATCGATACCACTTATGAATAATTTCTAAGATAGAATAATCGATTCCAACCGATGCGATCACTATACTTAGCGAGTTGCGTGTTCTGCGCATCCCTTCCGCGCACCGTTATGTGAACAGATGTTGCAGTAAGATACACGTATAAAAACCGTTATCATATGCATTTTATGTTACAATTTATAGGTTATATTAGAAAACGTTTATAGTTACTGCCGTATTAAGCTTTTATTTTCTCGTTACAGTGGAAAAAGTATTATACGATGTCAATTTTTAATACATATAATTTATTGTTTTATGATTTACGCTGAAAATCGTTAGCTGGATTATCATTGCGGCGTATTAATTGGATGATGTCAGTGTGTAGGCCTACATAATTCATACTACAGCAAAAGTAAAAGATAAAAAAAGAGATCCATTAATTCACTAGGTTTTGTTATAAAACCGCATCACTTACAAGGTTTATACATAATCTTGGAAATTTATTGACTTAGACTAAGTTTTGTTTTATTCAAAAAAATTATAAACTATAATTTAATATAAATCGGGCTCTAGAGCTTAAGAAAACACTGAAAATCGGCCTACTTATCAAAATCGGATCATTAAATATTTGCTCATTTATGAAAAATCATATGTAGCCTACATGGAATCCTAGTCAGTGTAGAAAATTTTAAACAAACGAAATTACCATCCTGGAGTAAATAAGAAAAAAAAAAATAAGCCTTTGACAGCCGTCTGATTTATGTTATTTTTTCTCGACATATTTTTGAACTATACATATATTCTTTTAAATCATTGTTAAATCTGTCGTGAAAATCTTTGGAATGCTAATTAACCATCTTCCAGTCATCCAGTCGAGCTGAAACCTGGCGCATAGATTCTGTACCAACGTAAGAGGGTTACTCTTCACTGGATTCCGGAGCATAAGGATGTTGAGGGTAATGTGTAGGCAGACCGACTGGCTGGACTGGGATCTGCATCTGGCGGCTTCAGCGAGTTCTCTGTCGACGACCGAGTCTGCTATGAACACGATGATTACACAAGCAACACAGAGCAGATGGAATAACCTTCATGGACATTCCTATAACAAGCGCCTCCTAGTGCATATATGGGCAGCTGGGGCTCATTTCAGAGCACTGTGGTCTGAGGGTGCATGAACAGGATAGGAATGTACCACGGAGAAACAGTGTGTTGGTTAAACACGAAATAGGAAGAAAGTGCAGGCCACAAAATTTATGTTTGTAAGGTTCTTGCTAGCAGAAGGCTTTTTTGTTTTCCAGAACCCAGAGGACCGCCAACAGGTGAGCTATATGGCGGATTTTATGGTGAGCTAAATGGTGGATTTGTATAACTTAATTAGGGCACTAATCTGCTAAACTAGTACTCAATAGGTTTAGTTGCACAATACGTCCGTCGATGGGAGTGTCTGGAGTTTTTATAATCCATTCCTCTAGTATTCTCTAATATAACACACACGCACACGCGCGCGCGCACACACACACACACACGTACACGCACACGCACACGCACGCACACGCGCGCGCACACACGGACACACGCATACACGCGCGCGCACACACACACACACACACACACACACACACACACACACACACACACACACTGATTAACGACGTGTTGACATCTTCGACTAATTTTTAAAATGTGTACATTTTCTAACAAAACGTGTGTACAACTTCATTGAGATGACACATGTTACACACGAATCTAAATGTAAGCTTCCACGATGTGAAATTCGAAACCTTGTTCAACAAATATCTGGTTATGTACAAAAAAATTTCTACTAAATACTTAGAAACTTAATTTAGTTTGGTGAAAACGATTCTCGTAGAAGCCATTGGTATTATTATAAACATTTGAAAATACTATTATGATTCCTAAACAAAACATCAAACTACAGTTTACCTAGCTTACATTCCAATACAAATAACAGTAAACTTTGTACAATTAGGCTTATTATAACATCGAAAAACATTTTAATTTTAACTCTCATTTATTAATTTAAACACCAGTTTAACCTCGAAAGTAGTTTGAACTGCTATTGAAAAACCAATTTTAAGTTTAAACCCAAATAAATCTATCTTGAACTTTAAACCTTGGCTGTAATATTAACATACGGAAGATTGGGTTCGAATTAAATGGTTAAAGTTAAAAATAAATGACAAAATTATGGTAAATATTAAGTTAGTAAACCATTCTAGGCTATTAAATTACAAATTTTTATAGGCTATGTTAACGATTCCGCATAACATACCTAATTTTATCATTATCAGTTCAAATTTTAATTTTAAATCGCCATCTCGTTACATGCTAATGTAACATCAGGAGAAGAAGTGTCTAATGTTAAACCTAAATAATAAATCACTTGTATATCAGAAAAGTGATTAGACACGTAAAATTTCTGAAGCGTATTTTAACACATTTAGAAGGAAGAATTATCTGTTACAAAGCACAATATTTAAAAAAATGTTAACAAATACACCCGATACTTTAGTTAAATATAAAATTATTAATAATACTAAAAATAACCTCCAAAATGTAATTACCAATTACAATTAATCGTATATAAACTGATTAATAATGAAAGGCAAAAAATTATCTACTTACACAGAACGAAGAAGGGTTCCGCCCCGCCAAACCATCCAAGCTGCAGTAGGCGTATATATATATATATATATATATATATATATATATATATATATATATATATATATATATATATATACACATATACTTATACACACACACACACACACACACACACACACACGAAAGGTGATGATTATCTGTTTTCATATTGTTATCTTAATTAAGGAAGTACAATAGAGTCAAAGCGTAGACAAACGATTTGAAAATAGATTTGAAAACTTCTAACCAATTCTCCATTTTCAATACTGACGCGTTTACAGCCTAAACTACAGAATCGATTTTGATCAAGGATGTCTCGTTTTATCATTTCTGTACGCAGACATACCCTTTGAAAAAAAAACTCCAGAAATTTGTACAATTATAAAGTTGCAAAAAAAGGAAAATAATTAGAAAATTTGAACATTTACACGTATACAGTCTAAACCAATTAAACAATTTTGTGCAACGATTACTCATATTAATTACGGTTACACACATGGTTCTTTCATACAATTTTAAAAAATGCAAAAAAATTATTAAAATTATAAACACTGACGCTCCTACAGCCTCAATTACCGAACTAATCTTGATTAATGATCACTCATTTTATTTGACATTATTTGCATTTTATATAAAATTAAAAAAATAAGTAAGTTTACAATTAGGACTGCCAAAATATTTACAGTTTTCGGTATTTTGTACCTTAATTAATTGAACAGCTGATCTACGAAAGATGTCTTGTTACGAAAAATTAAGATAAATTTCTTTTTAAGTTCTCTACAATTTAAAAAAATCAGGTTTTACAGCCTTTGGCTATTGTCATCGAATGAGAGTACTAAAATGATTTCTTTGCGTACACACTTTCTTCTACTTAGAAATTATTACATCATCTTCAACAATATTTGGAAGACCGATATTTTTCAGTGAACTGCGTAAGCAGCTGACTGGTTCTTGGCAAATCAAAGATTTAACATTTTTTTTAAACTGTAGACTTGACGGAGAAATTTTAACCACTTTGTTTTTGTTCAGCGGTAAGCCTAGTTCTAAATTAAGTCTGAATATTTTTACAATTCTTCATTAATGTAAACAAATAAACGACGAATATAATGCACATTATACACTCTAATAAAACGAATTCGACACATTTCCAAATTCTAAACACAAATTTAAACACAAAAACAGAATTCACAACACGGAATAAATATTATAACCTCAAAATCCGATCTGTTAACAACGGTGAACTAAATCTAGCATTGTTAGTTTCAAGAACATGTTGGCAGCAGCTGATCGCATTGTGGTTTCTATGCATAGATAAACTAATTACTCTACGTTCCGGGAAGATATTGTCAAGGCATTGGATTCGGTGTTCTGAAAGCTACGTCAACATAAAATTGTAAATTTAATATTATGGATGTAGGCTGTATAAGTACTGGGCCAATTTTTAAATTATCTAATTATATTTTAAATGTTCGTAAAAAATAAATATTACTACGTTATCTACATATATACGCGTAAAAATGAATGTTTGTATGTATGTCCGGAATGAACTCAGAAACTACATTAGCTATCGTCATCAAACTTTGGGAAATTGTTGAGTACACTTCTGTGAAGATTTGTGGCATAGAAATTTCAACCGCACGCCATTATAATACTTGCCCAGGCCCAAAATTAACATAAAGTATTTACTTTATACATTACTATGCCATTCATTAGATCACCATGAAACTTTGTGTAATTGATTACACTCCCGCGAACGTTTCTGGCATAGTGTTTTCAACCACACGCTATTACAATACTTGCCCAGGCCCAAAATTAATGTAAAGTATTTACTTTATGAATTACTATAGCCTACCATTCATCCGATCACATGAAAATTTGGGAAATTATTGCATACACTTATGCGAAGGTTTCTGGCATAGTACTTTCAACCACACGCCATTATAATACTTGCCCAGGCCCAAAATTAATGTAAAGTATTTACTTTATGAATTACTATAGCCTACCATTCATCCGATCACATGAAAATTTGGGAAATTATTGCATACATTTATGCGAAGGTTTCTGGCATAGTACTTTCAACCACACGCCATTATAATACTTGCCCAGGCCCAAAATTAATGTAAAGTATTTACTTTATGAATCACTAAACTTTGGCATTGTGTGGTTTAGATTTATCGGATTGCTTCTCAAATGGACAACTGCATGTTGCATGTTCCCGTGTCGGCAAACCAGATAGCCTGGCATATGCAGACATCTATGCAGACAACAGAAAAACAAAAATATTGTATACCCACAAGTATTGCAAAATTAAACTTATATGAAACTTATGTTTGTTTTGTTACTCATTTCTCATCCGTGCAACCACAATGTACCACAGCGAAATGTGGTATGGTACAACTAGTTACAAATAAAATAAAATGTACAGAGTTATAAAATGTTACAAGATCTTATGTGCACTGGTTAAAAATAAGGGTTAAAACATTGCACAAACTTTCTCACATTAAATAAAATTATCTTACTGAGTTTTTTGTTAAAAACATTCAAAAAAAATTCCATCTGTTGTCAGAGTTTCTTTTAATTTGTTTAAGATTATTAGAGGAAAAACGTTTCTTAAATTTAAAATATGGTACATATAAAAAAATTATTCTTAATTTATGAGCAAAATTTAATCAATCGATTTTGAGAAATCAGGCTGATACTTAAATTTTTGATATAAGCTTCCGAACGGGGTTGTTTATGGAGATATCAACCAATACTTTTATTCAGGTATTTAAGGGTGTCAAAATCGTATAATAGTCTATGCAAATATGGGTACATATTTGAGCTAAGATCGAATTACAGATAATCAAATTTTATTTACATTTTTTAAAATTTTGATGCAAAAAAGTGACGAAACGCTTTTTTTTGTTTGTTGATCAAAATTCTTTACATCTATATTAGCAAACTTCAGTTTGAAAATAACACTGGATTGCCCACTAGGGTAAGACCCATAACTCATAACTTAAAATGAGCGCCGATCCTGACCACCAGATCACTTCTTGAGGCGTCTATGTAATTTGTATACTATATATATATATATATATATATATATATATATATATATATATATATATAGTAAAAATATACTATAAGAGTATGTAGTAAAATACTAAAATACGTAAACAGTTTCAAAATGGCGGTCATTTTTCAATTCCTACTATTAGTTTACACTCTCCCTATATATAGGGAGAGTGTATATAATAAGATATATATATCTTGTTCAAATTTTCAATCGTTAATAAAATACTATCTATTCATCCCCTTAACTTCAAATAATTTTTTTAAACTTACAGTCGATGACACTTGATGTTAATACAGTTTTTTTTTAATATTAATGTCGCATATTTGTACAGATTATACGATAGGATTTGATTTAAATAACACTTATGTTCTATCCTACGTTGGTTTCTACCCTATTCTTACACTTTCTGTAAATCTGATTTCGCCTTCGCAGTCAGCGTTAAATACATTCAAATGAAAATAACTCTGCCATGCCGGTGCTTCATCAGTGATGAGGAAGGAGGAGTGATGGAGGAGTAACAACCTCTCTAAAAAACCGTGGATCAGCCCATCTGGTTGTTAATACTATGTATGGGTCCCTTGCCAGGATTACGGTGAAGACCTCAACGGCGATTTCTGGCGAAGAAGATATTCTTCAGTACAGCAGGAACGGCGGACGAGACAACCCGATATAGCCAGGGTCAAGGAAGACTTGGTGTGCTCGGCGCTTTAGTGCGGTGAGGGCAGCGGAAGGAGCAACGTATTTGCTGGAGTATATTGCAGTAAAAAATATTTAATCTATGATGAATGCGAAGAGAGATTTTGTTACGGGACAGGGATTCGGACCCCCAGAACCGGCACGTGGAGTGGTGGGTGAGCAGGCCACACACGGGTCGTCAACCAATGACTGCTGCACTGAGAGAAAGGAAGTTCTCCTAAGAACCCCTCCATCAAAAGAAGTATTAAAAAAAAGGAATGGGAATATTGATGAAAAGAAGGTAACAGCAAGTAAAGGAAAAAATCAACAAAAGGAAATAGTTGGTTTACGTTCTACAACGACTAGTAGTGGACCTGATGCTTCAACTGTTAAAACGGATTTCAAACCTCAAACAGAAACTGAAATATTCTTGTGGAACTCATGGAAACAAGCAGAGGACAGAATTAGTAAATTGGAAGGACTCTTGGAAGCACTGCAACAAGGCAGTGTTCCAAAACAATGATTCCAGTACGAAACAGACGAGGAAGAACTGGAAAAGGAAACAGAGTGGATTACACAAAAACGAGAGAGAAATAGTAAAAAGAGAAAAGCTGTTTCTTCTCCGGAAGGTGTATTGCCTGATAAACAACTATCAAAGGATGTGGTTGATAATGCAAGTGAAAAAAGGAAACAAGGAAGTATGCCACCACCAATTTTTGTAGAGGGAATTAAAGATTTCAGCTTACTTAAAAATGCTGTATTGTAATTTTTTTACTAGTTGTTACTAGTAAAATAAACTTCAAAGTACTAACCAATAGTGAAGTAAAACTTATCACCACTGATGACAATGACTACCGCTTCATAACACAACTTCTAAGGAAAAAAAGGTTCAGGAAGGTAGCCCATTTTTTAACATTTCGTACCATATCTATCAATGTAAAAAAGAAAAACTTTATCGTTGTAAGAGGCTTGCATCAGTTAACACTGGAAGAAGACATTAAAGAAGATTTGAGAGAAAAGGGGCATGATGTCGTTCGAGCGACAAACATTTTTGTTAAAAAAAGAATCGATGGTTTTCCAAAAAAAAGTTGAACTTCCTCTGTTTTTTTGTAGAACTAGTGCCTAAATCAAATAATAAAGATATATATGAAGTAACAAATATGCTTTATTGCAAAGTGAAAATTGAACCACCACAGAAAAAGAGAGAAGTACCGCAGTGTAAACGCTGTCAAGGTTTTGGTCACACACAAAATTATTGTCACACACAGGCTAAGAGCGTTAAATGTGACGATAACACTCACTCTACATCATGCAGCCAACCTAAACAATTTCCTTGTAAATGTGCTAACTGTGACGGAGAACACACATCCATCTGGAAAGGATGTCCAGTCTACAAAGCCAGAATGGAGTCATTATATGGCAGCAGTACAACGAATGCAACAAAAATCATGGTGTACACTAGAGATCTCCCTAATGTCGAAGATGTAACAGTTGCCACATTTGCAGACGATACTGCAATACTAGCTACCGGGAAGAAAATTGATGAAGCTGCAGGCAAACTTCAGAGGGCCTCAGATGCTATTAGCAGATGGACAAAGAAGTGGCGCATTGGCCTCAATGGGGTAAAGTCAGTTAATGTTAACTTTTCAAATTTGAAGATTGATCATCATATACCAATTACAATCAATTCATTACAAGTTCCCTATGCTAATACAGCAAAGTATTTAGGTATGACACTGGATGCAAAACTGAAGTGGAAGGAACACGTTAAAAAGAAAACAGAGGAGTTAAAATTAAAATTCAGAAGTATGTATTGGCTTTTGGGAAGAAAATCCCAATTATCAATCTATAACAAGCTGCTGATATATAGGCAAGTCTTGAAACCCGTGTGGACCTACGGAATACAGCTATCGGGCTGTACAAAGAAGACAAATGTAAAAAAGATACAAACCTTTCAAAATAAGGTGCTGCGATGCATCGTAGATGCACCATGGTACATAAATAACGACAACCTCCATAGGGATTTGAAAATAGATATGGTCAGTGAGGAAATAAAAAAGTATGCAAAGAAGCACGGACAACGCATCTCTCAACACGAGCATCCGGAGATACGCGGATTGTTGGCTGAGGCTGGTGTGGTTAGAAGGCTACGAAGAACAAAGCCACTGGACCTTATGGTTTTTGCTGGTCCGGATGGACATTAGTTTCTAAGGGAATATATCCAATGGGATATATCCCTTCAAAGTGTAAAAATGTGTTAAATGTAAATTACTAGATGGGTATTTCTACTCAGTTGTAAATAAAATAAAATTAAAAAAAAATCATGGCTACCAGCTAGAAAAGTTGTCCCTGCAAAATCATATGCAACTGCAACTAAACCCGCTTCAAATGACAGACCTACAGAAAAGCAACATGAGAGTAACATGAGTCAAGTAAGAGTGCAACCTCATGAGCCAACAATTCAAGATATTTGGAAAGTCCTGAAGCAATTAGATAAAAGACTTAATGATATTGAAATCAAGTTAGAGAAATTTAATAATAAAAACTCAAAGATCGAAATACAAATGGAAACCAGAGGAAATGACAGTCTCATCTCTACGTATCATTGCATGGCTTGTCACTTCGAGCACTAGAGTTAGAATTGTATCTTCATTGTATGAATATTGATTTCGGAAACACACTTTACTAGTAAGATATATTTACAAATTCCTGGGTACACCATTTATGTAACAGTTCACCCGAATGGCAAAGCACAAGGAGGATCTGCTGTAATAATAAGAAGCACTATTAAACATTTTATAAATAAACCAATTTTAAAGGACTACCTCCAGGGAACTGTGGTAACAGTTGAACTAATAAGGGGTGATTTGGTCATTGCAGCGGTATACTCATGAGGCTGCTAGAAATTCAACTCCATTTCTGAACTCTTTTCGGTACCAAGGTATCTGATATCCTTTTAAGGTTATAGAAATGATAACAGAAAGGAGAAAAGCATGTTGTATCTGGCACAAATCAAGACACCCTGATGACAAGAATAAATTTAATAGAATAAGTAACCAATCAAAGAAATGAAGAGGAGTAGTTTCGAGTGCTACGGCTGATGCGGATACCGACTTTTCTTTGTGGAGAGCTACACGCGGACTTAAGCGACCTACTGTTAGAATTCCTCCCATTAGAGGTATATCAGGAGGTGGTTACGACGTGACGACGAAAAGAGAAACTTTTCGCCAAAGACCTATAAACTGTTTGCCAAACACCTTTATAGAGTATTTCAACCGCATGCGTATCCATCTACAGTTAACCTACCTAAAGTATATAAGAGTGACAAACGTATTAAGCCTACAACGCCCTTTGAAGTTGCCCAGGAAATAGATAAATTAAATCCAAAGGAAGCGCCAGGGATTGATGAAATCCCATCAGTTATACTTAAGGAACTGTCCAGGAAAAGTATAATATTCCTTTCAAATTTATTTAACCATTGTTTTAAACTTAAATTTGTCCCTGATTGTTTCAAGACAACAAAATTTATCATGTTGCTAAAGCCAGGTAAGCCAGCGGAAGAAATAACGTCATATCGGCCAATATCTTTACTTCCTATGATATCCAAACTCTGGGAGAAACTGTTTTTTAAAAGGTTAAAGCCACTTGTAGAAATACCTGGTCACCAGTTCGGATTCATAAACCAGCACTCAACCACAGACCAGGTTCATAGAGTTACTACTGTAATTGAAAGGGAATTTGAAGAAAAGAAATTTACTTGTGCAGCCTTTTCAGATATTCAATAGGCTTTTGATAAAGTATGGCACGAGGAGCTTGTTTTCAAACTTAGCAGGATGTTGCCGGGTAATACTGCCGACTACTTCAATCATACCTTACAAATAGGACATTTAGAGTAATGGCCGAAGAATCTGAATCAGCTCTCTACTCAATAAAAGCAGGAGTTCCACAAGGTAGTATTCTGGGACCTATTCTTTATCTGGTATACACAGCGGATATCCCAACTTCAAATAAAACTACAATTGCTACATTTGCCGACTATACTGTGATTATGTCTGTAAGTAAATCCCAAGCTGAAACGACAGGAAATCTTCAGTCGGCATTAAATCACATAACACAGTGGACAGAAGACTGGAAAATTAAAGTCAACGAACTAAAATCTACTCAAGTGACATTTTCATTGCGGTACATAGATCCAAGTTATGGGGTGTATCTTAATAATAAACGAATTCCACAGAGTAAATCTGCTAAATATCTTGGAATGCATCTTGATGAACGCCTTACGTGGAAGCATCATGTATGTAAGAAAGCAGAGCAAATCAATAAAAACTGTGTGATTTGTATTGGCTGATGGGACGAAAATCTCAGTTGGCCTTGTACCACAAGAGATTATTGTACATATCAGTAGCTGAACTTTGGGCGTGTACAAAACCCTCAAATCAACGATTATCCAGCGAGTACAAAATCTTATTTTTCGTACAATGACAAATGCAAGATGGTACCAGAGGAATGATGACCTTCATGCAGACCTAGACTTGAAGTATGTAAAGGAGAATACAAGATTCTCGCGCCTGTCGGCACGAGAAGAGACTACATTAACATTCGAACGTCGAAGCCATCCAACTCTTAGATGTGGAATTGGACAACAGACGACTTAAGCGTCATAAGCCGCATGATTTAGTTCGCTAAGTCCAATACTGTTATAGATCAATTATATGTATTACTCATTTAATCTGTAAGATTAAGATTGCAATAAATAAATAAATGAAAAAAATTCAATTGAAAATAAGCAAGTGAATAATGTATGGAAATGAATCAGTACATCCTTCACTGTGTACAGACTGGTGCGCTTGGACTCAGGCGATTTGAAGACGGGGAATTGGATAAAACGGAATTCACCAGAATGTTTTTCATTCGATTATTATCTATCAAAATTCCTTAAAACGTGTGCTTACCCGATCATTATCATAAAAATTCTCCAAAACGTATTTTTACCTTATCATTATTTATCAGAACTCCCCAAAACTTATGTTTACTAGATAATTATTATCGAAATTCCCAAAAAATTATTTTTATACGATTAATTATTTATCAAACTTCTCAAAAACGTATTTTTACCCAATCAATATTTATCAAAATTACCAAAAATGTACGTTCAACCGTTCATTATTATCAAAATTTCCAAGAACGTACTTTTACCAGATTATTATCTATAAAAGTTCTAAAAAAAGTAAACGTATATTTACCTGATCATTATCTATAGAAATATCGAAATATGTATTTGTATCGATCATTATCTATCAAAATTCCCCAGCCCCTTTTTTTACGAATCATTATCTATCGAAATGCCCAAAAATGTGTTTCTATATGATCATTTTTAACAAAATTCTCCAAAACTTATTTTTAACCAATTATGATTTATAAAGTACTTCTAAAACATATTTTTATTCGATAATTATTTATTATTATAATATATCTTATCTTATCATATATATATATATATATATATATATAATATTTATTAAATCCCCCTCCAAAACATATTTTTACCCGAATATAATTTACGAATATTCCTTATCAAAAAACTCATTTTTACCCAATCATTATTTATCAAAATTACCAAAAATGTATGTTGACCCCCATCACTATTATCAAAATTTCTCCAAACCTTAAATTTACCAAGTCATTATTAATTAACAAAATTCTCAAAAACTTATTTTTACCCAATCATTATTTATCAAAATGCCCAAAACATATATGTTTACCAGATCATTATAATCAAAATTTTCCCAAAACTTATTTTTGTCCAATCATTATTTTTCAAAATTCCTTAAAACGTACGTTTACCCGATCATTATTAAAAAAATTCCTCCAAACTTATTTTTACCCGACTGTTATTCTTCAAAATTCTTTCCGAAATTTCTGTTTGCACGATCTTTATTATAAAAATTCCTTTAATACGTATTTTTACCCGACTATTAGGCCAAAATTTCAAAACAGGTTTTTTTCCTGATTCCTATACTTTCTCACTAGGCTAGCTCGTATGGTAGAAAAGTAAAAAACGTTTAACGTGTGTAGATTGTGAATCGAAAAAATCAAATAAAATCGGCTTTCGTTGATAAATTCTTTATATAAACAATGGAAAAAATATATCATTGTATTTCGATGTTATGGTAATTCGAAACATAGTTGCTCAATTTCAACATTTCCCATCACCTCTTCATTATCAGTAAAGTTGCTCAATTCGAACTTGTTCCAATTACAAAGTTTTTTCACAACAATGTTTTAAATGAATTCACATCAGGTAAAAATAAAATAATTTATTAATTTAATGTACAATATGTACTACACGTTATTGTTCAAAATTTAATTACAAATTATATTAAAAAGTACATCATTAACATAATGAAAACCGCTAACTTGATTATAAGTAAGGAATCATTAGTTAAATGTATAAGACACATTGTGTATGGAACACGTTTTGTACGATACAGGGTGCATTTTTCGTTTATCTGTTCTTCCGCTGTCCGTTTGTGTATCCATTCTTTCCTAAAATGTTCGTTCTCCTGTTTCAGTTCTACTGGAACACATAGACATTCTGTACAACCGGAATGGTACCGCACATTGAGTGGTATGGGGGGAGAAGGGTAAGTGATAAACGAAATGCAAGCAATTATTTTGTGATGTTCTTCAAATAAAACAAATATCAAATCGGCTTTTGGTTAATCATGGTTTTTTTCAATCTGAAAAAGAAGGCTATTTATTCCTAACCTTTTTTCCCCAACATAATTCCGAAAGCTCTAATTCATATCAGTGCACAGTATACCTAGACTTCCGTTGTTACAATTGACAATTACAAATGTTTGCCGTATACCCAGTTCATAATAGTAATGTCCCGTGTAAATTTTATCGAAATTTAGTTGGCGGTCATTTCAAAACTTTACAATTTCGTAACATTTGTGTCGTTAGCATATTTGTTTTGTAAATCTGATTTCACCATCGAAATCGACGTTAACAAAAAACTGTATACATTAGCGTTTTCAAAATTTCAAATCCCGTTGAAATTAAATTTTTGACGGCGGTCAGGGTTCGATTTCTTATTCGCAATGTAATTTGAAAATTTGAAAGCCTAATACGTGCAGAGCGTAAAACTGTTTGCGATTGTGAAGTCAGTGCTTCGAAAAGAGGGTGAGATAAAAGAAATTAATTTTGAAAATTCGCTTTCATCACGTTGCGTGCGCGTTTTGATACTATGATGGCTATATTTGTGTACAGTCGCCGGAAGTGGTTTTTGCGTCTTCTTGTGTCATCGCCAGACCGAAACAAATTGACCGAAGTCAGTGAAACACAACTTACACAAATTTCGAGACCTTTCGATTTTTCTAACTTCAAATTCTACTCAAATACAACCTATACATATCCTAGCAAAATGGTGTAGCTCCTAAAAATTCGGTTTGAATGTTTTTTTAAAAAAACAGATTTTTGACTTAAATGTTCACTTTAACAAACGTGACAAATTTGCAATCAGTCCGACAGTGACCCATTGTCGCGACTGGGTTTATTTCTCTCTTCTTATTTACTCATAGATTTGTAATTAATTTTATTATAAATTTGTTACACGGACGAGTTATTCGAATTCAAGAACTTTTTTTAAGCTTCGGTATCGGATTTTAACAATTGAATGTGTTAAAGTTTGCGTAATGTTTTTAATTGTTTATTAAAAAAGAGTGTAGAACCCAACTGAAGAAGTTACGGCATTTCATAAGTATTCATCATCATTTCATCGGTAACAGAATTTTTTACGAAAACCCACTCTTCCTTTTTCTTAGGGGGGTACACTATACTCTTACTAACAATTAAATTCTGCGCCAAATTAAGATTCGTGGAATTGTACAAATAGGTAAGCACACATCTACCTTTTCTATCAACATAAAGACCGATATAAATACCAAAATCAACGTTCATTCCTCTACCTTTAAACGCCAAATATTTTCGTTTGTTGATAATTTCCCTGAGCGCGTACAATGAGCCCCTTCTATTCTCAAATTGAATTATCACGCCTACAAAATCCTTCCTAACAATCAACAAATCAGCAAAAGTATCTTTAGTCACGAAAAATTTACTATTCACACGATCAAACTTATCGGCTTTGTGAATAGCATACGCTACAAGCGGGTGTTGCAGGTCTCCGATGGTCATGGGGCATCCTTTCCCTCTGAACAAATCCATCACTGATTTTCCGAATTCTGCGTACGAGTTTCTCTCACCGCTTAAACGCAGAACGGATCTAACGAATGCATAGATATCGCGCGTTTCCACTATGAATTTTCTTTTTAAAAACTCTAACGTGTGTAAACGTGCCATAAAATCGGTTCTGATTTCTCTGTTGGTGAAGGCGAGATAAAATATATCGTGTTTCGTTATCAGTATGCTGGACGTTTCCTCGCTGGAACGAATATTCACAGTTTTATCCAACACGGTGAAGTAGCCCAAATCCATCAGAAAATTAAACAGCAAATCGATATTTCTGTACAGTTTTTCTTTTTTCAGTCTAACGTTGATGATGTTTCTGATGAACATTGTCTGTTCGATATCGAAGTCCTTCATAAGGATCACCTTGGTGTAACCTTGTGTAACACCTCCATGAATTTAGAATACACCTTTTTGTCCATACAGATTTCCGTTATGTTCAGAACGAAATTCGGATCGTGGTAGTAGCTGTAATGCGTTCGGTTCTTTAAGTAACTGATCACCGAGAACATGTTGTGCGTCTTGTACATACTGCCATCCACACGATTGCCGCCGTACCACTCCGTCAACAGCGCCCGGTCTGCTTTGAATTTGGTCGCCAAAGCGGTCAGTTCCGGATCGGTGATTCCGTAGTACCTCCTAAATTTGTGTCCGATGTAAAAGTAATAACGATCTCCGGACATGACGCGGGCCAACAGACCGGCCCATCTCGTGTTGCCGTGTATCAAGCCTCTGCTCACGAAGTGGTTCCCGACCAGAAGACTGCTGACAAATCTTTGAATGAATTTAGTCATTCTGAACACCATGTAATCGGAAGCGAAGCGAAACATCGATTTCAGAGTCGGCGTATCGATCTCGTCTATCAGTACTATGCACCGTCTACGGTAATGTTTGTACAACATCGCTGTGAGGTAAAAGAGGCTCCTTTGCAAAAAGTCTGGCTTTAAAGGATTTTCACCTCGCGTGAAAAATAATTCGAACACCTTTTTGCCTTCATCGGTCAGTTTTTTACTATTCAACAGGTACCTGTGCTTTTTAAATATTTCTGTTAGCATTTCGGTAAATCCCTTTTGAAAGGCTTTCCAGTTCACACCGTTCAGGTATTTGAAATTCACGAATATCACCGGGTAACGTGCGAAGTGTTTTTTGAAAAATTTAGTCTTGTATATGTTCAGATGCCCAGTGCCGGTCGCTTTGTTGTAAGGTCTGGCGAACATCCGGTAGCTATTTGTTCGTCGTCTCGGTATCACTGTACCGTTTGCGTCAATTTTCAGTTCGTAAAATTCCCGCAGCATGTCGATATTAATGGATTTTCCGAAATTGCGCGGCGCCGTAACCAGCACGTTTTCTTTTTTGTAAAATTCCCTGATCAGTTCCGTTTTGTCGAGGTATGCTGACGATTGCACAACACCTTCGAATTTCCGGTAGCCCAGCCTGTAGTGAACACGATCGACCTGGAAAAAATATTGCAAATACATTACACAAGCTTTCTTATATTCAGTTATAATTTGTAAAAAACGTACACGTGCGGAACTCGGGAAGTTACCGACAGAAACGATGTTTTTGTTAATTATATCTTTGCTGAATATATAATTAGTTTGAAGATATGTTTACAAATAACTTGTTTTATTCAAATAAATAAATACGTGAACCCAGTTTAGATATTATTTACTGTAGTTATAGTAAAAGATCAGTTGTTTTATATTAATTCGTAACAGCTGATTTCATTGAACAGCTGATAGGCTATAATAAGTTTCAGGCTATATTGTTAAAATCTAACAATATTAAGAACAGTTATTATAAACGTTTACATTAATTTCAAATGTATTATAAACTGTTACAACGTGCACGTGTTCTTTAACTAAGGAAAACTACCGAAACCAAAGCAACAAAACGTTTTCGTATAATACGCGTGTACTGTTATCGAAAAGGAAAAGAAAAAGAAATAGAGAGACGAAATTCGTTCGTTTCATATTTCCGTTACATTATTCCGTTCGGCAGACGTTTTTCTATTCACTGAAAGCTTCGCTTCCATTTCTGTTTGAAAGCTACAGAAGAAAATCCGAAAATATGTCTAATTTATCGAAATCGTTTCGCCATATTTCGCTCAAATTTTGTTCGTGTATGAATAACCATGAAATACTCATTGTGACCATTGAATGTAAATTTACTGTAATGATAACTCTTAAATGAGCGCACGCTGCTGGTGGAATCTTGTGGCAAACTGTTCAACTACAGTTAAATAGATAATAGTGCTGCCTATTTTCTCAAATGTCTTTCCCCTTTACCTTTCAGCGTTCGTAGCGGCAGATAGTTTAACTACTTGGATTTTAGGCACTGATATCGAGCACGCTTTTTATAACAGATAGTGTGATAGATTTTAAATAAAAGTCATTTACGGGTAGTGAGTCAAGGCTTCTGAAAGTATACTTATTAGATTTTTTTTTATTTTAAGGCGAAAAGTACATTGAGGCTATTAGGCCTATCGCTACCCTAAATGTAAGTGTGAGTATAAAGTGTTAAAGTCGTAAGTTTAATGTTGTAAGTGTAAGTGTGTGTTAGATTTGGGTACGTGAGGAACGTCTAAATCCTCTCAATAGGTGCAGCAAGTCTGCACCCCCTGCAGGGTATATATATATTAGAATAAATTTTGCGATGAGCACCGTATATTTTTTTGTAGTTATTTATCTTGTGAGATAGTACTCATAAAAAATATCTTACTTTTTAACAACTAAACAAGTGATAAAGAATTTTTGAAAAATGCTCACAAAATATGTTTAGAATAAAATATTTTTAAGCCGTTTCGAGAAAGCTCATTTTTTTAAAGAGATTTTCACCAGAAATTTTAGAGAATTTTTTGTGTGTAGTAAAACTCATATGTACCGACACTACGCACGGTGGAAGTGAATACTTCTTCAGTCTGTCAGTTTGCAGTCAGTCATGCGTAATATAGAGCGAGTCGGAACAGACGGGATATTTGGAACAGGCTGTATTATTTCTGCCAATATTAACGTGTATCATGTTTTAGGACTGGTTTTGATGTTGGATTTTGCGTGACGCGTGATGCGAGGAACATGTTTATATTGTTATATAACGGCATATTTTACTCATCGCAAGTCTCATTAAATTAATTATAGTTACAAATTTCTGTGTTCCCGCCGGGATTGAACCGGAGAATTTGCGCGTAAGACTACACGCGATAACCACTACACTACGGAAACTACGAAGAAATTTTACCGATTTATGTATATGAAATGAATCGTTAATTTAATTTTGTTAGTTGTATTAAAAGATCGTTTGTTTTATTCATAGAGATCAGCTGATTTCATTGAACATCTGATAGGATAGGATACGTTTTACGTTATGTTGTTAAAAAAACTATTATGTTAATTTTTCATGTTTTCGAACAAATTATATTAATTAAAATTTAGTTATAACGTCTATAAGAAATTCACGTTACAAATCAGCCATTTAAAAATAAATCAATTGATATAAGTTTCTGATTTGTTTCTATATAAACTACCTCTATATATGTATTGTACTTATATTTAGCTATAAAATAGTACTATAATTTAACTGTTTCATTGTAAATTGTTAGTCAATATATTGTTTAACTTCATCCAACTGACGTTAAACAATAAATGCTTGTAATAATTATGAAGGTAAATTAACAAACAGAATATTAGTGCTTTCATGGGATTGAAACACATTTAGTAGGCTTATAGTTTTACATATAGTATAAAATTGTATACAGAGCTGTAAGAAAAAGTATTCATTTTAAAAAGTTTCAATTAATATCTATTATTGAACCAAAAATAAAAATCGTGTATCATGTTTTCTCTTCCTTTTTTGTTTTAATTACGATAATTTGTTCGAAAACACGACAAATCAACATAGGTAGCGTTTTTAACAACATAACCCAAAAATTATTATAGCCTATTAGCTGTTCAACGAAATCAGCTGATTATTACGAATTAATGCAAACGACAAATTAACAAAGTTAGTTATTCACAACATAACCTGAAACTGTTTTATACCCTATCATCTGTTTAATGAAATCAGCTGATCTTTACGAATTAATAAGTAACAACTGATCTTTTAATATAACTACCATAATTAAACGTCATTTCATCTACTTAAATCGGACAAATTCCTGCTTAGTTTCCGTAGTGTAATGGTTATCGCGTGTGTCTCATACGCGCAAGACTGCCGGTTCGATCCCGGCGGAAACACAGTGATTTTTAATTATAATTAATTTAATATTAGACTTGCGAAGTGCAAAATATACTGTTATGTATCAATATAAACTTATTCCTCGCATCACCTGTCCCACAAAATCACACCCAGCCCTAAACATGATACACGTCAAAAATTTCCAGAATTTCAAAGTCCATTTCAAATATCATTGAAATAGGCTTTTCGCCGCAGCAGACATTCAAAACAACACTTTTTGACTTGGGTAGTTTATACAATTGAAAGTAAACCTACTAGAATGTTAACCCTTATGTAAGCGCTCGCTGCTAGTGGCATCTTGTGGCAAAGTGTTCAACTACAATTAAATAGATAATAGTACTGTCAATTTTCTCTAACGTTTTCCCCTCTGTCCTTGCAGCTTTCAGCGTTCGTAGCGGCAGACAGTCTAATTACTTAGATTTTAGCCGCTGATATCGAACACGATTTTTAAAATGAGGGCTGTACTTCTAGTATGTTTATATTCTTTACGACCATTGCACTTATACTTGTATAATTGGAAAGGTAAATGGTTTTTATAGGTTTTTAATGATAGCCATATTGCAATGGATGCACTGTATTCACTTATTGAGAATGTGCTATTGGAGCGATCATTATTGTAAGATCCAAACCCGGCACCTTGAATTACGTTTCGCTCCTGATCTATCTCAAGATCACTTCTTAAGTGATCGTCGTGTGTGTGTGTGTGTGTGTGTGCGTGTGTGTGTGTGTGTGTGTGTGTGTGTGTGTGTGTGTGTGTGTGTGTGTGTGTGTGTGTGTGTGTGTGTAGTTCTCATTGTGAGATTATTTAATTTAAACTTGATATAAAAATCGATTTTGTAACAGATCAGACACTTTTCTTACAGGCTACAGCAAAAATCAGTCCAACAGTTTGAAAATGGCGATAATTCAAAACTATGAAAAACATTTTCATTGTAGGCCTAATTTTTTAAAAAATTATTTTCCATCATTTTAAAAATTTTCAAAATCTATTTGAATTATGAAAATGAATCTTCGCCAGGTTCCATTTCGCATTTTCAATATAATTTTAAAATTTTATCTGATAATTTGTGCAGGTTTTCATGCTGATAAGGACAGTGAAATCAGATTTTCTATAAAGCGTATGATTAAAAACAATGTTGCTGAAAATTCGCTTCCATCACGTGTCGCTGTTATGATTGCCATATTGAATACTCACATAACAAAATACACTGCACTGAACAATAAGTAATGTGACCAATGTCCTTATCATCTTTTATAAAAAAATCAAAAATAACAATTCTATTGTTTTTTTAGTAATACGTTTAACAGAACTCTCTTTTAAGCGAAAACTAACAAACACTTTGTTGAAACCATTTTACGAAACAAACTAAGATAGCGAAAACAGAGACGAAAGCAATAATCAAACATTCCTGTTTGATAAAATTACAGCTTTCTAAATAATATGACAAGAAATAAACAAAAGGAATTTCGTTATCAAATGAACAATGATTGACGGGCAATGTAGTAGCAAAGCTGTACGTTATATAAGAGAGCTTGACCCAGCCGCCTCGCAGACTTGATACAAACGAACATTTCACTGATACAAACAATGATTGTGGTAATAGTTTGGCCCAGTTAGTCAAAAAAATACGTTTCAAAATTGCGACAAAAATCTTCAAAAACCGTTTTACTTTCTCATTCTGCAAAGTGTAAAGGAAGTGTGTTACTTTTTTGAGTAAAAAAGCAGCTTTGATTTGATTGGCTGTTTGTCTGTGAAATAGTTGTAAACTGAACGAACTTCCGGTTTGAATAAAGTGTACGTTTACTTCAGGATCATTTTTTTATAAACAAAAAATTATGTTTTCTCAAAATCGGCCTAAACGATTTTGTCAAAATTTTGCACAAATATAATCAGAAAGAAGCGGGCGGAAGCAGCTGATGGGTTTTGCGGTCCCACCTTACTTCTAGCTCATACTATTCTCATTCATTTACTCAACACACACACACACACACACACACACCACACACTTTCATTACTCGACATAACCTGGCTGACAATAAAGTGTAAAGCTACCCGTGCTGATGGAGTGTATAACACCGACATAATGTTGTATCAAGGAGCCCTGCCAGTGTACCTTAGTCATATGCACTAGTCATGGGACTCTGTGTGGACGGACGTACTTTCTCTGGCTAATCATGAGTAAAAATGTAAACAGAATGAGCGGGAACCCACTACACAACAAAAAGCTGGCCAAATGAGGCAGAACCTCCGTGATTGAGGGTTGAGAGTAAGGGGGAGAAACTGAAAGGCAATTAGCACAGCAACCATATGCAAGTACCTCAATTATGAATTCGGAAATCGCCAATTAAAAGTGGGGGAGTTACCCACCTTGAATCCTCTCCAAATCCTGGACTTTATGAAGAGATTAGTACTGGAGAAGGCGCTGTAACTGAGCACCTCAGGAATATAGAATGGGGGCACAATATGAAGGTCGCAGGGCAACAGTAACCCAGTGAAGTAATTCATTCACTCTGTCAAAAAGAACCCACAAAACGTGTATGATAATTTTCCCAATTCCGAAAATCAGGGTAAAAAGCTGTCTGTAAATCTGCCTAAATTATCAAAGATCAGTTCATCAGGTTTTCAACATATACAAAGATGCATTAATTACATATTTTTTTTCCATTTAAGCCGAAAGAGTTCTCACGAATTCCAGATTTATCTGAGTTAAAATTTGTTACACTTTGTTGAGCAATAAATCTTTATATATTTTGAGGCAGCGATAGAAAAAACGTTATATGGATATGTTCAAAAAATGATTAACCAATTTTATTAAATTTCTCAATTTAATTTTCGTGGAAATAATTAACTGTGAGAAAGTTTATGTGATGAAATCAGATCAAAATGTGTGACGTAGAAATTCTCACGCTTTATATTGACCCTTTACGGCGGTCAGGGTTCATACTATTGTTTTTAATTACGAAAATGTTGCCTTATCTAAACGTTTTTCGTTTTTTGGAAAGTCAGCGAGACAGCTGCGTGCCGCGATTATTTTTAGCTCCAACAAGCATTACAACTATGTCGATGACGTGTGTTATTCGCCTTAATTGTCATCGCATGAAGATATTTCCATCTCCATCCGGCAGAATGCGACTCTCACGCGAGGCAATTACATGCGGGGAAGGCCGCTTCAAGGTCCTTGGAAGAACGGCGGCCAAACCCTTGCCAGCAATTACCGCGACAGCCTAGTGAATTATTTGCCTAAACGATGCCGTTCTGTCAAATTACAGTGATTTCGTGACAGAACAACACGGAGTGCCAAGTGTTTCGCTGGATTTGGACGGCTTAAAAGTGTTTTTGTAGTAAATGAACGTTGCAAAAACTTTGCACAAACCTCTCACGTTCATTCGAAAGCGGTTCAGACGATGCAAACAGAACGGCAAGTGTTGCTTTTTCCTCGTAAAAACCCAGCAACAATCGGTAAACAATCAGGAAAATCCGTATACTCACTGGGGCAGGCTGGTAACTAGGCACGGGGCTTTGGGGGCGGCACTAAAACGAAACAAAATCAACAGTGTTAGTTGTCTTACGAGACGACAGTTACGTTTAAATTTAAATTATTGAACCGTATTAGCTTTCGTGATTTCTCTGGCGTTGGCCAGATTTACTTTTAAGTAGGCGGATAAACAAACAACACCAAACAAGAAGTCTTGGTGTAAAGAACTCAAGAAAATCATGGGCCTCATTACTGGACACTGTGGTCCGAGCGTACATGAACAGGATATGTTTTTAATATAGAGAAACCGTGTGTAGGTTATACAGTAAAGAGGGGGAAACTGCAGAACATGTAATTTATGATTGTCAGGCCCTTGAGAGCAGGAGGCTATGGGTATATGGTTTTCTGAGGGCCTCCAGCAGGATGAGTTAGTCATTAGATTGCTGGAACTTTTTAAAGACATCAATCTGCTAAACTAGTACTCAAGAGGTTTAGTGCACAATATGCCCATTGATCGCAGTGCCTGGGGTTGTATTATCCTTTCCTATAGTACGTAATATCCTCTACTCTTTCTATAAATGTGTTGAGAATATTGATGAGGTTTTACGTTCATTTATGTGGGTGAAGACAACGAGAAAATGCAAGAGGGACAGTCTTCTGCGAAGTGGCAATCGAGAAACGGGGAAAATAATTGTAAAAACTGCGGGAAAAGTTGATAGTTTCTTTATACGAAAAGAAAAAGTGGCCTAAAATGTCATTAGTCAAATAAAAAACCAAGGCCAACTGTAACGGCAGCGCTAATAGAACGGCAGAGAATTAGAACTGAACTAGTCATATGTCTATTTGTGATAATGTGACTGTACTCTCAGAACCGTACCAAATAACTGTTTCGTAAATATTAATCGCTGTGAAATAAGTGAAGAACTGGAAGTGAATGAGTCAAATTAAAACGGTTCTTGTAGGGAGTTTGTGAGTAATGTTCTTAGTGAATGGCTGTTGAATGATGCAATTAAGAATGTTCTCTTACAACGAGAAATCAATGAAAATAAAGACTATGATTTATTAACTGAAAAAGGAAAATCGGTACAAAACAAAAGCATTAACACCGTGTTTTCTATCGAAAATTTACAAATGCAGAGTTAACTTCAAGAACTTAAGTAACACTCGTGTTTACCTCTCCGCTACCGAATTGTACTAGATTTAGGAACGAAACCAATACCCCGATACCAGTGGAATATCAATACTTTCCTTTCAATACCTAGTATTTTTTTACTCGATAATTTTACTAATATCAACACTAGTAATAAGATATCGGTCAGAGGTAATTTATTTTTTAACTTTGAAGAACGCTATTGCCGGCCCTCGGTAGGTTTGAACCTGAGATCTCTTACTGAAAAGGTAGACCCACCATTAAACCAAACTAAGGTAGCCAAAGCATTATCCTTAAATCTATAATACGTTTACATCTCACTGCATAGGAAATTGTGTACACGAAAATATCAGAAGGAAAATGAACCATGTCCTTTTAGGTTAGCTTTTGAGACATGTACTTTTAGGTTAGCTTTTGTGACTACAGTTAGGTTATTTCTTAGTGTATGAATTAGACATCTTAATCAATTGTAAGATAGATTCACGTCACTACAGCAATTTATAGACGCAAAGAAATTTCTATACTATAAAATGTTGGCCTACCATTAAACCAAACTAAGATAGTCAAAGTGTTATTACTGAGTCTATAATACATAGAGATCTCACTGCACAGGAAATTGTGTGACTGAAATAGAGAACGCTATCTATCAGAAGGAAACTGAAACAGAGTAATTGTAGTCTTGAGTCCATAATAAATACATAGCGATCACACTGTGTAGAGAATTGTGTGACTAAAAAAATGTAGAGCGCTGTCTATCAGAAGGGAAATAAACCATGAACATTTAAGTTAGCTTTTGACACTTAAGTTAGGATATTTGTTAATGTATGAATTACTAAAGATATTAATTACACATATTAATCGCGTGTAATATAAATTCACGTTATTGCAGCAATTTATTTGCTCAAGGATAGCCAAGTAGTATAAAAACGAGTTCAGAGCGCTCTGGTGTTGGGTTTTGGTACTACGTGCATTTTATCTTTTATTTTGGCATCCTATTGTAACACTGGATATGAGCTCTATGTATTATAAACTCAAGGGTATTATGTATGCTATGCAACGCCTGTGATTTCCTCCAGTCATCCTACGAAAGCTCTTCGCAGGGGGTGCAGGCTAGCTGCACTTATTGAGAGTATTTAGACTTTCCTAGCGGTACCCGAATTTAACATATACACTTACACTTACAATACTACACTTACGACTTTAACAGTTTACACTCACACTTACATTTAGGGAGGCGATAATAGCCTCAATGTGCCTCCTTAATATGCCTATATAAAAAAACTTACGGAACCTTTTTGTAACTCACAAAGCCTTACGGGTAACAAATTCGGTTATGTCCATAATATATTATAATTACTTGAATCTATTTTTATTTATTGTTTTTGGTCTCGTAATATAAGTATGACTTACGTATTTTTTCATTTATTGCTTTTGATATGTCCATATAATATTCTATAGCATTATTTGTATGAATTTTCATTAATTTTTTTTTATACTTAGGCCTACAAATTACATTTATTGCCCTCTGTGTCTAAGAATTGGATTTACATATTTTCTGTGTACATAATAATATTATATTTGGTATATTTTGATTTTTTTTTTGTTTCACTTTTAATATGAAGTAAATTTACCAGTATGGCAGGCCTAAGTAATCTATTAATTTTTTTTTATATTTACTTCCTATTTCTATTGTTATTTATTAATATTAGTAAATTCTTTTCGATTTTCCTGCAGAATCGATACTTTGTTATTCTTACGTGTAGTATAGTAATCATTATGCCGTCGAAATGCATGACGGTTAATGGGGACCAAAATAATTCGTATGTAGGCTTCAAATTTCAAAAGCTCTGTATATTTAAAATCGGATTTTTAAACTTTAGTTGTGAAGATTCTAATAAGTGTAACAAAACTTGAAATAAAATAGATTTCCGGTTAAAGTATAGGCCTATATCTAACAAAAGCACTACAGCGGTCAGTGTTTATTTTTATTTACGGACAATTTACTATATCGTGAATAAAACATTTCAAGCTATGTTTAAGGATACGCGTAGATTTATTCGAGATTGTTAGTGCTAATTGAATGATTCCTTTTGAAAAATTAAGAATTTCTAGATTTTCTTAAATATTCCCGAGCTGTGGGAGAATTTCAAACGATATGTTTTCTTCACACACTCACATTTTAGAGAAGCTATCACAGAAGACACAAACTTATAGAAAAATTTGCTACTCTGATTGTGGTGTAATTTTAGCTACCAAAGAATCTGTTATTGACACAAAAACTGAACAATATAAAAGACCATTATAAAAATCATCAGTTGAACAGAGTTTTTAAATTTTTCTTTCGTAACTATACCATCTATCAAATTCGAATAAGATCTAACAATATATTACATAGCTCCTGTAAATATGCATTGCCATCTAGATATATTTGACCATGGTGTTCTTAAAGTTTTAATTCAACTTCTAGTTGGTCAAGTGCCATCTAGTTACGGTTGTTAGTCTTTTGGGCCGTTAATTACAAAATGTCTATCAAATTCGAAATAATATCTAACAGTATATTACATAGCTCCCGCAAATGTGCATTGCCATCTAGATATGTTTGACCATGATCTTAAAGTTTTAATTCACCTCCTAGTTGGCCAAGAGCCATCTAGTTCCGGTTGTTGGTCTTTGGGGTCGTTAATTACAAAATGGCGGCCACTGACTTGTAGACAAGTATATCAGGCTGAAGTCTTTAAATGACGCCATTTTAAAGCTAAACACAGATGGTAAGACTTTTGATACTATTATTGTACTTATTATATTTCCAGATGATATTATAAGTACATTATCAAACAGTTAATGGATAAATCAAATTTGAAGTATAATCTTGATCGCTTCGCTTCCACCCTTGACCTACCTGACCTTTAATAGATTCTGCTAACTCGATGGTCGTTAAATGTTCACTCTACTTGTATCAGCAACAACAAAGTCAACACAATTATTTTGAAATATTCAGTTTAAGTAAATATTTATTTACTTAAATGATTTACTGAATGATTCTGTTGACTTTTCTTTCAAAATTGTAGTTCACAAAAATTTTTCTTATGCAGCATTTATATATATTAATCAAAATTATATTAAAGATATCTTGTAGAAATAGTTACCCTGTCGATAACGCCAGAAAGCCGGAAACACATTAGTAATGAAAACCAAAAGATCCAATTTCTCAAAACCTGTTCAAAGGATTTTGTTTAAAGATGGATTTTTTTAATTTAGACTCGAATTTTAAACTTATCGCATGTAAAACTCTGGATTTTCATGCAGATAAAAAGTAGATGAGCTTAGTAGGCCCTACGCTATACTGAATAGTTAGGCAAGTTTTTCGTTTTTTTTTACAATTATCCACTTCGTACAAAAATACGTTTTCTGGCGATAAGTAAACAATAAATGTTTATTAATTTTCACAACAATTATTAGACTCGTCAATTCGTTTGATAAATTACAAAAAAACAATTATTTTGTCAAATTTCACAAAAATGTATAACATTTAATTGAAATTTGTTAAATTGTTTGCAAGTTTCAACGAAACTTATCAGTTGTGTTTGACAAAAATCATCGAAAATTTTCAATTCGTTTACTAAATTTTACGCAAACATCATCACAATCTATCGACTAGTTTGTCAGAATTAATCGAAATTCAACGGTCAAATTCATGGAAACTTGTCGATTCGTTTCGATTTGTGCCCAGATTGAGACAGCTTGATTAAAATTAGGGATTCAAAAACGTATATTCATGCCGAAATCTCGTAACTGATTTTTTTTACCCAATCGTAGGCCATAACACTTCGTGTAGTAAAAAAAAAATAACCCAGTGGGCAAATTTGGAAACTGTTATATACGTCGGCTCATGCGAATAATTTGCATGTTTCGACTGACATCTTCACAACAGTTTCGAACCCGCTGCGTTTTATTTAGTGTTATACAAAACCGTACAAAATATAAAAGCAAGCTTTTTTAATGCATGTGTCACCCGAGGGCCTTATTTACACAGCTGACAGGGAAAACACATTTCAAACCTGAAATACCAGTCGTGAACTTCAGAGACTATGTTTAAATATTTAAATGTGGTCAGGGCAGCGGGCAATGTTTCAACCTTTATACAGGGTGCCTAGTGTTTCCTGTTTAGCTGAAAAAAAATACAGAAGAATATATAGTTATCCGAACTGTTTGTTTGTTTAGTGCTAAGGTCTGAATGTATAATTAGAACAAACACATTTAATTTTGGGGGGGATTAATTTTTCACTTTACTTTACTCCAGTTAGACTAATGAAGGCGAGAGGTCAAATAACAGACAATGGTAGTAACTAGATTCGAACCTGCGAATAGGGAGTATCGAATTACGCGCTATCTTACCGACTGACTACAAACGCTCCCCTTATATTGCAAAATTGTGGGAGTAAAAAGTCAAAAAATTGAAATTTAACAAATTTGATTTCGTATAAAAAGCAAGTTCTATATCTTGATTTACACAAATATTCGATCGACGGAAGTGTATGATGTAAAATAAAACTGTACTTTACAATTTATTTAATGTTTTTATTGAGGCCCTTAAAAGGCGTAAGTCTTCATTTCCAACAAAATCCAATTGTTTTTTCCGTTAACGTCCATTAATCAGTGTGAATGAAACCCTTTTGAAATTCTGATTTCACTGTTATAATCACCATCGTTAAATCAGGATTTTAAACTTTCTCAGTACATTGAAAAATACGAAAACGGACCCTGACCGCCGTCAAAACTGATTTCCTAATTTCAACGGATTTTGGAAATTCTGAACGCTAATTTATGCAGTTTTCAACGCTGATTATGATGTTGAAAATAGATTTTTTTTAAATGTAAGACAAAAGAGTTGAATTTTAAAATTTTTCGAACGGTCGCCATTTTGAAACTGTTTTACGAATTTTGTTGGTTAACGACATTCTCTAAGCTGTTGACATAATCAATTTTTAACGAAATCGAACTAAAATTGCGAACATGCTGAGCGTCCTAATACATATACAAGTTTTAACGACTTCTCGAAAAGTGCATTTTCCAGTGGAAATTCGCAGATAAAATTTTGCATTGGAGCGGCCATCATGGTAAGACCCTGACCCGGGAACTGATATGAGCGCCGATCTTGACTTCTTGGTCAAATCTTGATGGGTCGTTAAATATTTTCATATGCACTCAAACATTCGCAATTTTCAATCGATTTGATTGAAACTTCACGCGAAAACCGAGTTTGGTAACTTACAAATCCGTTACCCAACAAAATCTGTTCAACATTTTCAAAACGGTGGCCAATTAAAATATTTAAGAAATCATAACTTCTTTGTTTTAATCTTTCTAAAATATAATTTCACCATTGTAGTTAGCGTTGAAAATTGCGTAAATTAGCGTCTTGCATTTTCAAAATACGTTGAAACTAAGAAATCGAATTTCACGGCGGTCAGGTTCATTTTCGTATTTTCAGTGCAAATTGAAAGTTTAAAGCGCTGATATGCGCAGATTTTAATGATGATGAAATTAGAGTTTCAAAAATAATGATGAAAAATTTTTTTTGCTACACTCGCTTTCCTCCAACACGTCAGCGAGACAGCTGCGTGCTGCGTAACAATGGAAAACTACATGGAAATTCGAATATGTTTACAAAACTATTCTATCATTCAGTAGACCTGGAAAAGATGTATTTCTCAAAAATCTCTAAAACCGTTTTACGATCACAAAACTGCGAGGAAGTAATAATCAACTGTATAGGCTTTATAAATTTACTCGAGCTTAAGCCACTATTAAACTCCAGCACATTTAACAGCGCATTACGAATACGTGTGTGCAAGAAAATAATTACCACAAGATATTAATCGTCGTTTAACTCTTAACTTGCGTCCTCGGAATTTCTTGACTATTCCAGCTACGCTATCAGCCGTAAAATATTTGTACCGCTATACGACTCTGGTAATAAACGTAATTTGATAGTTAACATAAAAGCGAACTAACTGTTATTTAAAATCAGCTGTTTGTTGAAAATAGGCATTAATTGCTCCATAAACGCCAGTTACTGCAACTTGGCGTTGCACGAAAAATTTACGATACCAATTTTTAAATTCAGTGGAAAAATTGTGTTTTTTTTAAATGACTACTTTTTATCACGGGGTATGGGATATGTTTTTGCACGAGAAAAAAATTCAGTTTGCCGTCACGGAACGCTCCAACACATCCATGCTCACTCTAGTGACGTGGTTTGTTTAGTGATTAATAAAATGTATTTTTTATGTGAAAACTTGTATGGTCGCAGTTGACAAAGCATGGGTATAAACATTTGCTTTCGCGTCACGCTTGAATCCGTAATGCATACCTCACGGCATGTATATATATATCTAGACTGGAAGTGACTACTTCTAAACAGCTGATTTCGCACATTTGCTTCAATATCATTTCAATTGAGTTTATGTTTATTGTTCTTGTTAATTTTAAAAATGTGTATTTTCTAAATTTGTGTAGTTAAATTATTTAACGTATATGACCTATACCAATTTTAGAATGCCATGATCACAAATATTATATTTATTATTACACTTAGACAATATAACTGTCAAAAGTAGGGTGATAAAGTAATTAATTATTAAAGTCCCTCTTATATATCCTAAGATATTGAAATTCATAATCTGTGGCAGTTTCAGTTAATTTTTAAGTTGTGTACCTACACACACGCGAAATGTAATACGAAAATAATTTTCAAGAATTGCCCTTTCCTGCACGCATCTAAATTTTTATAAAAATAATTAAATCACGACAGTGAAAATCTATACAGTCAGGCATGTCTGTCGGCCAGTCCCGCACTGCCTAAGTTTTTATTTATTTATTTTTTTGTAATTTTTGTCTCATTTATTCAACACAAAAATCGATTTCACTTCTACAATGAACGTAATTTTAAAATGTTTGTCACCAATTTGTTTACGTCAGACTTTATTTACGCTGACCGCGACCACTAAATCAGATTTTCAAACGATCGTTGTGGTCCTGAGACATCAAACGAGTTTTATTACGGTGGTCAGGGTTCATTTTGATGTTTTAATTGTAAAACTTGTAAATCTTAAGCATATTAAAAAGTGTGCGAATGTTAGTTTAAGGAAATTTACATTCAATAGGCAATAGCGTAAACCAATTTTTAAAATATTTCTATGAAAGATGTGTACGGGATAGGTATTTTAAATGGTTAACACAAATGACGTAAAAAATTTCAAATCGAACAATAAGATTTTATTCTAATCTATTTCAACTATAAAAGTACAAAAGACTTAATATTTTTAAATATATACAAAACACATCCATTTTTGTTTAATAATACAGGCTCATTTTTAAAACATTCGTTATATTTTACAAATACAATTTTTTTTTAAATTAATGCAGTTCCTAATAACTCTTATTACGTTACGAATTACATTATTATTGCCGTTTCGACGACGTGCCATTATCAGTTGTAAACAATAGGTAATACAACAATTAATTTTTAAAGATGATAACGCACAGTCGAAACTTCTGTTAAAAATAATTCTTGTAAAAAGTACTGTAACGTTGAATTCTATAAAATACAGTACTTTCTAAATTTTGTATAAAAACATTAAAGTTTGATACTTGTTAATTCATTAGTCAGTATAAGTGTTGTGTTTTTTTAAATACAAAATTGAGTCTTAAAATCAGCCTTTTATTACGAAATACTGGAATTTCACAACAAAACAATAAACATATTTATAAACATAAAAAACATTAAATTAAATAGTTAAAAAACAATAATTTTATATAAGCAGTAATACAGCTTTTATTAGTGTTAAAATTAAAAGCTAACGATTTAGAAAGTTAAATGCTTCAAGAAAAATAAATAAATAAAATGCTTGTTAGAAATATTTAGTTTCAAATTTTGACAGTTTTAGTGCCTTTATTTTAAATTGAACACAGAATAAGTATTTTTAAGCTAACTTCCATTGGAAAATGAGCTAGGTTAAGATTTAGTCCTGGAACTATGAAGTGACCATATGATGTGTCGTTAGTAATTCTACATGTATGTATTACATTGAATGTTTACAAATTTCTTTCAATTAGGTTCAAACGAAATAACAAGTAGGCTTCAAAGAACTGCAGACTTCGCAGTATATTCTTAGTTCATTGCCTGGCTACCGCTTCACGACAGCGCTCTGAGCGTTCGCAACATTTTCGGCCAATTTAAAATTGCATGCTCTTTCTTTGTGAAGCGGTCAAAATTTTGATAGGTCAAGCCATTCAGCCAGTGTTAAAGGACAGCTACTACACACATCATCGATAAATCAGAGGCCGCCATCTTGAAACGGAAATGAATGGGAAAAGTCGTACTCATACGTCATTTGGGCTTTACACAATGTACCTCGGTCCAAGTTTCAGAACGATCGGTCGATGAGTTTGGCTAAAACTGCGTAAGAAACAAATACACAAACCAAATGACGAACGGGAGATTTCGCTTCGCTCAGTTAAAAATTGATTTTGCTAAGAAGTTTTTTAAACGTTTATCCGTGCTAAGTCTTAAAATATTTGTAGCTTTTTTAAAAATCGTTCAGCAATCAGTTTCATGACATTTTCAATGAAATTTCAAAATTTAAACGCCTATTTACGCACATTTTAACGCTGATTACAATGATGAAATTATATTTTCAATACATTTTTGAAATTTTAAATTGTAGATTTTACACGATAATAAACTATCAATCAGCTTACCGAAATCTACTTGATGTTTTTGAAAATCCACTTTCATAAGCGAATTTTGTGTACAATTATTTTATAACAATTATGAATTTTCGCAGAAAATTGAAACCCGTAGATGAACAGCTGACGCCATAAAAGAATAGGTTTCTTAAAATAAAATAAACCGCGGCACGCAGCTGTCTCGCTGACGTGATGGAAGCGAAATTCCGAAAGTAATTTGTCTTTTCTTTCTTTTTGAAACTATGATTTCACCATCATAAACAGCATTAAAATCTGCATTTTAAAACTAAATTTTAAACTTTCAAATTAAATTTCAACGGATTTTGTAAGTTCAAAATGTAATTTACGTACTTTTAAAGCTGAAAACAGATTTTCAACAATATGCAAGACAAGACAGTTAAACGTTTGCCTAAACTGGGTATGTTTCAAGACGATAACCAGATCAGTGCTGTATCTGCCTAGAAGTCAAACTTTAAGATCCCGGGCTGGGCGTTATTAAGATGGCCTCTCCAATAGCTCATTATCAAACGGAATTTTGTTAATTAATAACATTTTGCAGGGGAAAATTATTAGTAATTTTTCAAATATTTATTTAGTACCTGTAAAACCTGAGCGAGCAAAAAAACCAGCAAAACAGTTGTTTAGCTTTTCAAAATATGCACACTAAACAAAACGTTTAGAACTAGTTTGCTTCTAAGAATATTTAGCAAAATTAAAACGTGTTAATTTATGTTAAAATGATTTATTTAGGAATGAAATAATATAAATAAATACTTAACCTAGAAACATATTTACATCTTATTATTATATTTTAATGAATAGTCTACTTATAAAAGTGCAAAACGCATTCTATCTAAAAGTCTTTCGGTTATCCTAAACCTATGTTAAGTACATAAAATTATCAGCTATTCCTAAAACAGGCAATTAAAAATACAATGTTTACTATAGTACAATATTTTTGATTTTCTTAAAAAATTAGACTTAATAAAACAGAAGATTTAAAACAAACAAACCTTGAATAGAACCTTCCAGTTGTAGCGTTCGAATGTTTTGATAAATTTGAAAAGAAAAACATACAAACAATAAAGCAAGAAATTTTATCAAAAGTGTTTACATGTCATGTTCCCATGTCTTCGTAGCCCTTCAAGAGTCTCAAAACCTAAAAAGGTACAATTTTAATAACGTACCTGGTTCAGCGGAGAATCTATTTACCCCTCGCATGAACTATTCAAATTCGAACCAAAAACTCCAAAATTAAAGGTTTTAGAGGTGAATAAACGAATGAATTGTTATGGTTGCTATTGAACTGCGACCTTTGTAGATCTTGTAGTAATAATTTGTTTAAAAAAATTATAATTAGTGAGATATTCGGATTTAACACAAATATTTTGATATGTTTAATACCCTAAACGTCCTTTTCGGATTTAAGCCAAAAATTCCAAAATTTGTTGTCCTTTAAAGGTTCAAAATCCCTTAGTTTTTTCGTAATTCCAATGGTATTTTCGGATTCTGTGCAAACTTTCCTTTAAATTTGATCCTCCACGCGAATAAACAGTACTTAACCATTCTTTGAAAATGTTCAACCTTTTAAATATCTTTTGGTCTTTGCAACTTTTGAGCAACGATGCTGGAAAAAAATATCTTTCTAGATTCCAAGCAGTTTTTTTAAGGTTATAAATTTAAGTCAGTCGGTTGATCCTTTCTCGTTACAGTACTTGCACATTTCGTGACAGACAGACAAAGCTGAATGAAAATCGATCTTGAGCATATGTACACAACAAAATTTTGAGACGTTTTTAACAATTTAAAAAAATTCCCTAGTAAAAATCTTCGTCGTTGACTACGACTGTCATTTACAGAAAACATTGTTAAATCGAAAAATAAATGTTCCATTTTGATGAAATTTGTCTACTAGACTGACCATTTTTTTAAAATTTCCAAACACATTTTTAAAAGCTTTTTTTAATTTTTGGCAAAAAAACTGTTTAAAAAGGATTTTTAAGTATCGGTTCTCAACTGTAGTCAGTTAGTACCAAAACAATACACAGAGTTCGTTACAAATCAGCAATAAACCAATTTGAGAAGCTACCGGAAACTAACTGAAAAATCACTTTTACTTAAAATTTTGGTAGTGTCAGTATAGAAAAATTTGAACAAAAATATGTATAGTTTCAAAGTAAATCGAAAAAAACCTAGCACAAACCCTGATCTTCTTTTAAGTTTGTATTGTTTTTTTTAATTAGTTTAATTTATACTGTAATTTTTTTTTTTCAAAATTTAAACACTGATTTGAATTATAATTGTTCAAACATCACCAAAGTTTGAGCGAAATCTGAAACACCGGTTTTGAAAAATTACGGTTTTTTCGGAATGTTCCGAAATGAAATTTTGGAAAAATTATTGAAAGTGAGACACTTGGTGTAATGACTTTGCATAGTTTATTTAACAAACGGGGATTTTATTGCGTTAAACCATAACTAAATAAAGAAATCTACCTACATTTGGATTATTTAAACTTAAGGTCATTAGTGTAAATCCATTATATTAATGAATTAATATCACGTTTGTATATTTTACTAAAAGTAATGAATTTCCACCAAGTATCAACGGTCGTAAGTGTATTAACTTTAAATGAAAAATTAGATTTAGGTTATTCACGTCTTTTAAACCCATTGTCTAAATAATTATCCCATCCTCCTAGTAATTGTACCGAAGCCTGTACAATGGGTTTTCCAAAAAATATAATGTTGTATTAGCTGTTTAAACTTCAGTCTGTTAAGTGGCCTTGAGAATGCTCTAACAAGTGGAACCTTGGTTGGCAAGACTCAAATAAAAATTGTGGAAATATACAAACGTATTATTATTTCATTAACATTTGGATCACTTACGCATGAGACAGCGCATAGAAAAATTGACAATATTTACCTTTTGGTAGCCTCCATCGTAACCTTTTTGTATAATATTACGTTGTAAGTGACCATTAATATCACTGCAAATGCGTTATAAATTTCATAAAAATTGGATATTCATTTTTTTTTTTTTTTTTTTTTTTTTTAACGTCCGACTATTGTGCACACTTGGGCTAATGCAGACGATATCGGATATTCAGAACAGGGGATGTGTACGTTTGTAGACATTGTGAACAGACGACGGTTTTGAAACCAAAAACCCTAAATAAACATGAGTTTTGTAAATACTTTTTTTATCTTAGAAATGATGACAATCCTTTTTTACTTAATATTACTAAGGATGAAATGTGGAAGTAACGACTGAAATTTCAAAATAAAGTAGGCCTAGTAGAAGGGGATACGTTAAAGGGTAAGATTACTGATTACAATATAAGAAACTTTCCAGTTATTATAAACAAACATTAGATTTTTAAATATCGTTAAATTCGAAAGTACATTTTTTAAATACTCTCTCAAATATGAGTAAGTACAAAGTACAGTTAGGCCTGTACATATTTTCAATAACTTCTATAAGATTTATAAGTTCAACTAACAAAAACTTTGAAATTTCCGACCCTTCTGCTTGTAAATTACCAAACGTAATAGAATAAATCAACTCCACGATTTACCTTTGCAAAGTAAATTAACCTTACTGACCTTCCGGGACTTTGGAAGAACGGTCAGGTTCACAGCGGGGCACAACACCCACGGCTGCACTGTGAACGCGCCTAATCGTTACTCTCGACTTTATTGCCTCGACAATATCGTTACGGCAATCACAAAGTGAAAACTGTTATTTCACCTTCTTCGTTTTAACTTGGTTAAGTGCTGTTTATTACCGCCGTCTGGGTTGTAACACCGGTCATGAACGTGGTTAGGGTAGGTTGCGACGTTGTCTGGGTTGGGCCTACATAGGCCTACACCAATGTCAATTGTTCTTTCGTTTTCGATATGGGCGTGGTTTTATCGCTACGACAAATGTACTGTAGAAACATATTGTTTCAACTTTTAGGTTATGTTTGCAAAATTTACAATTAATTTTATGGAGAGAATTTTAGATACAATCTGCCATAATAGGCCTCTTCCTTTTTTCGTTTACTGGAAATTTTACGAATCTGTCAAAACGTAAACAAAATTTACTTTTCAAACATCAATAATTTCTGTTATACCGCAGCTGCCTTGTTGTGAGCTGTAAATACGAATACAGGACCTGTTTTATTAAATTTTACGCCAAGACCCATTTTAAAACACTGATTTGTCCGTTAATTTTACTGCAGTAATTTCCGATTGGCATAGAGATTCCCCTTTGGAACAAAGATGACATTATGTATTCCGTCTGTTAAGTATGACGTATTGTTAGACATATCAACTGACTGTGGGTACAAAATTATTTCATGCTTACAAAATACCAAAAATACTTGTTTAGGTGGAAGGACATACAACAGAAATAACAAAAATTGTTATTTCAGAGATTTCCTTACATATTTTAGAGATTTTCTAACAAAATTATTAGCGTAAATCTACGCATATGTAAGACACCGTTGTATTTCGACATAGAAGTGTTGGCCCACGAAGTGGGCAGTAATATTTTTCTTTTTTTTTTAACGTCCGACTATTGTGCACATTTGGGCTAATGCAGACGATGGGATGATTTATAGCGTATGAAAATGCCAAGCCCTGGCCGGGAATCGAACCCGGGTCCTCGGGGTGAAAGCCCAGTACGCTATCAACTAGGCCACCGAGGCGGCATGGGCAGGAATATCGTTCTGTTTAAAGGACAGTAATGAATTTAGGAGAACTAACTGGATGCTTATCAAATATTCTTCAAATTTTGTCTACAAAAATTCGCTAAAAATTCGAACGCTACCACAAACCACAATATACTTAACAGTTATTTACAAAACACAGTTCCTAATTCTAAGTCCTCTTCCGCGTCCTCTACGGTAATAACCTGTGATACACCGGCTTCTTGCTCTTGTCCATGACGTAGAACGAATGCGGCTTACCATTAGCCGAGAAGTACTTGTGAAGAATCTGCTTGGTAGGTCTTCGAGGCTTGTAGTAGCTAGTCTTGCGGTACATCGTCAGGTCGTCATCGGTCCCGTCCCACGTGGACTGCTTCTTGATGTTGAAGATGTCGCTATCGCCAGCGATGATGGACATTTTATTACTTGAACCTGTTTTGCGAGCTACCATTTGCTTCATGACTGGCACGTTCCAGTGGTAAACTTTGGACGGTTTGCCGTTGAAGTGGAAATCGGACGAAAGGGTGTTGACCGATTTCTCTTGTTTGTTCGGTTCTGAGTGGCCGTAGAAGTAAGGGTTGGGCGGTAGTTTGATGATGAACATTTTAGAATCGGCGACGTCTTTCTGGTTGTGGGTTTTTCTGGACTGACTGGCCAATCGTTTCTTGTGGTGATTGATCACCGGGGTGTGTATCTTCGTCAGCCCCAAGTGGTGCATCAAATCCTCGTTAGATTTCCTACCTTTCTTCGTTGTCTTCCTCACCGATGTTCTTCTCCGTTTGCTTACGTCCTTGTTATCAGGTTCGTCCTTATTCCTCTCGGTCTGGATCCTAATCTTCGGCGCCGCCTCTACTTGGACGGCTTTGGATACGGTGACGGAAGAAATGTCCGGGTTTAGAACGGTTAAAACTCTTTTGCTGCGCTCGTTATTGTGTGTGTGTTCGGCGGCTGCAATGGCGAACAGGCAGAGTAGTAAGATAGGAGACGTTAACGCCATTCTGTAACATAAGAAAGAAGACAAATTTATTTTAAATTGGAAAAATAACAAGAAAATTACCTTTATAATATACACGTAACCTTATACGACACTGATTTCGATAACATACAAAAATTATAAGATTAACTACTTCTGGTTTAACTGAGGCAGTACTATAATTTTGTTGCTGAATCCTATGAAAATTACAGTATTTCTAGACATTTGTTAAAATATTTTACAACTACATTTGGTCTGGGTGTGTGTGTGTGTGTGCGCGCGCGCGTCAACTGATTAGTAGTCAAACTGATATAATATATAATTTTAAAAACTTCAATTAATTAGAGGACCACAAAAACTTTAAGTACTTATAAGAATAATTCAAACAAGATGGACATCTATACATTAGTTTGAAAGATCTTCCTCTTTCGCTACAATTAATGAGAATGTGGAAAGATTTTTACCAGTTCTCCAACAAACTCTCTTACTTACTGAATAGACAAAGTACATTTTGGTATAGGTGTTTATTACGTTTTACTTGGGATGAATTTTTAGGTTATAAATACACTGTGATCTTTGTAGATCTGTTATGCTCCCTTTCTATATTCCTGAGACTCTTAATTACATCTCCAATCATAGCCTCTTCGTGAAAGAGTTTTGGAAAGAATTCAGAGTAGTTAGATCCCTCACTTCTAATTGGTAACTTTCCAAAATACTAGCCAGCAGGTGATAGTGAGTTTCCTCTTTCCTCCCGCAGTATGTGCACATTGGATCTTCTACTAAGCCAAGATTTCTAAGTGACTCTCTTAAGGATGCCATGCCTCTTAAGAAAACCCGTCGCCTTATTTTATCCATACTAAGGCCGATACAGATCTTTGCTCTGCTCCTGTCGAAGTTCTCGAGGAGCTCCTTGGTCTGTTTCAAAGTTTTGCTTAGGAAGACAAAACAATTATTTTTGTATCCCCTCTTAAAGATTATAGTTCAAAGTGCAAATATAAAATTTCTATCTGCTGTACATTCTTCATAGGTACAAAGATTTTCGTATTCGTGTAATATCTGAAATATTTTTTTTTAAAATATTTATTTTCCCAATACATGGTTGGGCGATTTATAGTTTAAAACTGAGGTTAAAATTCTAAAATATTAAACCTCTACTAGTACTCGAATGAATGTAAGAAATTAAAGCCCCGCAGGAGGGTTCAGAATAGCTGCACCTATTGAGAGGATTTAGACGTCCCTCGCGGTACCCGAGTCTATCACACACTTACATTTACAACACTACACTTACGACTTTAACACTTTAAACTCACACTTACATTTAGGGAGGCGATAATAGCCTCAGTGTGCTTTTCGCCTTAAAATAACAACAACAACAAAATGTAAGGCATTAGTTATGGTTATTCACTTTTAGTATATTTTAAAGGCATCCTAAATAATTTTATTCGTCTAATTCAAAAAAGTTTTAGTAACAAAATGGCAGAAATATTTTCTGTTAAATGGTTTTCTTGATCGAACAATAACAACAAATTTGATTTTCTAATTTAACTAATTCGACAACACAATTAGTAAATAATATAATAGTTGTTATAACCGATGGTAGTTCTAAACATCGGCACTTAATGCAATGCTGATTCTTTGATAGAAACGTTAATCAAATCGTCTTCGCAATTAAAATCTCAACGTCCATTAAAGACAATTACCAACAATCAGGGTTTTAATGAAGCAGCCTCAACTACTGTTAGACTTGCCTACTCGAGATAATCACCAATGCGAATCTAACAAATCAAACAGGCAGTAAATAAAGCACAACAATGAGTTGCCAACATTGTAAAACGAAAAGCTATTAACTAGTTACACAGGCCACCGAACGTTCACCTCATATGAAGAATGGGCGGTTTATTGACAGAATACCCGATGTCGGTGTTGTTAGCCTGAAATCACACACTTACACTCGTTAAAAATTACACGACAGTGTATATGGCCCAATAACTTTACTGAGTTATTTAACACATAACTTTTCCAATTTCGAATTGAATGTTTCAATTATTACGAATTATGCAAATATTGCGATTTTCCCGGTCTTATGCATGGTCCCAATTTTTAATATAACGGGCCAAATTTTCATGACGGAGAGCAAATTTTAAAGCTTAAGTAAATCTGCACTCTAGGCACCGCAATTATAAAACAAATTTTATATTCGAAATGACAAATTGTTACGTTTTTAATTGTTTCAACACAAATTTAAGGATTGTTTTTGATTATCATAATCATAAGTATATATTTTTAACGAAGCCTTCACCAGAATTTCAAAAAGAGTCGGGTGAGAAATCAGAAACTGCAGACGATAAACTGGCTGACAAAATCTGAGGAAAAAATATAAAAGACACAAAATCGATTTTATTTTTTGCTAAAATTTCAATCAAATTTTCACTCACAACTCAAATAAAAGTATCGAATAATTTAACATAAACACTTTTCCAAAATGGCCTTTTGCTTTGCTGAAGTAGTAAAAGCAAACACAACGGATAAGGATTTTTCAATTTTTAGGGTGGGATACTTTACCATATGCTTATTCAGAGGGGAGTTACGAATTGTAAATTGATTGATAAAAAACTTGAAAATTTTCTAATAGTCGAACTTAAGTTTTTACGTCATTATTTGTCTCGCAACAAACTCCAAACCCACTAATTAAGCACTACTGAATGGCTATACTATTATAAATATTAACGTTTGGATTGTACATGCTTAGTGAAATGTACTAGGCTTCTTCATTGCAATTATAACGTCAGACAGATAAATACAGCACCTGCGCTGAGTGATTTTAGTGGAAGGTCACTATAATAATTATTAACTAATAATAATGGATAATTCACAATGCTGAATATTCATAGAGAAGTTCTAGGTGAATTGGCAAAACCATCTCGCCGACTGCAGTTTAGGCTTAAGTGACATTGTGTTTGTGATGGACATTGACTTTAATTAGTTAATGTTAACAAATATTTTTTGTTATTAAACATTTTATAGGTCTACTACTAAGAATCATAAAAAACTGTGTACAATAAAGTTTCCTTGCTAAGCAAACAGTATTATTTTATTCAAAAACGTAAATACAAGTTTTATTTCTTAACATAATAAATTAAAATTTCAAACATAGTTGTAATTAGGCTTGCCAGTTCAGTATTATTTTCACCCAAAGTATCTTTTGCTTGCAGTGAGTGTAGTACATATAAAAATAATGTTGATATTCAGTCAAATGTTTTTTTTGCAAGCCAAGTTGAAACACCGTAACTCTTAAGATTGAATAACCTAAAAGCATGTTAAAAACAATCTCACGTCTTACTAATTACTCAAATTATAAGATGTTTTATCTTTAAAAAATACATAAAAATAAAGTTGCCTTCAAAAGGCTTTAAAACTTTCCATTTTGCGTCAAGTTTGGAAAACGTTTCAGTGGTAGATCCCCGGTACTGGTAACCCTCCCCGTTTTGACCATCCTAGGTACATCTATGCACTTTACATTGTTTGAATGGTTGAATGTTTCATCTTTCAATAACCCATCAATTTTGAATTTAAAAAACATTTTTAGATAATGGAAAAATACATAGCTGCAAATTCGGTTCCAAAATTTGTTCTTCATACGAAAACGCAGTCACGATTTTGAAAATAATGTTTTTAGAATGAGATCTCAAGGCGTACAGCAATTATTAGTGATAAATCAATAAAGGTAACTGAATAACAACAGACACAATACACTACCGAATAACAATTAACTAACCTAACCTAACAAACCAAAACCGCCTACAAATTACAACAATGAATTACCAACATTGTAAAACGAAAAGCTATTAACTATCTATCATCTCCATACATGCCGACCGTTCACCTTACACGAAGAATGGACGCCATTACAAAATATTATTGCACAAAGAGTAGTTTAAGAGGAAGATTGATTAAAAACATCCGAGTGGCTTTTGTCCAGTTTGATTAATATTTCTGGACGTGAGTGTTTTTGGTTCAACGCACCGGGGTTAGGTTAGGTCGACGCAGTGAAAGCACAGAATTGGCAACACTGTTTACTGTGTTGCCGAAACATACGCTGTATTTTACTTTGAAAATTTTGTTGAGGCCGATCAAAGTTTTGTGATAGGCCGATTTGTAGCTTCTAGTGACCAAAAACGTTGGCTTCTTTAAGTGAAAAATTTCTGCCATAAAAAATTGTAAATTCCACAACATTTTGTTTATCTTATTTTGTAAGCAAATCGGATTTCACCGTCGTAATCATAATAAAAATCTTCAAAAACTGCCATGTTTCAACGCTGCTTGGTTCAATTTTGTATTTGAAATCAAATTTGATATTTCAAAATGCTTATTTATAATTGAATTCGTAAGATTTTCCAGTGTTTTTTTACAGTTTTGAACCGAATTTTTCAATCAATTCGTTTCGTTAGTGTAAGTTTTTTTAAAAATTAAAGAGTTAAAAATGGATTTAACTGAAAAATCGTTCCGGTTATGGTGTAAAGATATAAATGATAAATTTCATTGAAATTAATCGTCTGTTTAATCTCTAGTTATGCGCGCGCGCACACACACACACACACACACACACACACACAAACACAGATATCCATCAATAAACAAAAACAAGTCTCCCTTGCAGAAAACCTGGGTAAACATAAATATAAACAGCTGGGAATAAAACAGCTGTATGTGCTGCTAGTAGTAGTACAGCCACTACTGTTCGATATTACCGGCTAAAGTCCAAGTAGTTAGACTATTTGCCGCTACGAACGCTGCAAACTGTAAAGACAGTAGGGAAAGCGTTTGAGGAAACGGTACTATTATCTATTTAACTGTAGTTGGAACACTTTGCCGCAAGATGCCACCAGCAGCGAGCGCTCACGTAACTCTCATAAACGTTATCATTCTAGTAAGTTTATATTCAATGGTGCTGCATTCTCAGGTGAACCTAATATACTCTCGGTTATCATCTGTTCACATAAAATCTTCTCCATATGATTAACAAGGCAACTTTAAAAACTAATAGTAATAAAAAAAAAGAAAAAAATAATTGTACAAATATCTAATCTGCACATTAACACCTATCGTAAAAAAACAAAACAAATCTATCGGATAGAATGACCGAACTGGCTTCTATTAGGTTTCATCAGTTTTTTAATATATAAATTACATTTTTAACTCAATACCTGTTAAATAATATGTATCAAAATAGCAAGATTGATTGCTTTCCACTATCACAGTTCTTTCTAGTTCTATCACAGTTCTTTCTAGTTCTATCACAGTTCTTTCTAGTTTTATCACAGTTCTTTCTAGTTCTATCACAGTTCTTTCTAGTTCTATCACAGTTCTTTCTAGTTCTATCACAGTTCTTTCTAGTTCTATCACAGTTCTTTCTAGTTCTATCACAGTTCTTTCTAGTTCTATCACAGTTCTTTCTAGTTCTATCGCAGTTCTTTCTAGTTCTATCACAGTTCTGTTACATTTTATAAAGTGAGATAATAAAATCTGAACATGAAACGACGAACATATTATACAACTCAGAGATTACACTAGTTTGAAATTTTCTAACCTTACAAAACATCAAACTCGCAAAGCTTACTTATAAATTCAAATTTGAAATAACTTGAATACCGCAAGTGCAGTGGCACGCCCTGGTTTAAAATTTCCAGTTAAAGCTAACATCACTTAAGCTTCAAAACCAGAAATACAGGTTGACCAGTACGATAATTCCCCGCTAATATCTCAACTGACAGGGTGTTGGCCATTCACTTTCTGGCGAACCTAACCTAACTCGAGTACGTTGAACTACAACAGCTGTTTCGTGGAAGAGAATTTTTACTATATTTTTATTAATCAAAAACTAGTTGAAAGAACGAAACTATCGTTTTATTAGTTTGTTTATATGAACTTTACAACTAGCAGTGGAAAGCAAGGACGGATTAAAGGGGGGAGGCGAAGGGGCAACCGCCCTCCCGAGACAAAAGAAATAAAATAAAAAAATGTAAAAGATCCTATTTGGCTTCCTTAAAGTGGAAGTATCGCAGCTTCGAGGAAAAGAGTCAAAGGCCTCTGCGGGTTCCGAAACCCGTCACATTATCCTGATCTCAACTTTGTATAAATATGAAGTTCCATATGTTCTACTTTTGTGCACTTTGAAATGCTTGTTCTGAGGGTGAGAACGGGGTTAATCAGTTAGATATTTTATGTTGGTTCTCTCTTCTCTTCCTGCGTTAACTGCAACAGAATGATCTTTCACGATTGTAAAATTCATCAAAATTTGGTTGAGAAACTGTTGTGACGCTTAACTGGACTTGTATTGGCTAATGAGGACGTGGGATCAGCGTTAACGTTAAAGGTAAATAAACTGGGATATATAAAAAAATATAGATAGGTATATTGGGAAGAGGGAAGTTATGTAAATGGAGCCAGTTTTGCAATAGTTTTAAAAATTAGGAATCTAAGAAAATTGATTTTTGTTGTTGTATAAAGTGTATATTTGTACACTTATTTTATATGCGTTTTAAGTGTTAAAACAGCTTAATAGCGCTAATTTTTGAATATACTATTTCAACAATTGTCATTCTTTAGGCGGTTCTCTTTTAAATTGAATCATCCAACCAACCGCCCCCACCCACAAAATTGCATTAATCCGTGAGTGACCTCGCGGTACAGTCTTAATTACTGTGTCACCACCGCTCCACAATAACGTTCTGATTCGCTCGTAACCTTTTCCCCTAATCTAACCGGTAACCGTAATATTTAACAAACAATATTACTGGACCAACTTTATCGGATTTTTGTGCTTTTTCTCTGCGAAGCGGTCAAAATTGTGGTTTGACGAAGTGAATCTAAAAAATCTTTATACAGAGTACATTAGTACCAAATTTCAAACCAAATGTCGAATTGAAACAACAGTAATAAGGGCACGCAACTGTCTCGCTGTCCAGATTCAAGTGAGTCTCCTACAATAATGTTTGTAGCTTGCAATTTTTTAAAAAATCAGGTTTTACCACTGTAAACAGCATTAAAATCTGCATTTCCTATTTTAATTGAAATTATGAAAAAGAACCCTGACCGCCGCAATATTTAATACTATAATTAAATACTAATTTATGAAAAAATTTTAATAAAATTTTTAAGAAAGGGGAACATTTTTTTAAATGATTTGTAATGTCGACTGGACGGATTTTAGCTGATATATTGAATTATTACCAAAACATATACACACAATTTTATTGAAATCGGTTTACCTGACTTTCAGGAAAAACCACTTTTACAGATGCAAAGGTCCTGAAAACGGATATAGGCCTATTCCTAGATATTTTTTTCGTCTCCACGCTTCGTTATATGAAAGAGTAGAGGTACTGTGTGCCCAGTAATTTATTTACTTTTAAGAACATTATATGTAATTTCCTTTTAACGACGTCATTACAACAGCTGTTTACATTATTATAATTAGCAATTAAATTCAAGCTTGTACTAAAGAAAACTATAGCCTAATATCATCAGTACTAAGTAGCCTACACATACATAGTATTAAACCTAAATCAACACTATAAATATCACCAACTGCAGCGCATTAAATTTCCCTTCATTAACAACCCGCCCACGCGTTATTGTACATTATTAAATACAAATCGCGTTACCAACATCACCGCATTACAGTCCCTTTCATTAACCAGCCCCCGCGCAACGCTGCCAGACGTATTAAATCTGAATCAGCACTGTTACCAACTGCACCGCATTAAATTTCCCTTAATTACGCAGCCGCCTGTAGGATCCCATGAATAGAATTAGTGGTTTCCGAAGTGCTTTTTGTTAACGTACCGTGTAATTCGAAACATATGTTAGGCTAACGGAGTGTGCGCAGTAGCGATTAAATCAATTATATGCGCATTATGGTTGTTGTGGGTTTGGTGAAAGATGGACGCGAAGGATCGACAGTGTGACGTGATATGTTGTCATAGAAGGTGGAAAACTGTGCAGACTTCGAAAATTATTCTTTTATTTGCTCTGTATATGAAGTATTGAGAAAGTATAATGATAATTAAAAATTTATTTTAAAGTTTGGTAGACAATTTTACGTCTCACACGAGTTCAAAAAAGTGATCTTTTCCAGGTAATTTGCTAAACTAATGGACCAATTTCGATTAAACTTGACATGTTTGTTATATATTGTTTACCAAAACCTCGAAACTATTTATTTATTTTGCATAGTTCGGAAGCATTTTAAGTTTTTGTATTACAGTGAAAATTATCCCCGAACACACTTAGATTTCGAATTTTCAGGAGAATACCGTGGTGAAATTAACTTATAAAAAAATTGTAAGGTAAAAACTTATGATTTTTTAGAGTTTTGAATGGACGCCATTTTGAAAAATTTTAATGTATTTTGCTAGTCAACGGACATGTCTAAGGTATTAAAATCAACTTTTGTGGCAAGTTTGAATCAAATAGAAATAGCGTAAGAAGAAGTGGAAACTTGTGCTCTCTCTCTCTCTCTCTCTCACACACACACACACACACGCGCGCGCACAGACACACACACACATACGCATACGCTGGCGGACACACACACACACACACACACACACACACTTTAACGATTTTTAAAAAAGTCACCGGCGGTTTAATTTTCAGTGACTCCGGATCTAATCTCGATGGTCTTCGCTAGAAACCGCTACTTCAATTGCAATATCGATATATTTCTCACGAGATATACGCCTACGTGTTCTAATCTCGTTTGTGACTCTTATTCTCCGACCTATCGATTCTACGCTTAATTGATTCTGCCCTTATTCGATACAAAAAAATATGACGCACATAACTATAAATTACAAACGTTATTGTTGAAGACGAAAGATAAATTATCTTCTTCTACGGTGTTTTACGCGAACATGAATTACGGCCCACTTTATTAACCTGAAAGAACAACTCACTGTTAATTATCGTTTGCCGCACCGGCAGTTCTTAATATGGGAACGCTCTAACAGCTTTCGTGTTACAACCAAATGTCTTAAGATCGAATCCAGTAGCGACCGTAAAATTTTTACAAGCGTTGATCTCCATTAATAGGTTTTCCTGTGACCGTTCTCACGCGGTACTTCCTAGTCACAAACTTTACAGAAACGAAAATGTGTTTTTAGTGTTTTTGAACATTTTTTATATTTACAATTATAACTGACCATAAAGGAACAATAAACTTGTTCAGAAAGTTAAAAAATATGTTAATATATAAAAGAAGAAGTCCTGACTGACTGATTCATAATCAATGCAAAGCCAAAACTATTTTAGCTAAGCGACTTGAAATTTTCAGGGTACATTTATGTTACCATATAGGCGTGCATTAAGAAAATATTTTGAAAAAAATTGATTTTAACGCCATTAAACTACTTACCCAGTCCAACTTTAATAATCAACTTACAGCCGAGGCTATTATAGCTTGAACTTCTCAGGGTACCTTCTTATAACAATGTTGAGGTGCACTAAAAAGTATTTTGCAAACGTTTGGTTTTAACACCATTAAACTATTTACCCACTCCAATTGTATTAATCAACGTACAGCCGAGACTATTATAGCTAGAGACTTGAAAATATCAGGGTACCTTCTTACAACAATGTCAAGATGCACTGAGAAAGGATTTTGCAAAAATTTGATTTTAACGCCATTAAACTACTTATTCAGTCCAACTTTAATAATCATCTTATAACTGAGACTATAATAGCTAAATATTTGAAATGTTTAGGTTACCACCACATTTAGGGATGCACTGAAAAATTATTTACCAGTATTCAACCCCTAAAGAGGTAAAAGTGAGGTACAACAATGTTTATTGGAAAGAATATGTTTTTCATCTGACCTTCTTAAAACGTAACATAGTCACTCTTAGATATAAGTAATGAATTATATTTTTCACCATTTTCCAAAACTCATTCCCTAAAGAGATTGAAAGGGGGTAGAAAATGTAAAAAGGTATACAATTTTGAATTGAAAAAATATTTGTTTTGGATCGTATATTTTAGAAATATGCTATGAAACAAATAGGCCTAATTAAACACATACTTCAACATTTTTCCGAATTCATTCCCTAAATGAATAAAAATGTAAAAAAGAGTCAAAAAAGAGTAAAAAAAATGGAGAAAAAGAGTGTTTTCATTAGAGAAAGATATTTTTTATCAGCTTTTCTTAAAAGTAAACAAAATATTCTAAAACACAAATTATGATACACGTAATTTATTATTTTCCCCCAGAATTCATCCCCTAAAAGGACACAAATATAAAATAGGCATAAATGTTTGTATTGGAGAAAAATATTTTGTATCACATTTTCTTAAATTCTAATGGAACAAGTTTGAAGACAATAAAACAACATATTCAGGTTATAATATTTTTTCATATTCACTGTAAAATAATCACGAGTTTAGATGATCACGCTTTTATTAATATATTTTTTATATGTTTCTAAATTATTACATTACTGAAACAGTTTAAGTTTCGTGGGCGAAGCCACGACGCGTAAAGTTTGTTGGTTTTCTGTAAAATACAAATAGTGAATACATAAAATTCAAATTTATTTTTTAAACATATTTACAAAAATATTAATATACGACACACAGAACTATTTTTTACATATTTTTCTCGTGAATATAAAATATAAAGGGTTACCAACTGTGCGAACATTAATAATTGTATACACGAATTGCATAATACAGAAAAACGAGTATTATTGACTTGATATTGATAAATTGACTCCTCAGAAGCATTACTCTCCCACATTTACTAGTCACTGGTGAATCTTTTATTTTTTAAATCCGTGAATTTTAAAATTACAAAAACTTTGCAAACGCTTTGGAAAAGCCCTGTATAACAAAATTTGAATTCGCTAAAGAAAGTTCTATTCAGTTTATAAATATCTTTCATATATTATTACGCTAAGCGTTCCGATCGGTTTTATAAAAAAAAATAAGGACCTGCTTTATTGAAACTATATGACTATAGACCTATATGACCTACAGATCGTCAAAACACCAAGGAACTCTCACGTCTCTTACTTTTGATTTTAAGGATTTACAACAAAAACTGACTTAAAACCGATAAAAGGTCTGAAATCAAAATTCCAGGAGCAGCGTCCCCGTCAGAGTGCAGCATAATGTACCAAAATATCTGATTGCTAAAAAAAACATTATTGCAAATAATATTTAAATTACTCGTATTACTCTATCCAAGAATAATTACTGACCGAATCATTTCTGGAAGTGGAATCACTAAAACAACCTAGGCCAGTTCTAATATGCAATGTTATTAAATAAAAGACTCTGATTTTAATAAACAGTAAATATTGTAGGGTAATCGAGGTATGTAATGTAAAATCCGGTTATAGTAGGTTTCATTTGTAAATATTATAGTAAGGTACAATGTTAGAATTCAGTCATCAATTTTATAGGTTATAGTTTTAAATACAAAAGTAAGGCATATTGTATTAAATAACTTAAGTATAATGAATGGCATTGCTTTAAAATAACTAAAAACTTCTTGTTGTACGTTGTTGTATATTATTCGTTTCTTTTTCCCATTAACCGCGAAAGGTCACTCGGGCCCATTAGTTAATTAATACTGAAACTTTAAGAAATCCGAATTGTATAATGATGGTTTAGTTTAACACACAAATTATGATTTTCAAACATATAGGCTTAACATATAGGTTTAAAGGATTTTTTTTAATTTAAAGAGCTTTAAATTCTTTAAAATAATTGCCCACGGCCACCCAAATAACATTTGTTTAAAATTGCATTTATAGGATCGAGAATTAATCTGAATGTTTTTCCTCAGCAATTACAATTAAAAATAACAACTGGCAATAGGTATAATAAACAAAAATTAATTCAGAAAATTTTTCCAAGTTGTTTAAAAACACAACTTTCGAGTTTTCGTGGTTAACATGTGTTTTCGTTCAACTGTTTCAAAATGGCAACCATGCCAAACCGTTTAAAATTCATAATTTTTTTTTCTTAAATTGTTTTAGAAATCTGATTTCACCAATGTAAACAGCGTTAAATACTGCGTAAATTAGCATTTTGACTTTTCAAATTTCGTTAAAATTAAGAAATTTTAATTTGACGGCGGTCAGGATTCATTTTCGTATTTTCAGTCTACTTTAAAAGTTTAAACGCTAGTCAGTGAAGATTTTTATGCTGTTTACGATGGGGAAGTCAGAATTTCAAAAAGAATGTTACATTAACAAATAATTTTAAAATTCGCTTCCATCACGTCAACGAGACAGCTCAGTACCGCTAATATTGAAAATTAAATCGATGTTTTTGTGTTTCAGTAATAAATGTGTTACAGTTGCTTTTAAATTTGTCTTAAATAATTAATTCGGATGTGAGAAAGTTTGTGCAATACTTTCACTTGAATCCTCTCTTGGTGTTTTTCTTCTGCCTTTCATGTTCATCCAAAGTACAGTGTTACCGAAACAGACACTAAGTCGAAAACCGTTACAATGTGCGTTTAAAAAACGTATTTCTAAACACAAACGCAGCAACACGATGAGGAAGAGTTACGCCTACTTCATTACCAGCATACCGCCTGCCTCATTAACGCTCCGACTTCACTTTTAACGCAAGTTCAATGCATTCCTTGAACCTATGCAGATTTGAGCACACCCAATTGTGGAAACTTGCCAGTATATGTACGCACATGGTCAATGGCATTGCAAATATGTGGAAGCCATTCAAAGCCTTTACGTGGACATTATAAAGCGGTCGACTGCAACTTCGAACATATTAACATGTCATGACGCTTGGTGCGAGGAACATATTGATATATAACAGTATATTTTGCGCGTTGCAAATTTCATATTAAATTAAATAGAATTTTGTGCGTTCCGGTCCGGGATCGAACCGGGGACCTTGCTCGTATGAGTCGCGCGTGATAATCACTACTCCATGGAAACTACGAAGACTGGTTTAAGTACAGTATATGAAATGAATCGTTAATTTAATTTCATAGTTATGTTAAAAGATCAGTTGTTTTATATTAATTCGTAAAGATCAGCTGATTTTATTGAACAGCTGATATGCTATAATAAGTTTCAGGTTATGTTGTTAAAAAACTAGCTAAGTTAATTTGTCGTGTTTTTACGCTGATCTTTACGAATTAATATAAAACAGCTGATCTTTTAATATAACTGATTCATTTCATGTACTTAAATCGGTCAAATTTCTTCGTAGTTTCCGTGTGGTTATCGTGTATATACCTCACACGTGAAAGGTTCCCTGTTCGATCCCGGGCGGAAACAGAAATTTCTAATTATAATTAATTTAATATGAGACTTGCGACACGCAAAATATACTGTTATATATCAATATAAACATATTCTTCGCATCACGCGTCCCGCAAAATCCTACATCAAAACCAGCCCTAAAACATTATATATGTAAAAATGGAATAAAATGTGGCGACAAAGAGGTGATTCGCTGATGAAGCAGATGTCCGGCAAAAGGTAAATTAGTATTTTAAAATTGTAATGTCTATTGAAAATATAAAAATGAGCCTTAACCGCCATCAGATACTTTTTCGTTTTTCAGTATAATTTAAAAATTTACTACTAAAAATTTACTAGAACACTAAGATTTCCTGTCTATTTTCTGTTTGTTTTGATTTAAAAAAACAAACATTTTTTAAGAAAATTATATTTTTGTTTTCATTACATATTTTACATCATTATAATAATAATTAAATTCTCTAAAAAATTTTTTTTCAAGAATCTTACGTGTTTATTATCTATTTAACTAATTTATTTTACTACAAACCTATAAAAAACATGTTTTTTGAGGCTGAATTTTGTGTGTTACGTCAAATATCTCACTACTGTAGTTAAATATGTGGTGCCTGTTTTATTCAATTTGTCAGATAAATCTTAAGTTTACTCCTTAATTTAGGTTTAAAGTAGGTCATAGAAGTGGTTTTATTACACTTCTATGACCAGCAATCAGGGCAAAATCTTTCGCTTCCCGTTAACTCAAGAGCCACACGTTTTCAGGCGTATGTTTATATAAACTTTATTATTTTTGCCCGTGTAGAACAAGTCCTTAGAGTGCCTGTAGATTATGTACAACAACCCTTCAAAAAGTGGTTTAAAGATCAGTATCAGTGTTCTGATCTGTATTTTACCTCGATGGCAACCCTAATAGCTCATTTTTAAATGGATTTTCGCGAATAAAAGTAGGATAATATATAATTGTATTGTACTTATATTTTTACTTTCATCACTAAACGAAGTATGGTGTCAGTGCATATATATATGGTGTCAGTGCATATTTATAATATATTGTCTGCTTTGTCTTCCTTGTTGTTTATTTTATTTATTTATGCATGTTGTGTGTGTGTGTGTGTTTTAAATTAGTGTTTTTTTCACTGTTTTGATAACTTCCTGAGGACCTCGACAGAGGGATTTGACCATTTGCACTACCGCCTGAAAACGAAACAGTGAATTTTCAAAATCACTGTTGCCTTTACGCTGTTGAGTTAACGTACCACTAGACGGACAAAAATAGATTAATCCTAATTATTTTAGATTTTTTTGCATACTATTTATTCGATTATTAAGTTTTTTTGTCACCGACTTCTTGACACGTTTTCCTGCACGAAAATAACCGCTGAAATTCCGTTAGTCTGTATCTGCTAATGATAGGCTATGTTACTTCTAAAAGCGGTATTTTAAAAACTGTGTTATTACGAACTCAGTGGCGGTGATACAGTATGGGATTTACTGGGCACATTGTGGCCGAGCGTCATGTCAAAGTACACAGTGAAATGGATATCACGTGGAGTTGACTGACTGGAATTAATTACAAGCTGTTCGGTTTTCGTTTACCCCACCCTACCACTAAGAAACAAAAACCGCGAAAGTTTCTTATTGGTCTGTCTATTACGAGAGGTTTGTGTGTACGAGACGTTCAGTGAAACGAAACATAACCCTTCAGGAAATGGAAGACAAAACAGATTCTTTACTGTACTACTGTAAAAAGTACAAGATTTTGGTTTATAAACAACTATGGCGACATGACTCATTAATTTAATCTCCCCCCACCCCACCTTATACATTTGCACTGTTAAATATTATACAGCTTACCAGTGTCAGTTTTAATTCTTATTCGTGCGTGTCGATGTTATAAAGATCTTTGTGAATTGTAAGAGTCTATCCTTAGAGTTCCTATGATGTGTCGGTTCCATACAAGTTATAAGAAAAAACACCAGCGTATTAAATTCAAATATCTGTGTATTTGTTAGACTGTATTTTACGAATCTCCCTATATTTGTACGTAAATTTCCAAAGCAGTTTATATTTAATGCTAGCTCGTATTTTGAAAGTGAAAAACACTACACTAAGATTGTATAAGTCCGACAGGCAATCGTTTCAAGTCGAAGACTCGGTGCGTATCCACTGTTGCTGGGTCCAGACTGTACCTTCTCCGCGTATCTTTTATAATTATCAATTGTCATCAATAATTCAACATTTTCTTTCGAAAAACATTTGCACTAATGATCTCACGCCGATTATGTACTGTAAATATCATTTGATTAATGTTATTACAAACAAAATGAGCCTGTATCAGAATAATAATAAAAATTCTGTATAAAATAAAAATAAAATTTCAAAAATTTCTGTAATATTGAGGACATTATAAAAGAACACGTTTATCCCAAAACCACCAATCTGGTGAAATCATAAAGTCCAACAGCAAAAATACCCCGAAAAACTGTGTTTTTTAAACATATTACACTAAAAAAATGTATACAATTTTTTAGAAAAATTGCATAGGCCTATATGTAATTGTTCAGGATAAAAAGATTAAGGTAACCGTATAATTACATTTATGACATTACTTTTTGTTTGTTTGTAACAACGAATCAAAGTCACGAGTCTATAACAAATTCTGTGGTACAATCTTGTACTGATATATCCTATCTTCTGTATATTCCATTTTCGTTCATTGTAATAAAGAGTTAGGAAATTTAATTTGACGTTGGCCAGGGTTCATTTTCGAATTTTCAATGTAATTTGAATGTTAAAAATGTTAGTACATGCACCTTTCAGTACTGTTTATAATTGTGAAATCAGTGTTTTAAAAAAAGTGTGAGACAAAGAAAATTACTTTTGGAAATTCGCTTCGATCACGTCAGCGAGACAGCCGCGTGCCGCAATTACCATGTTTTCTGTGAACTTCGTAAAAGTAAAAACTGAAAGAAAAAAACCCTTCCTCGTACAATTGGCACCGACACTTACAGACCACCCAGTCAACAGCTTACACAACAGCTCTTCCTTCGCCTTCTTGTAAACACTTCCTACATGTGTTAGTTTATAAATGTTCCCCTTGACAGACATACATACGTGACCCAAGGTCTGGCGGGGGTGGATCGCTGCACCACTTTACTGAAAGGAAAATATTGATTTACCCTTATCCGTGGCACCCTTAGTTCGGAGGGTAGTTTGGCGGAATCCGGTCCGGTGCGTGATGTTGTGACGTGTTTAGGCTGGCTAGGATAACTGCAACCATTTGTCATTAGCAGGATTACAAATCGTCTCAATTTTAACGGGGAAAAATTCCCTTTTTAAAGCGAATTGTCCCTCAGCAAAACATTAATCAGTAGGATGCAATTTTAGTTATTCCAAACAAATTAGTAACAATAAACTTGTTAATACACGTAATAGTTAGATGAATGGTGCAAATATTGCACTAACTTTCTCACATTCAATCATTTCTCAAAATTCACATAATTTCTCAAAACCGCACTACATTTTGAACGAAATTTTTCAATACATGGGGTTTTAAAGTTCTAGTCAGTGAATCAAATTCAAAATACAATAAATATACAATTCACAGTGGTTCGAACAAAACAAAACAAACCCTAAGGCGATCAGGGTTGTGTTTTTTCTTAATTACTCTCGAAATTTATCTAAATCCGATTAGATTTTGCTCAAAATTTGATCATATATGCATAATTTAAGTCAGCGGACCTAATTTGGTGACAATATTAAAAAACCCGATTTTATTTTTAGAATCTAGAATTTTTATCGTCATTAAGATACAAATAAAATCAAAGATCAGGCAAACAAATTAATACAACAAAATAAAAAAACTATAAATACAAAAAAGTGAAATAATAAATTAAAATGAGATTTTGTGTTCTATTAAATAAAGTTAAATGAAAAAAGGGATAATAAAAACTTCTTCATTAAAAACAATTTTAAAAAATATCAACAAAAATAAAACTATCTTCTTATAAACAAAAAGAAATACCAAACTTTAAAGAAATATAAAATATATAAAAACAACATACAACGCTGCTTTACCCAATGAAAATTAATTAATTCTGTTTTTGAAATGAATAAAAACACACAACTTACACAAAACGCCAAAACAACTCATTCAGGCATAAAACGTATTTCTACACTAATATACACACTTTACATTTCATAATTAGGTTTGAAATAATTTAACTGAATTTGTATAATTTTAAATAACAAACTAGTATAAAAATTCGAAAAAAAGTCCACTTATTTTTTTATATTTCAATAAAAAAATTGCTTTAAGCACTGTTACTATTTTTGCCCAGATTTCGAACACATTTAAAGTCCCTTAACTCGATGCGATCACATTTAATCCCGAGTAGGCCTAAACGGTTAACACGCGATATTTTTCAGTGTTGGTTATTTTTTTTTATCCAAATAAAAGCGTCGTTTCAAATCGAATATGAAAAAGTCTGTGCAACGTCTTCGCGCCATTTTAGTTCCCGTCGGTAAACTCGCGCTGTTCCCAGAAAGCATAAAAGTCCTTCAGCAATAATTAGAGAAACGCATGAGCATAAATTAATAGAATACGAAGTTCAACGCCAGCGTTACGGACTTGAAGACAAAAGAAGGCAACCAGCGCGCATGATCCGGGACACGGTGTCTTACCGAGAACTGGACAGAGTTTATGGTCCGAAGAAATGAGCGAAGCAATAAGTCGCGCTCATTAAGCTCCGAGCGCATGACGAAAGCCGGTCTGCAACATGGGTGTGTATTAGGTCCTATTCTTTATTGGCGCGGACAGGTTAGGTCTGCGTAGTTGTGTTCTACTGATGAATGCTATTATTAATTACTGTCAAGATGAACGTGATTTCAAAACAGTAGACCTCACAGTATATTCATAATTAATATACACAAAGAGCGCTCTACGACAGCGCTCGTAAATTTTCCGCCAATTTAACCGGTAAAATTACAAAAATGTCACTGCACCAACTTTTCTGGAAATTTATGCTTTTCTCCACGAAAAGATCAAAATTATGAAAGGTTTTGCCGTTCAGCCAGTATTAGAGAAAATAACCAGCAGCTACACTCTCAACGTAGAATCAGAGCTTGCCATTTTGAAACGGAATTAAGTGGGAAAAAGTTACACATACGCCTTTAGGACTTTATACAAGGTACCTTTGTACAAAATTTCACAACAATCGACCAATGCGTTTGATTAAAACTGCATACACTCGTCATCATTAAATCAGAGGCCGTCATCTTGAAAAGGCAGTAAATATAAAAAATGTTACACATGCGTCATTTGGGCTTCATACAGGATATTTTCGTACCGAATTTCAAAACAATCGGTTAATGCGTTTGGTTAAAACTGTGTTCACTCGTTATTGTAAATTAAAGGCCGCCAGCTTGAAACAGAAATGAATGGGAAAAAGTCTTACACGTACATCCTTCGGTGTCTTAGAATGGATCCGTCTTAGAATCGATGGCGTCTTAAAACCGATGGAGTCTTAGAATCGATGGTGTCTTAAAACATTCTTAGAATGGATGGCATCTTAGAATCTATGGAGAATCAATGATCTTAGAATGGATAGCTTAGAAACCTTAGAATAGGCGTCTTGACGTCTTAGAATGTATGGCGTCTTAGAGATGGACATCTTAGAATGGATGACGTCTTAGAATGAATGGCGCCTTAGAATCGATGGTTTCTTAAAATGGCGTCTTAAAATGGATGGCGTCTTAGAATGGATGGCGTCTTAGAATCTATGGCGTCTTAGAATCTATACTGTCATAGAATCGATTGGTCTTAGAATGGATAGCATCTTAGAACTGACGTCTTAGAATAGACGTCTTAGAATTGATGACGTCTTAGAATGTATGGCGTCTTAGATGAACATCTTAGAATGGATGGCGTCTTAGAATGAATGGCATTTTAGAATCGATGGTTTCTTAGAATCGATGGTGTCTTAGAACCGATGGAATACTGTGACCCCGCAGAGAAGGGTCTTACAAGAGTCGGCGAAGTAGGTCGACCAAGTAATTCTGATTGGTCATGCCTACCTGATTCAGCTACTTAATTAAAATAACGAGTCCTACTGTGCACGGTATTAAACAAATTAATTATACAAACATTTGGAAAACTTTAAACTTTCTCGCATTTTTCTCCGGAAATCAAGTTAAGTTCGGAGGCGCACGCAGCTGTATCGCTGACTTAATAGCCTTACACATTTAAAAAGTATATGTTTTCGCTATTATAATCAGTGTTACATTAAAAATTAAATTACCGTTTTGAAATTTTCAAATTAAAATTTGAATTCCCGGATCTGAGTTTTTCTATGACCAACACTCAAAGTAGCACATTTAAAAAAATTCACTAAAAACAATGGTTCATTATCGTTTCTTTCGATTTACACTCTAACCATAAATTTTTAATTTACAATTTGCTACTATAACGTGAGTAATATATTTAAACGTAATAAAAATTTAAACAATATTTGATTAAAAAAATGTTTTTAAAAACCAACCACAGAGTATTTTATTTCTTTTTCTTGTCACTAAATTTCGGACTGAATTTGTTAACGTAGGCTATATCATATTGGCCTACTTTCTGTTTGGATGTAAAGAGTTAAATTTAAATCAATTTACTTTTATTGAGATACGTGCATGTCTGTAAGGAACACACTGTACTTCACATTAACCTTAACTGGAAGAGCCACTTGAGAACAAAACACGCTTTAGACCTTCACAATCTAAACAATCAACAGAAATTGATTATACGCCTAATTTACATGGCCTACCTTCATATAATGATAGGCTTCGTTGGATGAACTACCGCTATTGTTTTACCTCTTTGAAAGCAATCTGATGCGCAGGCGTCAATTTGTTTCTTATTAAAGTTGTCTAGTACGCATGCGTCAATTTGTTCATGTCTGCTGTTTAGTACGCATGCGTTAGTTATTAAACTCGGGTATCAATATATAGTTTGATACAGAGAAAGATAAACTGTTATTTACTCTTGATCGACTGGCTGTACATTCTTCATAGCCTTGGAACGTACAGTCAGATAAAAACTAGGTGCAGAGTCTTGAACGACTGCACTAAAAAGGATATTAAAACTATTTTAATAACGAAATAAGAAAACTTTTGTTTTCTATTCATCGTGGTGTTCTCAAAGCATTTTTATGATCTTTTGAATTGCTGCTGTAGTGCATTTGTAATTTGTTCTTGTCGTAAAGTACTTGTTACGCTAAATTCTTGTCACGAAGAATTTAATAGTGTGAAAACTAAAGTGTTAAAAGTAACCGCGCGCACGACGCAGCCGTGCAGAAGAAAATGCTGCTGTGATAGAAGTATAAGCTACGAGACCAAGAGCAAGGTGGAAATATCAGGTGAAAGTGGATAAACCAGCTGTGTATAAGTAATTATAGAAATAAATAAATAAGGCTTGAATAAGGTAGATGATTAGCAATTACGAAAATGTCAACGAATGATACGATAATGATATAATCGACATGAAAAGTTATGGAAGCAAAAAAATGAAAGAGGCTGTGGCAGACAACTATTTGTTTAGAAACTCAAAGGTTAATGTGATGACAATAATGACATGAGAAATTATGGAAGGAGAAATGAAAGGGGCTGTGGTAGATGACTACCTGTTCAGAAATGTCAAAGAATAATGTGATGCTAATAATCACATGAAAGATTATGGAAGGAGAAATGAAAGAGGCTGTGGTAGGCGACTATCTGTTCAGAACCGGCAAAGGATAATGTGATGACAATAATGACATGAAAGGTTATTGAAGGAGAAATAAAAGAGGCTGTGGTAGATGACTACCTGTTCAGAAACGTCAAAGGATAATGTGATGACAACAAGGACATGAAAGGTTATGGAAGGAAAAATGAAAGGGGTGGCAGACAACTATCTGTTCAGAAAAGTCAAAGGATGACGTGATGACAATAATGACATGAAAGGTTATGGAAGGAGTGAAAAGAGCTGTGGCATACGACTACCTGTTCAGAAACGTCAAAGGACAATGCTAATGATGATAATGATATGGAAGTTTATGGAAGGAAGAAAATGGAAGAGGGTGTGGCAGACAACTTAAATGTCACGTTTAGAAACGTTAAAGGATGATGACATGAAAGGTTATGGAAGGAAAGAAATGAGAAAGGCTGTATCAGACTAGTTGCGGTAACGTGAAAGGATGATGATGATGATAATGGCTTGAAATACATTGGATAGAGAGAGTACATTAAACGAAACATGTTATAAATACTGATTGAACTTGTGCTGACGTCATCGGGTGATGCAGCAAAGTTGAGTCCTAGCAACGTGAGCGAAACATTTGTTCCGTTTTCCATTGTGGGAGCTCAAATTTCTAGGTTTGTTTTTATCAAAGTATGACAATGCAAAAAAAGATAAAGTTACGATTTTATCAATGTATTTATAGATTTCCTTGAAGCTTCTAATCTAGTATACCGATTATGGCAAAGTATCGATTCGCCTTATATTGTAAATACTGTATAAGTAAATATATAGTAACGAGTGTTATATTACATTCCTACTTGTATCGTTGCGGGCAATATTCCTACATAAAAAAGAAATAACCAAAAGTAAAATCCAGAAAAAAGACTTCAAAATTATATCCTACAGTGAGATCGACGCCGTACGTTTTGTACCATATTACCCTTTTTTGATCAGGCTTTCTAACAATTAATAAGGCAATAAGAAAAAACCAAAAATAATGATGACGGTACACGCAGGTATCTCGATGGAAGCTAATTTCAAGCAATATTTGTTTTTATCTTCAAATCATTTTAACTGACCGATCAAAGCGAGGTCTCTGTTTCAACTCGACAGTTCGGCATTTCGTTTGTTAAGCGGTTTTCGCCAAACGCATTCAACCGATTGTTTTAAAATTTGGTACGGAGGTACCTTTTATAAAGCCCAAACAACGTATGTGTAAAATTTTTTCCCATTCACTTCTGTTTCAAAATGGCGGCCTCTGATTTACAATAAAGACTGTACACAAAAGCTAAGCTCACTGACCGATTGTTTTGAAATTTGATACGAAGGTACCGTGTATAAAGCCCAAAAGACGTATGTGTATTTTTTCCATTCACTTCCGTTTCAAGATGGCGGACTCTGATTTAACTTTGATCATTTAGTTGATGATTATTTTCTGTAATACTGGCTGAACGGCAAGACCTGTCACAAGTTCGAACGCTGCATAGAGAAAGAGCATAAAATTCCGAATAAAGTTGGTGCAAAAATATTTTTCGTAAATATTTCAATTACCAGTTAAATTAGTGGAAAACCGCTGTCGTGAAACTTTCTGTACATTAATTAAGTAGGCTATATACTGGGAGGTGTAGGCCTACTGTTGTTTGAACCATTTACGTAGGCAGGTAAGATCTGCGTAAATTAGCATTTTAAACTTTCACATTACACTAGAATACGAAAATAAACTTTGATCGTAGTCAGAATTCATTTTATTATTTTTTTAAATTGCTAATTTACCCAAACTTTAACACTGGTTGCGATTGTGAAATCATATTAAAAAAAGGATAACAAATATAGCGATAGTTTTAAGAATTGAAATAACGTCGTTTCGATACTGTTGGACGAATTTCGCTAGGTAACGAACACGAACACACACACACACACACACACACACAAATATATATTATCTAGATTTCAGAATCGGTGCTATTTTCCATAAAGGCTGATCCAACAATTAATTTTAACATTCTGCACAATGCTGCCACAAATATAAACTGAAAAACATAATTAACAAAACGTCAGTAAATATAAATGAAAATTTCAAAACATGCTTGCAAAATGTGTTGCAACACATTTTAAGAAAACTTGTTTTTATAATAAGTAATTAAAAGATAAATAACTAATATACATAAGCAGAAAGTCTACTATTAACGCCTTGCCAGTTTATAGCGTGGGGCACTTGCAAAGTTCGTGAATGCAGCCATGTAACGTGTTGTCCGCCTCTTGTAAAACAGGTACTCGTAAAGTTAGAACCATTGAGGTACTAATGTAAAACAGAATGTTATAGCCCACGTAACATTTATTACCTAACCTAATCTAAATTCTTGTTTAATAAATATTACCGTAAAACTGGCATAAATTTTCTCGCATATACGCTTGGACATAGAGCAATCTAATAGTAAAACTAATATTCCGAAAAAATTAAATCGATGAAACTGAAATTACCACCAAAAACGTGAATGCATTTTATTGTGAATACACCTGTACTTCTATTTTTAAAAGTTTTAAATGTTTGTAATTATTTTTTATAAAAATTAGATCCAATCGAGAAGTTTGGCGAATCGGACTAGAAAACATGAGCCAGTTTTTGGAAAACAGATGTTAAAAAGTTCGAAAAAATAAATAAATCAAGAATTTATATAGTAAACCAAACGTTGTAGACTTTTTGGTAACATTTTTGAAGACTGGAATCTTGAATGAATGCCACCTGGCTTGTTGAAAGGTCGAGGTGGATATAGTGTAATTACTTTTAGTGTGAGCTCAAATAAGAATAGGACACTGGAGAAGGAGTGCTTAAGACAGACACAAGTGGAAGTGGGTTCTATAGGCTATGTATTCAAAGAAATAAGTTTTGTTGCAGGCAGTAAATAGTAAAAGTTGAGATGCTTTGGACACCTTGGATGAATATTGCAAGAAATAATTGCTAGGAGGGTTCACTGTGATTAAAGGAAATAGATAGACCTCAACAGTGCCCTCAAATGAATAGGATCCTCAAAATAGACAAGTGGAATTTTGTTCTTTATGTAAACAAAGAACCAAAATTGTTAGTAAGAAAACTTTGGAATGGTTTTGGTCACTTGTTTGATTGCTAGAAAAAAATACTACTAGGACTAATAGTGTTTACCCAGGAAGTAAGCCTGTTGGAAGACAGCAGAAGAGATAACTCACATAAGTCACAACAAGAATGACTTAAAAGGAATGCGGGAGACTGGAGAAGAAAGTCTTAAGGTACATATATGTAGAGGTTAGTTCTTTGTTTATAAAGAGAACCAACACTGTTATAGAAATTAAAAAGGTAAGGCTTGGGCACTTTGTGTGACTTATACTGATACTTAAGTCACAAAGAAGAACTGCTAGGAGGATCTAATTTAGCAGTCTAGATGGAGCGACCTATTGGCAGCTAAATCAGAGAAGGTTCAATCACCCTAAAAGTGGATTGAAAGAAATTTGATGGCACATTGAAAAAGAAGGACCCAAGTGAGCGAACCAAACACATTAAAATGGAAGAATGAAATGGCTTGAATAATTTAAGCAATAGCGCGAGAAGAGATCCTCTTAGGAGGATTTAGGCTAGTGTATTAACACAGAGACATGTGGTGTTCGAAGACGGGAAAAGAGATCGCCTCAAGAAATGTGAGTGTGAGACTTAACAATAAAAGTTTAATACAGACACAAGCGGAGGTCTTTATTGCACATAAAATCAATGGTTGTTGCAGATACTAGATACTGGAGACAAAGAAGGTCAGATGGTTCGTACAACTCTAGTGAATGCTGAAAGAACTTCTAATTGGATTTACTGTGGTAACCCAGATGGAGGTCAGTGTTGGAAGTCCGAGAAAGGCGTGGCTCGGTGACATCGAGAATGACTTCAGAGGTTAGAAGAATGGAGAAGAAAGGCTAACAATAGAGTTAGGTGGAGGTCAGTTTTCCGGGAGGTCTGGTCGTAGCGCAGAATAGTATGTAAATTTTAAACAGTGTTTTATGACCTCCAGACTCTCCCCGTAGGACTTTTACTTTTAAACTGAGTGAGCTTACAATATTCTTTACTACAAGCTTATGTTCAATATTAATTAAACCTATACCTAAGTGCGTCTAATAATACCACACGTAAACGTTCATATTACAGATTCACCAGTTTATCGATCAGCTGTTCAAAACCAGTTTCAACCCGTCCTCCAACCTGCACGCCCGGTTCTCGCTAATCAAGGTATTCACCACCCAGAGCGCTTCGAGCCTTTTACAATTTATCAGAACGAATTTTAAATGAATAAAGTTGGTAACATGTACGTACGGTAATTAACTACTGTTAGGTTGGCAGAACTTGCTCGGCCAATAATTGCCGGTTGTGATAATCGGCCATGTGTTTGTGGTAAATAGAATAATATTTCATGTTTTGAAACGCAATACGATTTTTTAAAGCCCGCAAGCGACGCCAAGTATAGTCTTTTGTGTTTGGTGCCGGTGTATGTTTGTTGTTAACTCAGCTCTAGCGTTTAAACTGTAAGCTAAACATTTATAAAAACCTAATCAAATTAATAATTGATTTTATCGGTTCAAAAATGTATACACATCGTGTTTGATTGTCGTGTAAAAGTATATTCGATTAAAAAAACAATGTAGTGGCTAGAAAGAGCAACAAATGGCAAAAACATTAAACAAACTTTCTAACATTCTGTTACTTCCCAAATAAAACGGACTCCGACCAAGAATTATTTTCTTTTCTTCCGATTTAATCACGAATTCCAAATATCGTTTATTTCAAATTGCTACACTGATTTGAGAACATCATCATATATGATCAAAATGGACAAAATCTGATAAAAATATTTTAAGAAATCAAAAGGATTTATCGATTTTTTGTTCATAATTCTTGAACCATATTATTGGAATGTTACCGACCTATAAATTCAGTTTATACACTCAAGGGCAATGGAAAATTTAATCGAAATCGTTAGAGACGATTTATGTTAAATATTAAAAGGTTTTGACCAAAAACGGCTAAACAAATTTCTGTAATTGAACTAAAAATAAAAATCATGTATCATTTTTTCTCTTCCTTTTTTTATTTTAATTACGATAATTTGTTCGAAAACACGACAAATTAACGTAGCTAGCTTTTAACAACATAACCTGAAACTTATTATAGCCTATTAGCTGTTCAATGAAATCAGCTGATCTTTACTAATTAATTTAAAACAACCGATCTTTTAATATAACTACCAAAATTAAATTAACGATTCATTTCATGTACTTAAATCGGTCAAATTTCTTCGTAGTTTCCGTAGTGTAGTGGTTATCGCATGTGCCTCGCACGGGTTCGATCCCGGCGGAAACAGTAATTTTTAATTATAAATAATTTAATATGAGACCTGCAACACGAAAAATATACTGTTACATATCAATATAAACATGTTCTTTGCATTACGCGTCACGCGAAATCCAACATCAAAACCAGCCCTAAAACATGATACTTGTTAAAAAATGTTGGTCCCGAGATGGACAACACCATGTAAAATTCAAAATCGGTAATTATTTTAAGAATGTACACAGTCACACAGACTCTCATAGCCTTTACATTCAAGTTCAAAACCACCTTTTCCCACTCAGAGGGTCTATAATGGTATCCAATAAAATGTCAAAATCGATTTTTTTTAACTATCACGACGAAGTCTTTATAGGCCTACTTCGTGTAGTGAGAAATTAAATGTTTAGGATATTAATAATTACGCTAAATTGTTCAACGTTTTGAAGCTGGGGGAGAAGTTATCTTATATCCAGAATAGAACTGTTTCATCACATTAATAGCCGCCTCGGTGGCCTAGTTGATAGCGTACTGGGCTTTCAACTCGAGGACCCGGGTTCGATTTTCGGCCAGGGCTTGGCATTTTCATACGCTATAAATCATCCCATCGTCTGCATTAGCCCAAGTGTGCACAATAGTCGGACGTTAAACACACAAAAAAAAATTCATCACATTAAAACATTGTGTTAGCACTTTCTTGACAGATTCCGACGTTTAGACGCTAAGGCAAGGACGAATTAAAGGGGACGAATTAAGCGCCCCTCCCGAAACCAAATAGATAAAATAAAAATGTAAAAAATTATATTTTACACATAAAATGGAATTATATGCGTAGCTTCGAGGAAAAGGGTCAAAGAGGCATCAGAGGGTTCCGAAAACCCGTCACATTTCCCCGATCTCAACTTTGTATGTACATGAAATTTTGTCCGTATGTACATACGTACGTTTGTGCACTTTGCAACACTTAAACTGAGGGTGAGAACGGGGTTAATCAACTGGACAGTTTATGTATGTTCTCTCTTCTCTTTCTGTGTTAACTGCAACAGCAGAAAGATCTTTCACTTCTCTAAAATTGTTCAAAACTTGGTGATGCTTGATGGACTTGCTTTTGCTAAACATTCATAGAAATATACGTGTTGAAAAAGAAAACTTATTATTATTATTATTTTTTTCTTAATGTCTGTAGGGTACTTAATGGTATCTATAGGCAGTTAGATTAATGAGGACGAAGGATCAGCGTTGTAAAGTTGAAGAGCAACGGAAGTAATTGCGGCTATATATAAAAATTATAGATACATATTCTTTGCTATAGGTCAAAGAAAAAAATCATATTTCTGAAGTACAACTTTTGTTTCAAAATGAGTGGCATTGTAAATAATTGTATTGAAAGAAATAGTATATTTATAAAAAATATTTAAAGTTTCCATTATTACTTTCCTAATGGTTTACTTTTGTGTATGATTGGTGCTCTTCGCCAATGCCAGTTGTAAGCCGACAATTTTTCTGCTCTGCGTTTTATCCTTTGATTAAGTTCTTTAACGGGTGATGACAACACACACCATACGGGACCACCATATTTACTTTCCGTTCGAAGAAAATCACATTTGCTTATTTATACTCACATTACAAATCCCAGTAATCTTGGTCGAGATCCGATCCCACAACCTTGAACGAGGCTAATGGGTTAACTACTACTCTACCAGCACTGGCATTTTCCTATTGTTATTTTCTTTAAAAAAGTACGTATAATTAATTTAAAGTTAATAAAACCTCAACTTTCAACAACTTGCAGAATACTGCTACAGATGTTTTTAATGTCTATGTCAATATTTTATCTTTTAATTTGCTTCTACGTTGACAAAGGCTTATAGAAGTTGTGGTTTCTATGTTAAAGTTATGTAAATTGAACCAGTTTTGCAAAGTTTTTAAAACTAGGCATCTAAAGATATTAGTGATACTTTTTGTCTTAAATAGAGTAAATTTTTACACTTATTTTATGTCAGTTCTAAGTTTCAAAACAGCTTGAAGGTATTATTTCAAAAAAATTCATCCCTCAAAGAGGCTATCCGGTATGTTAAATCATCTACTTAACAGCCCCCTCCACAAAATTGCATTAATCCGTCAGTGCCCTACGGGATCGTTGTCCTGAAGACATATGCCTGATTAACACACGAACTATAAAGACTTCGTGTGTTGTTTCGACGAAAGAGAACTGTAAATTTCATTAAAATAATTCCAAACCAAAACCCACACTTAGTTCCGCCATGTTGTTAAACGTCGTCTTTCAATTTAGTACCGGATGTACTGGAACACGTGACAGTTAACGGGTCGTTTCACTTCCGGAAATGTTAATAGCAAAATTACCGTGTTTTAGGCGCCCCACTGTATTGATGACATTTAATAATACATCTGTGTGGGTTTATTTAATAACAGATATTCGAGCGGCCATTATGTGAACAAACTTGATTTTTGTAGTTTAAAAATAGAAGTGATTACAGGTTAGGTTAGGTTATGAAATGATAGGTTAGGTACGCGGTATGTGGGCCACGCTAGGATACGTAAGCCGGCGTTAAGTTATGAATTTTGAGTTTTTGAAGCAATTTGGGTTTTAAGAGCGGCCATTAGTGCCAATTTGAATGAACTGATTGACCGGATTTCCGGTTTGGTTTCGGTTTGTCGGTCATCTTCATTTCACACAGTTTGATTATACGTTGAGCCTATGTTCAAATTGTATTTTTTTAAAGTACATGTTCAATTTTTTACTTTTAAGGTTAGGTAACGATAACACGAAATGAATTGTTGTCTCAGACAATTCTGTCTTGTTTCTGTTTTTAAAAAAATTATTATAATTTCTTTTAAAGTAGGCCTATACGTTATTCTGAATTTTATTGTAAAAGAACTTTTTGTAGGGGCTCAAAAATTGTCGCTGTAGCGATTTTTTTTGTTGAAAATTATTAGTTGTATGGAATAAGATAGCGATTTCGAAAATTGCTTTCTTTGCGTGAAATATATTTATATCAGATAGAACGTAAGATTTATCACTGAATAGTGCGAATATTGTATAAACTATGCTTTCACATTTATGTAGTCACTGTTTGTAACACTCTAATAGCAATTTTATTACTTTTTAAAATAATTTACACATATTTTTAACCAACAATTGTGTTTACATGTAGTGGACTGTTTCCTTTCTTATTCATGTTACATTATTGAAGTAAATAAAATGCAGTGCAGTTTAGTTAGCGAGTCTGCCACCACAAGCGCAACTAGAAATCATGGTTTTTGTTTATTTTAAGGCGAAAATCACATTGTGGCTATTATTGCCTTCCTAAATGTAAGTGTGAGTGTAAAGTGTTAAAATCGTAAGTGTAGTGTTATAAGTGTAAGTGTGTGTTAGACTTGGGTACCGCGAGGGACACCTAAATCCTCTCAATAGGTGCAGCTAGTCTGCACCCGTCTGCGGGTCATGTTTTTGTATTACATATTTTTAAGCGTAAGTTAGAAATGTACAATACAAATTAAACCGTGTTAGTTAGGTTCTTAAGTCGTTTTTTAAAAAATGTTTTTGTTTTTCATTATTAATAATACGCATTTGTGTCTGAAAAAACACGTTAATTACTTTCACGCGGTAGTGATTTTGAGGTTACGCGGGTCATTTTTTTCGATTTTTTTCGAACTTTTGTATTTTGTATTATTTCTATTGGGCAAGTGATAAAGCGTTTTAGTTAGAATCTTACGTAAATGTTCTTCAAGTTTCCATTGTTTTCATTGGAAATTTACCAATTATGAAACAATGAATGAGCTGGTCGTCACAAGGAATGAAACGCGAAACAAAATGGCCTCTGAAATAAATCTTAAGTACATCTCAAAATTAAAAAAATTAGAAAAAAGGTTACAAAATGTTTAATAAAGGTAAAGAAATATAGTTTATGTAATATTTGTACTATTTCAGTGTTAAATCTCACGTTTAACACTTTAGATTTATTAATATAAATCTAATATTACAAGCAAAGGAAGCAATTGTCGAAATCGTTGTTTTATTCCATACATCCAGTAACTTTCAAAAAAATCGTTACGGCGGTAATTTTCTAGTCCCCACCATAATTTTAAGAATAACGTAATTTAAAAAAAAACCTCTCGGATAACGATAGTTACGCTGTTCTTCACAATTACCTAAGAGCCTTATGTAAATCACGTAAAACAGTGCAAACATTCACTTCGTAATTCGCAGTTTCGGAAGTTGTTATTTTGTAACTTTAATGGTTGGAAACTCTTATTCTTACAGGTTTATGTTGTGCACCTCATAAAAAAAAACATTTAGAATAAATCCTTAAATACGGCTAAAATATAATAAAAAGTAACAGTTTTAAAAGTGTTTTAGTAAACATTTTAATAAAACAGGTAATAAGGATAAACAATTTTATAATAGGCTTAAGTAAATTTATCTCCTCCGTTATTCATAAAAAAAGTAGCGCACTACAACAGTATGTTTCAAAAATTGTGCAGCACAAGACTAAAGGTCTAATTACGATTTCCCTCATGAAGCCCTTAATAAATGACTTCTTACTGAAGAGACACTGAAGTGGCATTCTCACATGACGATGATTACTTTTCTTATCGAGTGCCAAGTCATGCCGGGCAAACACAGCTGTCACAACACCCGACACTGGCGGAAGTTTGGCCAACTAAAACACGATCCAGAACCAAAGTCAGCACGAGATCAAGTCGGCACAGGACTACAGTGAAGTAATGTATGTGTAGGCGACGTCACAAGGGTCAGTCGGGTTTAGTGACTCCGACGGGCAATTTATTCAAAACATGGCGGGCTCGGGCTGCAATTAAAATAGCGGTTGTCAAACAAACCTTTTAGGTTAGGTTTTAGGGCGGGAAATGTTACCGTGTGTACGGTTAAAAAGTAGTCCTAGAAGGAAAAAACCGTGTTCACTTTGAAGGTGTTAAAAGTTTACAGTCTTTTAAATCGTAAATCGCGGCACGCAACTGTCTCACCGGCGTGCTGGTAGCGAATTTCCAAAAACTAACAATCATGATTTTATCTTACTTTTTTTTGAAAATCCAATTTCACACCATGACAATCGTTGTTAATATCTTCATAAATTATCATTTTAAGTTGTCAATTATACTGAAATCAACAGTGTGTATTATACTGTATCGACACACACACACACACACACACACACACACGTCTACAACTTTAAAGACTCCTCAAAACGTTACCTGGAAGTCAAGATCGAAGCTAAAGTCCCTGTTCTAGGGCTTAACATGACTATCTCTCCAATAGCCCACACACATCCGTGTAAATATAATTTTTTTTATTCAGTAGACCTTAAGTTCTAACAAACATTATTTTTTTTCACTATTAGCATTTTTCCATAAACTTCGTACAACAAGCAAGCTTAGCAAGTAAAATAAAGAACATTGCTATGTTTTAAAAAAACAACTTGTTTTCTTGCTGCGCATAATGTATGCGCAATAAACCGATCTGAATACAATTTACCGTCGCAGAAAGTTGTTCTGTAGGCGAACAATCGCAAATTAAGTAAACATAAATTACCGCAACAGTTGTTGGATTAACCGCAGCACATTCGTCTGCAAGGTCGAACCGGATTTACTTTCACTGCCTTCTAAATCAACCGGGAATGTAGATGTACGTGCCCTATGTATTAATTTATTTGGCCGCGGTTATTAGTGACGTCTTAATTTGTATCTTCCTGTTGATGTGTGTTATTATTTTACATATTAGGACGTAAAATTAAGACTAATTTAACAAATGCCTTCTGAATATCAAATCTGTGAGTCCGTTTCAACTAATTTGGTCAGCCTAGTTGTGCGTTTCTTATAAAGGGGGCGTTACACATTCGAACCGAATATTAAAACTAACCTACAAATTCCTTTTGAATAACACGGATTCAGTTCCGTGTCAAATGTTTATCAATTAGGTTAATTTGCTAGCTTATTTTACTGTATTACTGAACGAAGAACGTAGAAAGTTTTGTGACAGTGAAACATTCGTTAAGTTTTTTTATCGATAGTTTTGTAAAATATTTAGCCTACAGGAAGCTAAACTATTTGACAGATTTCGACTGAAATTTGCCTGACAGCGGTTACGGTTTATTTTACGTCGTTATATTTTTTTTTAAGCAATGACTGGCTTTTACTTCAAATTTTGTACATCAACTTGAGTTAGAACGCTTCGTATTTGTCGTAAAACAACTTTATTTTTCGGGATTCATTCATTAAAAACATGAAGCATTTTCCATCATTTCACATTTAAGTAGCTCTTTGTAAAATCATTCATATGCCTTAACAGCTGATCTCTGTTCAGGATGTGTACATGGAGACAGATTTATTCATATTTTTTATAAATCTGTACGAATAAGATTGTGAATGTTATTAAACTGCATATTTTTTTTTGTTTATATTGTGAAATTCGTCATATTTAATGAAAACAACTTTAATTTTGTTGCTTTTTTTAGAAAAAATTATTATTATTATTATTATCATTATTATTATTTACCTTTTTTCCAATTTTTGTCAGATTATGAAATATTTTATAAAAGAGAAGCTTTTAATGTTAGCTTTGGCGAGAAGAGTGAATAGAAAAAAGTGTTCCGAACCAAAGAATGTGACGAAAATACGAAACGAACGAGCAAACGAATTTCGTCTCTCTACTTCTGTCGCTATCTTTTTCTTCCTCCTTTTCAGTAACAGTACATGCGTATTATTTGAAAACGTTGTGTTGTTTTGGTTTCGTTATTTTTTCCTTAGTTAAAGAACACGTGCAAATTGTAACCATTTATAATACATTCGAAATTAATATAAACGTTTATAACAATTGTTATTAATATCGCTAGTTTTTAACAACATAACCTGAAAGTTATTATAGCCTATCAGCTGTTCAATAAAGTCAGCTGATCGTTATGAATTAATATAAAACAACTGCCCTTCTACTATAACTACAGTAAATAATACCTAAACTACGTTCATGTATTTATTTAGACAAAACAAGATATTTGTAAACATATCTTCGAAGATATATTCAGCAAAGATATCGTCAACAAAAGTTTTGCTTCTGTCGGTAACCCCATGAGTTTCACACAACGCAGTAGGCTATTTCTTGATGCGTGCAATAGTTTTATTCTGTTTTCAATTTGTTACTTAATTTATCTTTCTGTTATAATTTGTTGTGAGGTCAAGAGGAAGAGAGGACATAATGGTCCTAACTTAGCCTTAAATAATGGCAAATATTCAGTTCAATTCAATTCACAGTCTGATTAAACTTTGACAAAATTTATGAAACCAGTTCTCAGAAATTTTTATTTTAATATTTAAAAAAATGTCTATTATTGGTGATGTTTTTGGTAATTTTCCGATATTCTCTGACTCATAATTGATGGGATAAAGAGACCAATACACGTAATTTTGGTTCTGTGCTAAATATAAGTCAGAAGTTGAACAGTGTTATAAACTACGAAATACGAGTAATAGTTGAAATATATACTACCTATGAAATATGTGGCAATTGTAATTGTCCTTGTCGGTACATGAACGAAAAAGAAAAGAGGTTAGGACGTTTTTTTGTATGAAATCGCTATTCTTAAATCAAAATAAAAAAGCATGGATTTTGTAAATAGTTTTTATCAAAGTTTTTATCAAAGCCGTTAGAGCAATTTTCGAGACAATTTACATTCATGTTTTTTTTTAAATCAGCAGTTCTCTTGGGCGAAGATGTAGCCACTGAATTTTAAATGTAGTAGTAGGTTAAACTTGCTCTATTATGAATAGCTTATCGCGCGCGCACACACACACACACACACACACACACATCGGGAATTCAAGCGAAATCATTTTTTTGACATCTGAGTATGGGTCATTTTTTTGACAAAATATGGGTCATGAAACGTTAATCTCTGTTAAGATTTATACCGAATGTTTAGGACCTATAATGGCCCTACTTTCTCCTGATAAGCGAGAGTGTTAGATCTGCGTGCCTTTTCTCTTAACCCATATTTTTATTTAAAAAAATATCAAACCTAAATATCGTCCTGAATAAGTTATTGTGTAACATCTCGGTTTCGATTTTGTATCTGAATAAATAGAGCTAATACAACGCACAAACTTTCCGAACGGATTTTGTTGGATAAAGAACTTGTCCAACTTATACCAAAATCGAATTTTTGTCAAGTCAAATCAAATCTGACCAAAATTGGATTGCACTTTAACAATCCTTGCAATCATTGTTATTTGTGTGTGTGTGTGTGTGTGCGCGCGTGTTTCATTCCAAATCTAAAGAAGAAATTCAATATTATTTTACACCTTTTTGCATATTTGGTTTCATCATCGTAATCAGCTTTAAAACTGCATAAGCTACGCTGAATTTTAAACGTTTAGATTCAACTTTAAAGAACGAAAAGAAACGTGACGGCGGTCGGGGTTCATTTTCGATATTTTCAATGTGATCTAATATGAAAATATAACATTTCAATTTACGATGATCAAATTAGATTTTGAAAATGGTACAAGGTAAAAAAAAACCATTGTCAAATTGTTACATTTTGGAAAATTGCTTCTGTCACGCCAACGAGACGGCTGCGTACTGCGATTTTTCTATACTTTGTACAAATATAGGCAGAAAAAAAATATTGACAAAATTACCGCCCATTACAACAACCTCTGCGCAGCGCCAAAAGCAGACGGTTGTTTTACATGGACTATATAACAACGTGCTCAGATAGTAATCTAATCATACACCGGCCTAGAGAACTGCGGCTGCCGATCTGCCGTCCAGAGGTCAAGGTCACGTGTTAAGCGTTACGTCACGATTTCAAACATAAACAAAACAAGACGGCAAGTTCAAGGACACGGCCGACAGGTTTTTGTGCAATTAGCGATTACTACCTCTGTCTTTGTTGCACTCACTAATTAGCTAACTCTCTCGCTCTCTCACTCTACTGCTGTGCTCTTTCTTCCTAATTCGGTGTCCAGTTGAAAAAGTAACAATAATTACGATTTTTTTCTTTTAACATTTAATCCTCCTTTAATGTGTTTATCACTACAAGAAAAGTAATTTACTGTTGATAAAGCGGATATTTTTCGCTCCTACTTTCAAGATATGAAAAGTGCACTGTCGATGTAACCACTTAAAAATTGCTGATAGGTTTATTGCCAAACATAAAAACAAAAATAAAAGAAACGTTCCTGATAAACAAACATACACCTCAATGGAAAATTGACCGACGTTAAGCCACATCCAACAAAAAGAGCTGGCCAAAGAGAATATACAAGTTTCCTTCAGAACATCTCATTAATTATCAACATCACTAAAAAAGGTTAGTTACAAAAACGAATGGACACAATTTTGACAAAACTGGTTTATACAAAATTAAATGTAGTGGTTGCCCAAGTTTTTATATCAGTCAGATATATCGCTCAGATAACACATACTACCCAGAAGTACATTACCTATAAACTCGGCTTTCGCAGAAAAGTTTATGGATATAAACCATACACTCGAAGACATCCACACCAACATAGAGATATTATATTTACCAACGTACAAAAAACGATTAATGTAAATTTGCTTCCATTCGTCAGCGAGACAGCTGCGTGCCGCGTTTGTTACAAAAATGAATTCACCTGCGACGCACATAACCTGCGCACACTAGGCGCTAATAAATTCCCCCCTCCTTCTCCCAGTAACAGACCAAATTTGAATACAATGGCTAGACTGGAAGGGACGGCGTATAACCGATAAGCCGTGATGACTTACAGCGCATTCTAGCGGTGTGAACTTGGGTCAAATCCAGACCGTAAATAATCATATGTCAGCATGCAGTCGTATTTGAATATGGTATTAAAACGCCGTGAATTTATGCTTGAAAAACTTGTCTTGTTATAAAAATAACACACTACTTGGAGAAAGTATTGCAGTAGTGTAAAAAATATATATCTTAATGTGCAGATCATATCTGTGTGTTGATGTTGGTTAAGAGCAGAAATTGTTAATCTTTGTTGGAACTTTGGCCTCTGTGTCGTTTTTGGAATCAGTAGTCCCAAAATTAAGATTAATTATTATAAAAATAAATGGTATAGAAAAATTGGACTAAATTTTCCATAAGTTCCAGAACCATATAGGACAAGTATCGAAAAAATAAAAACTGATCTCAAATAACCTTCTTATTTGTTTTTACAGACATTTTATTATAAAAAATCGATTTTTACGTATCGTGACTACCAGCAGACAACAATTTAATTTTTTCGCTGTCTGCTTCTATAAGAGTTTTTCTTTCTACACATTTTATATGCTGATGAACGTTTTTGGCAGGTATAAAAAAAAATAGAAATTTTTTTCGTATTGTTACAAACTGTAAATTCTTTTCACGCAAGCAAAACAGCTTCGAACTGAGATTATTAAATCGTGGGAAAATTCTTGCATTATCTTTGCTCCATTTAATTTATCCACATCCAGCCAGAGTTCTGAAACACCCTGTGTAGTATGAAAGTCATATCTAAGGAAACCAGTACGGCAGCAACCACTATATCACCCTACATGACCTCCTAGATCACGCCAATAATCGGTCTGCTTTGGATTCAGTCACCGTTGGCTTCCTGAAGCGTCCGGTTTCTCACGACTTCCTAAACCATCCTCCGGCCGGTAAGGCAAGACCGGTCCCTCCCTGCAAAACATGTCCATGACAGCAATTCTCTTTGTATAATTGCGTGTATTTTTAGAGTCGGCCCCCGTTACTCTGTCTATCATGTCGGAGTGACACCGATCATTTGTCTTAACGGCTGTGACGTGGCTTTCTTACCGTCAAGGAGGTTAGACGAAATAATTACCCGGCAAGATCGTAAACCCAACTCGGTACGCTGTGGGCAATTGAACACCTGAAGTAGAGTTCTCCGATTTTACCGGGACCTCTCAAAATAAACTATTTTAAAAACAAAAACACCAATAATCGCTGCTGGAATTTCCTTACACTGAAAAATCCGAACATCCGTTTCAAAATGGACCCACACTTGTTAGTACAATCACGACAATTAAATTATATTGTCAGTGCAATGAAGTATGAAAACATCTGTGATTTACTTGAAAACATTCGCTGCCATTTTGAAACAGATAAACGGATTTTCTAGGGTAACGAACTTTCCAAATCAATTTTTTAAGTTTAAATCGAATCAGACAAAAATTTACGATCGTTAGAGTGCTAACGCTATTAAGATTAAGATTTACGTGCAACAGTTTAAGAGGTTTTACATCGTCTGGCATTGCGATCAAAGATCATACTGTGCAATGCCTCTTGGATTTTAGTTCAGTAGGCTGGTACCCTCGCGTATTAGCAGTCCACTAAGTGCTGGAGTTCCTCGAAGTCCTGGAAGCCAACCACTCTTTACCACCTGCTGGCAAGAGTCTCATAATCGTAGATCATGTGGCCTACAGTTCCCTTTCCTTTCTGCATAACCTATACACGATTTCTCTATGATACATAGTTATCTTTTTCATGAGTACCCTCAGACCACTCATGTAGTAGTAGTTGATACCTACAGTCCCGCCGAGTCCTCCTAGAGGGACCTTGATTAAAGGACGTCGTTTACAGTCAAAATATCCTTTAAGGTTGCTAAATAAAACACATACACACACACACACACCGTTCCTCCTTTTCCAATTTAAATTTGCTAAAAAATTTCCAAAATCACGTGTCACAATACACGTGGATTAAAGTGTCGGCTGAATTTTGAAAACGTTTACAGAAAAAAATGTAAGGAACCGTTGAAATTAAGGGCGGGTCTTTTAAATAGCAGCAAAAATCCTGCTATGAGATAAGCAAGACCCTTCCTTACAGGACACTCTGTATTCGTACCTACCAACCGTTACCGATAAACAACCAATCACTTCCTCGACTAAAATACCAAGTCATTATCCTAAATCACCTCGCCGTCCTTCAGGGTCTTACAAATTACAAAGTGATTGTTAATCTTGACCCCTTTAAAGATGAATAAGCACCGGTCAGTTTATTGCAAAGGCTGTGGTCTCTGGGACTAATCAAGAAAACAAACAACGGTCAGTGCTTCCTATATATAGGTCCGTTAATCGATTCATGAGTCTGGTGGCTCGGATTGGGTGGGCCGTGGGTTTAATTCCCGGTTAGGTTGCCGAAGGCATTGTAATGAATGGCCAGCTGGAATGAAGTCGATTCAAGGTCGAATTTGTTATTCTTGTGTAAGTACTCATGTTCATTGATTAAGTGCTTAAATACATTTAATAAAGTAATTGGATTTTTCCCAAGCAACGATTAGCTTTTACTGAATTCTTCTCGTCACTGAGTTTACTTTCTAACTCTACTAAGAATGCAGACAGTTTTGGAGATTAATTTTAGTGGATACTTCTGTGTTTCAAGTCTCCTAAATCCAATAAAAGATTTTTGATACGTATCTGTGTGCATATTGTTGGAGACTAAAAACATTTACAGATTTTGATGAATTTTTTTACGAAGATTTTCGTTTAACTCGACCATATATGAAAATTAACTACTACAGTAACTTTCACAATGGTACACTGACCCTGAAATGAGCGACGAGATCCTGACCTTTAGATCACTTTTTGAGGGGCTGTTTCCAATTTTTTATGATCGCCGCTCTCTCGTTGACGTAACGGAAGCGAATTTCCAAAAGTATTTTTTTAATGTTAACCTTTTTTGAAAATTCTGATTTCACTGTGATTTTAAACTATTAATTACGTTGAACAAAAGAAAATTAACACTGAGCTGAAGAAATGAGCTTTTCGAGTGGTCCTCGTGGTAAAATACAAATCCGGAACCTCAAAAATGGCACCGATACCTAATGACTCAAAAGTAGTTAGTGAGATAATGTAGTGTGTGTGTGTGTTTTGTTTGTTTTAGCACGCTAATGTTCGCAATTTTCCGATTTGTTTCAAATTTGGCAAATATCGATTTTGTTAATTTAGAAAAGTTCGTTAACCGGAAAAATTTGTAAGTCTAAAAATGGCGGCCATTTCGAATCTTTGAATAGCCATAACGTTTCTGCCATAAATAGCTATGAAAATATGATTTCACCCTATTTACATGTAAATATGTAAATATGATTGGGTTATTCAAACCTTATGTAAATATGATTTAACTATCGTAATCAGCTATAAAACTGTATAAACTAACTTTTTGAATTTATAAAAACAGTTGAAATTAAGAAATTTAATTTAACGGCGGTCAGGGTTCATTTTTAAATGTAATTTAAACATTTAAAATTCTAGTACACGATGATTTCATTGCTGGTTTTGATGGTGAAAACCGATTTAAAAAAAAATAAAAAATACTTTTGGAAATTCGCTTCTATCATGTCAGCTGCGTGCTGCGATTATTTGAACTCCAGGGGATCTGAAAAAAAGATAGATGCTATAAATCTCACGACTGATTTTTCACGATCTTCATACTTCGAGAATGCGAGATTGTAAAAACCTGGGAACTATTATGTCGAGTCGCTGCAGTTCACACATTCCGTAAGACCACTCGCTCGATACATCAATCTAAATCAAATCGATAAAGTCGAAGATCGATTTATTTAACGAATCGACATATCCAGCAAGTAGGAGGCTGACATGCCAGACAACAACAATTAAAAGAAACAAGATATCCGCTCAAACTGATTACACAGACAGTTCTGCTGTCACAGGTTGAAACGTGCACCGAGCCGGTGCTCAGAGTAGCGTGTACAACGTGAGGGCGTCTGTCTGTCGAGCGCCTAAAGAGTATTTCAGTTAATTGCGGCACGCAATTGTCTCGTTTACTTGATAGAAGTGAATTTCGAAAACACAACAATAACTGTTTTTACATTTTTTGATCATTTCATTTCTCTATCGTAACAATAGTTAAATTATTTTGAAAACACAAAAATTAATTCTGTCCGCCGTCATTTTGTACTTTTAACGAGATTTTAAAATTTATAAAGTCTAAATTACAAATTTATAATTCAGTTTTCAACGTTAATTGCGACGGTGAAATCATATTTTCAAAAAAATGTGTAAAATAACAAATTTATGTTTTATGGAATAACTGCCACTTTCAAAGTGTTTGCTGAGTTACGAGATAGGATGATAACCCCTATTAGAATTTGAGCGCTTGCTGATGGTGGCATCTTGAGGCAATGTTCAACTATAATTAATCAGGTAATTAGTACTGTCTATTTTCTCAAACGTCTCCACACGTCTTGTAGCGCAGCGTTCGTAGCGGCAGGTAGTCCAATTACTTGGACTTTAGCAGCTAAAATCGAGCACATTTTTTCATTGTGGCTTTTTTTTATTTTTTAAGGTGAAAAGCACTTGAGGCTATTATCGCCCTCAATAAATGTAAGTGTGAGTGTAAAGTGTTAAAGTCGTAAGTGTAGTGTTATAAATGTAAGTGAGTTTTAGAGTCGGGTACCGCGAGGGACGTCTAAATCCTCTCAATAGGTGCAGCTATTCATTGTTAACGAGCTTGTTAAAGCTATTACAGAAAAACGATTTTGTGCCTAGTTAAATTAAACAAAGCGAAGGACAATTAAGAACGCTTGGGCTAATAAAATGCGCATTTATTCAAAAATGGAAAAACGTTAATTTCATTGAAAACCTGTGTACAGAAGTTATGCTATACTCTTATTTTCATAATACAACACGACAAATGTGACCATGGTAACGAAAAAAAGGCGAAAACCTTACTGCGAAAGAAAAATATAACAATTGCAGGTTGTGGTCTGTTTATAGATTTAGTTAACCCTTTCTTAGGTGCAACACCAGACAGACGTACTGCTGGAGAACCTGGAGTTGTAGGAATTAAATGTCCATATTCAGCTCGGGATTTAAAACTAGAAGAGGAAATTTAAAATATAAAAGGCATTGAATGGAAATTTACTGCAGACTATTGTCGGACTGAAGGAAAAAACATGGATGACACTTTCAGATTCAAAGTCAAATCCACATCACGGGAGGAGAGGCGCTATGGAAGCCAAAAGGCTTAAAAGTGGTCGCTACTAAAAGATACGACAATCCTTGGGAAACTCTGCGGATTTTTGGAATTCGTGTAACTTTGCTACCAAGATTATAAAAATTCTATAACAATTGTGTTTTACCGGATCTTGTAGAACTTTGCTATCGAGGTTACACAAATTCTATAACAATTGTGTTTTACCGGATCTTGTAGAACTTTGCTACCGAGGTTATAAAAATTCTATAACAATTGTGTTTTACCGGATCTTGTAGAACTTTGCTACCGAGGTTACACAAATTCTATAACAATTGTGTTTTAACGGATCTTGAAGAACTTTGCCACCGGGGTTACACAAATTCTATAACAATTATGTTTAAACGGATCTTGTAGAACTTTGTTACCGAGGTTACACAAATTCTATAACAATTGTGTTTTAACGGATCTTGTAGAACTTTGTTACCGAGGTTACACAAATTCTATAACAATTGTGTTTTAACGGATCTTGTAGAACTTTGTTACCGAGGTTACACAAATTCTATAACAATTGTGTTTTAACGGATCTTGAAGAACTTTGCTACCGAGGTTACACAAATTCTATAACAATTGTGTTTTAACGGATCTTGTAGAACTTTGCTACCGAGGTTACACAAATTCTATAACAATTGTGTTTAAACGGATCTTGTAGAACTTTGCTACCGAGGTTACACAAATTCTATAACAATTGTGTTTTAACGGATCTTGTAGAACTTTGTTACCGAGGTTACACAAATTCTATAACAATTGTGTTTTAACGGATCTTGAAGAACTTTGCTACCGGGGTTACACAAATTCTATAACAATTGTGTTTTAACGGATCTTGTAGAACTTTGCTACCGAGGTTACACAAATTCTATAACAATTGTGTTTTAACGGATCTTGTAGAACTTTGTTACCGAGGTTACACAAATTCTATAACAATTGTGTTTAAACGGATCTTGTAGAACTTTGCTACCGAGGTTACACAAATTCTATAACAATTGTGTTTTAACGGATCTTGTAGAACTTTGTTACCGAGGTTACACAAATTCTATAACAATTGTGTTTTAACGGATCTTGAAGAACTTTGCCACCGGGCTTACACAAATTCTATAACAATTGTGTTTTAACGGATCTTGTAGAACTTTGCTACCGAGGTTACACAAATTCTATAACAATTGTGTTTTACCGGATCTTGAAGAACTTTGCCACCGGGGTTACACAAATTCTATAACAATTGTGTTTTAACGGATCTTGTAGAACTTTGCTACCGAGGTTACACAAATTCTATAACAATTGTGTTTTAACGGATCTTGTAGAACTTTGCTACCGAGGTTACACAAATCCTATAACAATTGTGTTTTAACGGATCTTGTAGAACTTTGCTACCGAGGTTACACAAATTCTATAACAATTGTGTTTTACCGGATCTTGAAGAACTTTGCCACCGGGGTTACACAAATTCTATAACAATTGTGTTTTAACGGATCTTGTAGAACTTTGCTACCGAGGTTACACAAATCCTATAACAATTGTGTTTTAACGGATCTTGTGGACCAATAAATAAGCCTATATGTGAACAACATAAGTGTAACATTACTGAGTTGGATTTGTTAATTTTAATATGTTACGATATGGCATCTTCGAAGTTGTCTCACTCCAAGTCTGAAGTCAGAAACTGTTTTTACTCTAGCTTTACCAACGCATGTGGACATGGATGGACATTTTATTTTCCTGTCTACTTGTAAAACTTTAATGACTAAAAAGAAGCCACCAAAACCAAGAATTTCTTGGAGAACTGACATCTGTAGAACTAGCATGAAGTTGGAGGAAACTGGAGTTATACTTAACACACAAACAGTGAACCCAATCGCAGCAGGCTGTGGGAACGTTGGACTAACCTAACAATCTGCGATAGGTCGAACATCTCAAATTAGAAAGGCCGTTTACAAACATCTATCGGGAGCGCAAACTTAGAAGCAGAGGATCTGCCAGGGATCAATCCTTGAAGGTAAGAAACACAAAACGTACAGAGAAGCTCGAAATTTACTGATAACTGTTCGATTTCTCAAACTCTAAAAGGCTGAGATCTGCTGGGAATACCACGGGAGCAGAAGCAAAGGAAAACCCTTAACGACAGAGCTCCTTTTTAAGAATGGAGGGCCACGGTCTATTAAAAGAAGTTTTTCTAGAGGGACAGTAGGAATCCTGTGTAGAGGGTAACTCGGAAGAACCATAGGACTTATCTGAACAGGGAAGGAATTTGCCACGGCGAAACTGTGTAGGCTGAGCGGGATAGATGGAGAAAACTGGATGTTTGTTGTGAGGCTTTTGCCAGCAGAAGGCGAAGAGTAAGGTCCAGGACTCCGAGGACCTCCTGTTGAATAAGCTAGTCAGCGAACTGCTCAAATTCAATGAGGTTGTCAGTCACTGAACTACTAAGAGACTTAGGTGCAGAATATATCCTTTGATAGCGATAAAAGAGCCACCGAAATTCGTAACCAAACTAAAAATAACTTAACAGCAGAAACCTTGATATCCTTAAGTGAATTTTCACCATTTTATTTACGTCTGCATTAAAGAAAACAAATTAAAATCCTACCTCTCTGCAGGATCAAGCCATAATTATCACTTACACAAAACTTTAATTTAATAATCTGGTACGGTTATAGACAGTCAATAAAAAACAAGACATTGTTATGGATCTCTCGTGATGAATATCAGCGCTGCTATCTGCCTCGCGGCCAAATGGCCAACTAACTGAACTTAATTGTATGCTGATCCTTGGACAGCCCAAAATATGTTTGCAGAAGCGGGACGTAAATAAATTTTACCTGAATACTGTACAAACGTCCGCACATGCTGTATTAATTACTAGGAAATACTGTACGTTCCGTGGTGCAACCCCGCTTACTACGTACTCGAAAAAATTCGTCAGCTGATAGATTGTACAAAACAGTATTTGCTCATTGGATTAAATATCGCAAATTTAACTTAAAATTGGTCAACTTTCAAATTTTAAAAATAAGCGGCATAAAATTGTAAAAACTGTGCATAACCTAAATGTTAAATTTAAGTACCACATCCCTAAACACTGTTTCATACAATTCATTTCTTAGGTGGTCCGGTTTCCCTTATATCTTATAATGAATAATTACGCGGTATCGATCTTCAAAGACGATATATCGAAACTACATCTAACGAGGAATAACAATGAACTATTCTTTATCACCTTCGGCCAACAGTTATAGGCAGTAAAAACTTGCTTTGCTCATCGTCTGTCCGTACGCAGATAAACATCAGCGCTGCCTCGCGGCGAAATGGTCAACTAACTGAACTTAATTGTATGCCTTCCGAAGACAGCTTGTTACTTGGTTTTATGTAGATGCAATACGTGTAAATCTATTGTTTACCAGAATTGCCGACTTGGACTGATTCGGTAGTGCAGTGGTTAAAACTCCTCATAAATAACAGGTGTTGGGTTCGAATCGCAGAGATGGCAATGCATTTTTCATAGTCGGAATAGCATTCTGTTTTTGCGGGTAATTTAGAACAGGTAACAAAATATAGGGTCATCGAAATGCAATACCAACTTTGCAAAACATTATTACTCCAAAATATAGGAATACTGGAAGAGTGAGGTTCTTTGGTTGGTAAGATTCTAATCGACTTTCTACAAGAAACAAAAGGTTATATAGTGTCATTTACTGATGGTATTTACCATTATAATATCATTTACCAACGGTTAAATCAGTTCTAAGAAAATGCAATCAAACAAGGCTCAGCGGACCAAAACATCAGATGAGGATGTCAAAGCATCCATCGCTTTGTGCACGAGGCCTAATTTAGACTTGAAGTTTGCATACTACTATCTCAAAAAAAAACCGAAATCTTACTTTAGTAAAATTTAAATCGCTCAATGACTCAGTCCGTTTTTTAGTAGACTACTAACGATATTTTCAAAAGTGCTTTTAGGGTAATGCGCCTCTTACTCTGAAACGATGTGACCAATTACTACAAAATTTGGCGAAAATGGGCTTTGTAGCGGTCCGAACCCATGAAAAATATAAAGGTTGGCGAACAGAAATATATTTAAGGAGTAAAATTTTCCCAGCAAATTCTTTTTTTCTAGAGGAATAGTATTAATTCCGACGATATAAATACGAGGTAGGGTTTAAAAGTTCCCGTAACTGGTCAATGAAAATTTATTGAAAGTATGTATAATATTTTCCTTTAAATTACTTTCCTTCTGCGTGAGTATGTGACTGGGAACTCCAACAAAAACCAATCTTACCCTGCCCATTTTTCAGGTCTTTTTCATCTAATGCACCTCGTAACAGTTTCACAATCTCCTTGTACAGTTCTTCTATAATTATTTCCCTTCAGGAATAAATTCGTAGCGAATCAAGACCTAGTTAAAAAAACTCCAAAAACAACTTTACCCCGGCTTCTGTCAAGTGGAAATTTTTCCTTTCTTGGTGATGTTTTTGATTTCCATTGAACAGACTGACGTTTATTCTCAGGGTCGTAGATGTTTATTATCACCGGATTCGTACCTGTTTCTACGACTGAAAATTACATTAAAGGGTCACCGTTTTGTTGGTTCGCAAGAGGTGATGGAAAAGCGACACAACGGCTAAACGAAATTTCCAAAAATGACTTTCAGGAATGTTCCCAACAATTGTACGAACGGTGGAAGAAGTCCCTACATACAGTACAGTATTTTGAAGGACAATAAGGTTAAAGTATTATATATGTATAAAGACTTTTTACACATAAAGAATTTATATACAGCTGTCAGATCCCTCCAAAAGTTCAAATCTTTATGTTCCCCTTCTTAATAAGTCAGAAAATTCTTGAAAACATTATAAGCCTAGTTTGGATCAAAACAAAAAACGTGTGTATGATATTTCAATATTTTACATGTTTTTGTGTTCTGAATATAGAAAACATGGATCCTGGTAAATTCTTGTTAACAGTATATATTTGTACAGAAACGAAGTGCCTACAATCAAGCAGTGGATTTTAAGCGACTTGTATAACACCAAGAGATCTGTTTCAAATATAGATTATTATATTTGATATATAATTAATAAAAAATATATAAAAAGTACTTTCTCTTTCCAACTGTTCTACATTCCGTTTAGACTGATTTTAAAAGAAAAAAATGTTAATGTATGAGTTCTTTTATCGGTTTGTAAGGAAAAAGGAAAAACACAAATTTGGGTCTTGAATAATACGCGATTTAATCTAAACTATATTGTAAAGTTGGTTAACATGTAGCTTTAAATTTAGGTTTTGCTGTAACGGAAATATCCCTGATGATTACTTCCGGACTCCTCTTCAGCTTGAAGGCGACCCCTCCCGGTAGTTTGTTCATCCCAAGTAGGATACATCCCCTTAACAAAAGTGTATCTACTCCACTATAGAACTTACACTGTGAGATATTTTAAGTTTTAATTAATTACGTTAATTGCATAGCCCAATCAAATAAGTGCAGCCTTAATAACAAGTAGCCGGATGGTAAACAACCAGAAAAATTTTCAAAATTTGTAAATTTTTATTTGTTACACCCTAATCTGAAACCTTAAAACTAGCGCCTATCCTGACCTTCAGGTCACGTTTTTCAGGTGTCTATAAAATTTATAAATAAATAACACACACACACACACACACATACACATATATATATATATATATATATATATATATATATATATATATATATATATATGTGCACTCAAGGTCGTGAGTTCGAGACGCAGTTACTGTCATGAAATTCCTCTTTCCTCTAACGCAGAACCATTGTCCTCATTAGTATAACTAGCACAAAATACAGTGTTATAGATCATAAATAAATACAAACTGGCACAAAAATAAGTAAAATCTGTTCAGCAGTTTCAATATGGCGGCAATTTCAAATCTTTAAAAGTCCTAACTTTTTTACTGAAATCCTAACGTTTTTTTAAATCTTATTTCACCAAGGTAACCGGTGCTAAAAACCAAGGTATATAGAATACAAGGTATGGGCCACGCGCATGTCCTCCCCACCACTTGCCGGCTATGGCGCGTCATCGGGTCAAACTCAGACGTAGTGTAGAAAACAGTTTATAATGTTAGTTTTAATAACTGTATTATAGTAATTACAATATTAATTCTTTTTTTATAACATTAATAACGCTGTTAATTACTTCACTTACTGAATCCGCTCATTGTCAAAACGGAAACTTTTTATTTTATACAATATTGCATAATATTAAAGTAAATTATAGGTCCATAGCTTGAAAAATTCAAGAGTTATTTTTTATTTGAAAGTTAAAAGCACATCACACTATGAATTAAGTATCTGAGGATGTTCCTTGACAATTATTTGGTTGACTGTGAAAACATACATCTGGAACAAAAAATTAGCAATAAATTAAATTACAAAGGACCAACCTATATACTGGCTTTTATGCCCCTTTAGGTCTTTTTTTGTATATATTTTCATCCATAATAGGAATTTGCTAGTAATAAATAAATAGCACATTGACAAAGTTGACAGCCAATCCATTTCATTATTATGGCACTCGTTTGTTGGATGACCGTATACAAAAGTTGAGACTCTATACGCTATGTAGCCAGCCATCATCTTCAGTAGATCAGAGTTCTCCTGTAGATCACACTTCACTAGCTTGCAAATCATTTAAGGCTCCTCCTCTTCGTCGGATTATCAGAAAAAATATTCTTAAACTTAGTAACATTGCTTTGTAAAACCACATTTTTATTTTTACTGATGCCAGTTCTTGTAATGCAAGTTGAACTTATTCCTTCAAAAGTAAATTTTCATTTCTTAAATATTAAATTTCTTATACAGAGGCATTATTTACAACGATATTTGTATTAAAATTACTGACTACGGAAAGTGGATTTCATTTACAGAATTACACGTTACAATTATATTAACGACATTTCAGTTTACAGGTGATTTTCCTGGTAGATTTCCATCGGACTCGTCAATAAGTTTTTTTAATGTTCCTTAGTTTTCACGTTTTTTAATCCTTGTCGCTCGTTCAGAATCAACACATTTATTTTCAACGGTGGAAATGTTAAAACGTGGAATGACACAGAATTTCACAGGTTTTGTATATAATAATTAGGATTTAAAATCGCTTTCGAAATCATCGTCATTGAAATGAAGTGAACAGACTTTAACATTATCAAAATTAAAATTATCTGCTCGTTTACACGCATGAACCCACACTTCTCTCATGCCTTCATCTTTAAGAATTCTATGAAATGTAATTCCTTTCCCTTTACAATTTTTATTATAGAATACTAAACAAAATACATTATGTATTTTTTAGGATTCATAACATACTTAATCTTTTCTTACATTTATTAAACCTCGAACACAAAACAAAATTATCGTGCAGTATTGTTGTTGACACCTTTTATTTAAAACACAACACCTACAGATTAAATAAACACACCGAATCTCCAACTACATTTACAGAACATCGAATTGTTTAGCGGGAAACTACATATAGTAGCAGTGAAGAGTTTGATCCAGTGACGTCACGCGCGCGGTAGTCTATTGCGCATACTCACCGTGGCCCATACCGTGCTTAAAACTTTCATTTCGCACAGGCCCACTGGAAACATTAACGTTTTCGTATCCTTTTCAAATGTTATACCGGTGAAATAAAATTACCGTATTATGATGTAGTAATGTAGTTTTTTCGGCTTCTATCAGGTCAGGTTAATATCTTTGCAGTTCTGAGGCTCACCTTTTAATAGCAAGCCTGTCCAAAAATAACCGAAAACAGAAAACTTTAAACTAGAAAATTAAGAAGTTACTATTGATACCGACCGAGAAAATGTTATTCCAAACATTATGAAACGATGTCACGAGAGGTTATTTTACAAATTTTGTTTTGGGAATTTCCTAACCTGATCGCTGTAAACGTTAAGAAAAATCAAAAAATACAGGAATTTGGTTATTACTTATTTTATCCAAGATATTATCAAAATCTATTTTTTCGCAAATTTTAATCAAATCTGACCAAAATTACTAACATATATTCACATTTAACAAAAATTAACAATGACTCATAATGTGACGTAGAGGTCAGGATAGGAGCTAATTTCTAAGTCCTCGGCCAGGGTTTTACCGTAATTGACGTCCATTTTGAAATGGAAATAGACTAGTAGCCAACTAACACGTAATCAGTTTATAACATATTTGTGTAAAGATACGGTATACCTTAAATTCTACACGTACTAATTTTAAATACCCAAAAAGCTTCAGCTTTATCAAAGATATGATTTTTTTTCACAAAATAATTTTTAAAATAGTTTTTCTTCTTATATTTTATATGCTATGTGTTAAGCTCCGACGGCGGTCAGGGTTAAATTTTGGTTTCTTCAACGTCGAAAAACTTCGTGTTAGTATTTCAAAGTGCATTAAGACCTTCCTAATTTTCATTGTAAATTCAAAACAATAATTATGACTGACTGTTGGTGGAATCTGATTTTGGAAAAAGTGTAAAATAAAACTACTGTAATTAGTTTTCTTGGCTTCCATTACGTCAAAAAGAAATCTACTTGGCGTTATCGTGTGTTTCAATTTGCAAATTCTGAGGCTTACCTTTTAATAGTAAGCCTGTCCAAAAGTATACATCACTATGAATAAACAATATGACAAAAGAAGGAATACGTTAACTGTAATAACGGCCGAGAATATATTATTACAAACTAATGAAACGAAACTACGAGAGGTTATTTCGTATAATTTGTATTCATAGTTGCCTAACCTGATCGCTATATATCTTACTGTTTCACAATAAGGAGAAAGTATTTTAATTTTAAAATTTAGCATTATGATGGACGTTCACTGGGATTTTAAAGTAAATTTTTTTTTAGACATCCGATATTACCAGCAGTCAGCCATAATTGTCGTTTTAAATTTACGAATTATTCTGTAAATAAGGAAATTAGTTTTTTTCTAACGCAATTTGAAAGCTAAAATATTAACCAGTTTTGTGACGGTGAAACAACCAAAATTCAACACTGGCCGTTTTCGGATCTTAATATGTAACATTTTGTTCCAAATAAAATTACAAAAGCAAATTTCACTTTGTAAAAAAATTTTGTAAGATTTGAAATTTGTCGGGAAGCCAAAATTACTTCAAATAAAATTTAAGATATGCCGTATATTTCATAACCCGCTCATGTATATAAGATCGTCAGTGTAACTAAACACTCAGTGTATGTTTTTTATAGACTCAAGTATATGTCAAAATACAGTTATTGCAGATTTACTATGGCCTTTGTCGTAGCATTGCTGTTTATAGCTTAATTGGATGGAGAGATATTTATGATGCACTACTGGATGCACTAGATAGACTTCAAAAACAATTTTTTTTAAATTATTGGCTTTCAAGAACAGGATCCTGATAGACCATTAAATATTAGACAAGTATTTGCCTTAAAATCTGTAGTGTATCAATGTAGTGACTAAAAGAAGAATTTGTGCAGAATCCTCGCAATACTCGCTGCAGAAGTGTCAGATTGCCGAAACAATCCTTAACAATTGGTCAAAGTTGTTATACGTATTTCGAAAAGAAATATTATAAAGTTATTCCACAGTACAGACTGTTGCCGAATGCGGTCTTGTATCGGAACAACGAGCAGTTCACTAACATTTTTAGGAAAAAAAGATTGGCCTTCTTTGGACACCTAACTCGATTACCGAAGAGTAGACTTACGAGGAATTTCAGAGAGACTACTCTGAATTGGACTACCAACTGAAGTGTAAAGTTAAGAACAACTGGTTAAAGGAGGTGGAACAGGACTTGGAGGAACTAGGAATAACCAAGGAGCAATTGGCGGGAAGGAAGGAAAAAGCGATCTTAAAAAGTCAGGAAACCCAATTACAGTTTAGGGAAAAACGTCCACGAAACGTAGTATATTCGGAAGCACTCAGACTTCAGAGATCAATAAGATTGAAAAAATACTGGGAAGAACGCAGAAAAACCAAAAGACTTAATTAAATTGACTGTGTGTGCTCCAATGTGGGCTTAAATTAAAAAAAAGTTATTCCAAATGCTTTAAACACATTTTTTTTTTGTTATTTTAAGGCGAAAAGCACATTGAGGCTACTATCGCCTCTCTAAATGTAAGTGTGATTGCAAAGTGCCAAAGTTGCAAGTGCAGTAAGTGTGTGTTAGACTCGAGTACCGCGAAGGACGTCTAAACTTTAGAATGTGCTTCTAAAACTCTAAACAAAAAGTTAAATGAAAAATTTCAGAAAATTAATGTGATCAAAGTACAAATATTTTATAAGTGAATTTTGTTTTGTTAATTAATTTCATAATATAAAAATGTTTTTTTTTTAAATATCCTTTAAATTTAAATCTTACAATAACAGTAAGAGAGATGCAATTTGTAAAGTGTTTACGTATAAGTAACGTAATAATTTTAAGGACCAACCTATATACGGGCATTTACGCCTCTGTAGGTCCTTCATATATTGTATAATTTTGAAAATAAATAATTGAAATCTAACCAAATACTTTATATTTGACAGGTTTATTGGCTATTAGCAAATTTCTACTGAAAAATGAAGCGGCCATCACAGTGAGACCCAGACCTGAAGTCAAGAAATCTGCATCGATCCTGTCTACATCACTTTGTGAGCAGTTGCTAGAATCTTTTGCACACACACACACACACACACACACACACACACACACACACACACACACACATATATATATATATATATATATATATATATATATATGTGTGTGTGTATATGTGTGCGTGTGCGCTTGCGTGCGTCTGTATGTATGTTGACAATCTCTCTGAAAAAATCGACTTTGTTAAAAGCTTTATTCATTAATTAATTTCAACAGCAAAAATCGACAAATACTTTCAAAATGGCGGACGTATCAAATTTAAAAAAATCATAATTATATTTTACTCAATAAATTCATATTTCAATCTAATTTTGAGTTAAGAAAAAAGCATATGTGAGTAACTTGAATTTCCAAAATTCTTTTACTTTTTCACCTAGTACTAGTTATTGTAGTTTACTGAGTTTATTACTTGTCTTCCTTCCGGCATCAGTGATTTTATTTCCGTAACTTCTTTTTACAGACTTCTTTTTATTTAAAGATTTAATCGTCATAAATGTACGGCTTTGGAAATATCCTCGGATGACCAGTTAGAGCATGCACCTTTCTCTATCACTTGAATTTGATTATGAGAAAAAATATTCTTAAACTTAGTAACATTGCTTCGTAAAGCCACATTTTTGTTTTTAACCGAGGCCAGTTCTTGTAATTCAAAATGAATTTGTTCCTTCAAAAGTAAATTTTCATTTCTTAAACATTTCATTTCTTCTACAGAGGCATTATTTACAACGATATTTGTATTAAAATTACTGACTACGGAAGGGTGGGTTTCATTTTCAGAATTTGACTTTACAATTGCACCAACAACATTTCAGTTTACAGGTGATTTTCCTGGTAGATTTCCATCGGACTCGTCAATAAGTTTTTTTAATGTTTCTTGGTTTTCACGTTTTTTAATCCTTGCAGCTCGTTCAGAATTGATACATTTATTTTCAACGGTGGGAATGTTAAAACGTGGAATGGTACCGGATTTCAGCTGTTTTTAAGGTTTCGTATTTAGTAATTCGGATTTAAAATCCCTTTCGAAATCATCGTCATTAAAATGAAGTGAACAGACTTTAACATTATCAAAATTAAAATGATCTGCTCGTTTACACGCATGAACCCACGCTTTTCTCAGGCCTTCGTCTTTTGGAATTCTGTGAAATGTAATTCCTTTCCCTTTACAATTCTTATCATTATTATAGCAACTGGCAATAGCACAACCAGTCATTGTTATGTATACACAATTATATAACAGCAAACAAAACAAATTATGTATTTTTTAGGATTCAAAACATAGGCTACTTAAATCTTTTCTTACACTTATTAAACCTCTGCCAAAAACACAATTATCACCTTTTATTTACACAAACAAGACCTTTTACTTAAAACACAACACTCACATAAACACACCGAATCTCCAACTACATTTACAGAACATCGCACTGTTAAACAGGAAATTACATAAAGTAGCAGTCACCGTAAATAGAATTGTATTTACGGTGGTAGCAGTGAAGAGTTTGATCCAGTGACGTCACGCGCGCGGTAGTCTACTGCGCACACCCACCGTGGCCCCTACCGTGTATCTATATACCGTGCTAAAAACTGTATAAATCAGCAGTTTAAATTTAATCTTACATTTTATGTAGGTTTTTAACCCTAGATTATGGTTAGTCTATGCGAATTACTATAACCACAACTCGGGGGGGGGGTTAAGCTTCAGAATTTTGGTTATGTGAATTTCCATAATGTGAATGATACAATTGTAGTTATTGTTTATGTTTTATTATAAATACTGTTTTCTATCTATGTAATATTCTATATTACATTTTCTCGTGACGTGAAAGAAGCTTAATTTAAGACCATTCACAAGAATTCTAGATATACAATTAATTGTTCTTTTATGTTTTATTTTGTATGAATATAGAGACGTAATTGATAATGTAAGCTACATAAATAACCGTGAAATTATACTACTTCTCCGGCCAATAGTATAGCTTGCTGTAATTAATGTTTAATTGCTAATTATGTGATAAGTACATATTTTTTATTACATTACAGAATTTTATGTTCTAAGAAATTGCAGAATAACGTCAGAAAAGCACTAAAGTCACTATACGAAATGATTATGTTAACTAGATAATAAAAACGAACCCTGACCGCCAAATGGTTTCGTTTATTGCTTCCGGTATGCGGGACTTTATTTCGCTCTCATACTATACGAGTTGTAACTGGGTGTTTCGAAAGTTTTGCACAGTTAATCTATAGGCCTAAATTTAAAAAAAATTTAACTTTAAAATGTCTATTAAATCTGATAGTTAATTTGTAGAAAGTGTCTAGACATTTCCCCCCTTTTAGTAGTTCACATTATGTAAGTATTACTATCATAGAAACGTCAAATTTGTTTGATAAAAGATCTTTGATGAAATAGATTTGATGGTTCTTTGATGAACTAACTCTTTTATCAAACTTCATTAATCTTTGATAAAGATTTTCCAAATATATAGGGCCTATATATAAAATTATACAGAAAAAATATTAATACTCTCATAATTGTAATTTTGGTCCAATGTTATTCAAACTTGGTAAAGCTTGATGAGATTCATTATCCAGCAAAATCCGATAAGCAAATTAGAAAAGGCGGCCATTTTAAAAATGTTAACTTTGTCATGTTATACTTTTATGAAAATCCCATTTCACCACCGTAATCAGCGTTGAAATCTGCATAAATTGCAATTAACAATTTTAAACTTACATTTAAAATGCAAAAAATCAACCTGACGGCGGTCAGTGTTCATTTTCGTATTTTAAGTGTTAATTGAAAATTTGAAATACCAATATAAGTACTTTTTGATTTGAAATAAAAAATTTGTAAAATCCAAATGAACGAACGAGGTTTTTTAGAATGCATTCTTTGTTTGAGAACTTATAGCCTACGTTTTAGATTTAATTGAAATCCGTTTTTAACAGATTTTTAATTCAGAAAAGTCATTTCAAAAAACTTTACACCTTTTTTAATGATTTCAAGGTGTGGACAAACCATAACTTCATTCTAAATGTCATTAATTACTTGAGTCACACAGATGGACACAGGTATTAAAGAAAACACGTTTTTGTTTTTGATGATCTGACACGAGATTAAAATCTCAATATCGACATTTTTACGATTTCATGCTTCGTATAGGCAGATCCTGGATTCCACACCACTGTCTAAATAGTAGTTAAAAATGTTTTATTTGTGTTTTTGCGATGCCAAAAAAGGTGGAAAAATCTTTTACAGACAACCTGGGGTAGGGGACCGTCACTCCCCAGAATGTGGAACTCAAGTTAATTTCAAATTATCCTATACGTTATTACTACCCACTAAAGAACCATCAAAAGCATTACTCTTCTAAAAACCACCCCACGGAACCGCCGCCAGGCATTACTTCACATGGAGGTGGACTGGCTTCCCGCCTATCCGTATCCCGTCTAACCGTAGAGCGTTGGCTCTTCTTCCTTGATCTTCAATCCTCTTCATGACCACTGCGGCGAATCCTGCAATGGCCCTCCAGTTAGCCTCTAAAGTCATAATTTTCTCAATCAGGCTTTCCGGTGTAATACTGCCTCGCATATATGTGCAGGTTCATCCTGTCCTCGTCGAAACTCTGACAGTGACAGAAAATACGTTCTCCGCTTCTTCTTCCACTGCAGGAAGACAGAGAGGGAAGTCGAGCTCTGAAGCAGCAGTGCCCAGTTAGGAACTGTATGAGATAGAAGTCCACCTATCTTTGCTCCTTGTGTCTGTGTGTGTGTGTGTGTGTTTTAACACGCTCACTTTTGCAATTTCAGTCCGATTTTGATTCAAGCTTGACACAAAAATCGATTTTGTTAGCACGCACGTGTTAGCACTGAAGCGGCCGAAATGTTCCCATTTATTTATATTAAGATCGTTGGTGGAAATCCGTTACATTAATAAAATACTAACACGTTTGTATATTTCCACAACTTTTTGTATTTGAGTCTTGCCAACCAAGGTTTCACTTGTTAGGCATTGTCAAGACCACTTGAAAGACACTGGTTGTCAAGACTCAAATAAAATAGTTGCAGAAATACACTAACGTGTTACTATTTCATTAATAACGTTCTAAAACTCAAAGTATTCGTAATTTCCTTTATTTTACACTTTTTTTGAAAATCATATTTTACCAAAACAATCAATGTACAAATCTGCATAAATAAACATTTTCAATATAAAATGAACGTTTAGAATGATAATTTATGCACATTGGGATGCTGATTGTGATAAGATTTTCAAAATTGAGAATTGAGAAGATCTTCGAATTTAAAAGAAAATATCTTTGTTTTTAAATTCGCTTTTGCTGTTATTTGTTTTATACTTTTTTTTACAGATGTGAGTATTTTTCGCTTCCAGGCTGGCAACACTGCGAACCGTACACAATTTATAATGCCGACTGAGGACCGCCGAATTGTAGGGTCAACAATGCCTGTCCGTCAGCCATTGTGCGGGGTCGCAGCCTACAGTTATCACGTAGCGTATTGCACACGGTGTCACTCTGTGCCTATTGTTGGACGAAAACTGTCATTTTTTTTTACAAATTCGTTTCGTATTTTACGAATTCCTACTTTTCCACAACTGTAGTTTGCATAAACTGGAGAAAGAATTCGGACCGCTATATAGCTGCCCCAAAATAATCACTATATTGAAACCAATCAATGTGAATATTTGTACGGAATATAGAAGTGACTTGTTTAGCCGAAGTTGGACTACCTTATTTACATGTTCGAAAAACGTTACGCTTGTAAGCAAAAGTATTTGACACAGAACAGGAAAGCTGAGTAAATTCTCAGGTGGATGAGGACAGAGTAGGAAAATTTGAAAGTCCACAACACGCAGATGTCTCGCTGACGTTTTAGAAACAAATTCTCCAAAAAAGTAACAAAGTTAAAATATTTGTTTATCTTAAATTTCGTTTAAATCTGTTTTCACTATCAAAATCAGTATAAATTAGCATTTAAAATTATTAACGTAACACAAAAATGAACCCTGACCGCCATCAGATTAATTTCTCTTGCGTTCGAAGGAGAGAAAAAATTAAAATGCTAATCCCGGAATAAACATATCGGAAAAAATTGAAAATCTTGAATAACTAAGAGGCCTGATTGCTCAAAATCAATCGAATTCGTATTTTAGATTGTTTCACCACTCGATTTTTACAATACCTTCTAAATTTTCAGTGTGTGTATGGGCCTACTGAATTGCGAGAGAAAGTTACTGCGTTTTGACGTACCGTTTATTTAATAATGCACCAGACAGGAGTGACAATATTTCTGTGCAAGTGTGAACACAACCAGGTGGTCAAACACACCCTAAAATCTCACCCCCTATGGCGAGCTAGGTGTTAAGTTTAATGATGTGTCAGTAGAGGCACATAAATAAAGTTGTATCATCCCCCAAACACCATTAGTCTGATTGTTTGTCTGCAGGTTGTTTGTTGCGTCATTATAATATTAGACAAGTGGCGGACTCTATAGAGAAATGGAGAAACATAAAGGATTTTATAGTGCTAAGAAGAAAGAAAAGAATGTAACATTCGATTATTGGACTCGTGTCAGGTTCTACAGAGAGGTAAAGGAAAATAAAAGTTCAGGTCTTTAAACTCATTACAGACTCTGAAGAGAAGAGGAGAATAATAAAATTTATGGAGAACACTGTGAAAAAGAAAAATCAAAATGGTAGAAGAAGAAAACTGGTCCTTAGGCATTTAAAGGCTCTGCAGAAAAGTGAAGGAAAATAATCACACCACGCTGACGTGACAGAAGTGCATTTCCAAAAGTAATTTCCTTTATCTTACCCGCTTTGAAATTCTCATTTCACCAACATGAACAGCATTAAAATCTGCATGTAATAACACTTTAAACTTTCAATGTATATTAAAAATACGAAAATGAACCCTGACCGCTGTGAAAAACATTTTTTAATTGCAACGGCTTTTGAAAATCCAAAATTTTAACGTATGGTGAAATCAGATTTTCAAAAACATTCGAGACAAAAAAGTTTTGAATTTTCACTGATTTGAAATGACCGCCATTTTGAAACTGTCAAACGAATTTCGCTGGTTAACGAACGAGTACAAGCCATTATCGTAATCGATTTTTGCGCTAAGCTTGAATGAAATCGAACGAAAATTGCAAACGTGAGTGAATTAAAACGCATACACACACACACACACACAATTTATATATATATATAAATTTTAACGACCTCTCAAAAAGTGATCTTTCAAAAAGTGATCTAAAGGTGTTCGGTTCTCATTTCAAGGTCCCAGGTCTGGGTCTTATCAGTAGCTCATTTTTCCAATAGAAATTAGTTAATAAACGAGTTTATAAAGAAGAGACTGCAGAAAAAAGATCAGGTTCTAATAGACTCGTGAAAGAATCTGCAGAAACGTGTCGACATATAAAGTAGTTTTCACCATCAAGGAGAAAGACAAAGACGGTCAAGTGAAAAAAATCAGGTCTTTAAACTCATTACAAACTCTAGAGAGAAGAAGAGGAAAATAATGGAGTTTATAGAGAGGACATACAAGGGGGAAAAGACTATTGTAGGACAAGGACATTAACCAAAGAGAAGTGGAAGAGTCGATGAACGTATTGGACTATAAACTAAATAGGAATAGGTGGCTCCCTTTTCGATGACAAGACACAGCAGTTCAGAAAAAAAAGTACAAAAGCTATCTCCACAGACATCGTAGATTCAAAAGTCTACACCCTATGCGGCAATGGAAGACAAGACTTCAGTATTCAGCAAGGAATAGTGAACGCCTGCTGGGAAACACGATATCGGATGGTAGAAATGCCAAAAGTAGGCGTTGGCTAGAGAAACGAAAAGTTCAGAAAAGAGAAAATAAAGATCTTTTAAGGATTTAGTCGGTATCTCATCCAGAAATGTGTAATTCTGGCGGAGAGGATAATAAAATATTACGTAACTTATGAAACATTTTCTATCTTGTACCAAAAATAAAAGTCGTGCATCTAGCTTTCTCTTCCTTCTTATTTTAATTACGACAATGTGTTCGAAAACACGACATAACCTAAAACTTATTATAGCCTATCAGCTGTTCAATGAAATCAGCTGATCTTTACTATTTAATATAAAACAACTGATCTTTTACTATAACTACCAATATAAAAATTAAATTACCGATGTATTTCGTACATTTACATCGGTAAAAGTCTTCGTCGTTTTCGTAGTGTAGTAGTTATCACGTGCGCTTCACACGTGCAAGGTCCCCGGTTCAATCCCGGGCGGAAATATATATATAGAAAGAGAGAGAGAATTTTTAACGATTTCCTCAAAACGTAATCTTGAAATCGGGACTAGCTCTTTGGGCTGTTCAAAAGCCCATTCTCAAATGAAAAATCGATAAAACACAACGACAGACGGTATTTCGAGAACTATAAGCATATACAAAGATACGAAAGAAGAAGTAAACAGAAATGAGCAGGTGTAAAAGAAAGAAACAAGCATCTCATAACGTCAAATCCAACAAATGTTACAATCATGTTGAGTTATTGGTCATCAACAAGCTCCGACCTTGATGGCATTCTATAAAGCACTTTTTTGTTTTTGCAAAATAATTGCGATTCTTTGAAATAATAACAGCTCGGTTATTGTGCTGTAAGACTGGTAAAGCAACTGTACAGGAACTCTGGTCGATAAATCGATTTATTAACCTTTAGCGCGATAATCGATCAGTGAAACAATTATTTCAACATTAAAATTTTTTCACGCGGTAAACGAGTTTGTAGGAAAAAAATTACAGACCTAATCAAAACGTTCTGAAATTATTACGATCGATAAAGAACTAAAACGAATGTTGACAAATGTCAAGGTTTTATTTCGTCTTTTATGATTTTCGGTCTACTTTCGGTCTTTTATGACTTTCGTTCTAAATGAACTTACATTAAAATTATCGACTTTTTATCATTGTTTTCGATCTACCTGTATATTTTCAAGTCTCCTGATTTCAGAAAGTAGTTTTTATGAACCTGTCTACATGTTCACATTATTGGTGACTTAACTAATCGACTGATTTTGATTTAATTTCGCATTTAAGGGACGTCTTTGATTCAATTCGTCCGTTCGGCATGTTATTTGTGTGTTTATTTGTTACACAATTGGGCCAAATGCATTGACCGATTGTTTTGAAATTTGGTACGGTGATACCTTGTACCATAATAATATATTTACAGTTTGGGAATAAATTAAAACAATCGCGGCACGAAGCCGTCTCGCTGACATGATGGAGGCGAATTTCCAAAAGTTAATTATTTTAACAAAATTTCACCGTCATAATAAGCATTAACATCCACACATACTGGCGTTTTAAACTGCATTTAAAGTATACAAATGAACCCTCACCTCAGCCAACTTAATTTCAATGAATTTCGATAACTCAAAATGCCAATTTACACAGTTTTTAAAGATGATTTTCAAAAATAATTAAGAAAATGTATTATTTCTTGAAGATTTGAAATTACCGCTATTTTGAAGCAGTTGAACGATTTATTTGGTTAACAAACTTCTCCAAGCTACTACCAAAATCTGTTTTTGTTCCTAGTCAAATCGGACTAAAATTGCGAACGTAACTGGATCGACGTTCATTTCAAAGTTCCGCGTCTGGGTCTTACCACGATGAATGCTCCAATAGCTCACATGTCCAATGGAAATACTAATAAACGTAACTGACGCAATTCGCGCAAATTTTAAGGCCGTTTACGATGAAAACGGTAAGGTACAATGTTTTCAAGATTTTAAATGGCTGCCATTTTGAAACGGTTGTACGGATTTGTCAAAGATATTGCTAAAATAGATTTTTTTTACATATTTTAAACTAATTTGCTTTCGCCAGAAAGAAAATATATAAAAAAAATTAACGACTTCTTAAAAAGTGATACAGAGATCAGGAACTGGAGCTCACAAAGTAGGTGCTGAGACTGGGTTTTATCGTGATGAAAATTCGTTCAAAATTAATTACAGACACGTTCGTTTACCTACAGATTGAATCAGTCATCGTGTCTGCTTCCAGTGCAGCTGTACACAAACGCTCAGCAACAAAACATTGCGTGTAGTCTAGCCTTGGTAAAGTAGATAGGATCTTTGAAATTTACGCTCTCAATCCGTGGTAAGTTGACCGCTGACCTGCAATCCCAGACGGACTTACGGAACACACCGTATACACATACAGGACGCTAATTTCATCTAATCACATCCAACCAGCGCGCGCATTTATTGCAAAAGTTTCGCGCATCACTAATTCATGAATTACACATAATACCGGAAGCGAATTCCATCAGGACGACCTCTCGTTATGGAATATCTAACTGTTAACTTCCTGTTCCATGGGAACAATCCGTTTCACTCGGCCTAATCGACACAGCTCGGAAATTATTTAATTATCATTCCTCATTCTTACACAACTTATTGCCAATTACCAAAGTCAGTCGAGGATTTAATGTAATTGTTGTTTTAATTGTTTTATTACCCGATGCAGTTATCCTACCGTTACACGATGTTTATTGCTGGTTATTTGCGAAACAGAAAAGGATGTTCGAGATCATGAAATACATAAAATTAACTTATGCTATAGTTGTCAAATAAAAATACACTAAGTCTAATAGGGAATAGTATAAGCATCAATACAGTACTCTGAGACACACCCGTATTATTTACTGATAGCGAATCCAGAAGCGTAATCACTATAAAATGTTCCAAAACAAATAAGAACAGTATAGGTGCCAAAACGAACCAATGAGGAACGCCAATTGACTTCTCAGTGCCTCAACTTGAATCGGCAGTGTATAATGAATAAAAGGTGTATAGGCTTCACTAATATTCACTGAAGGACGTCTATGAATGACTACGCCCCACTATTGCCCCGCGATCTGGCAGATCTACTATGCTCCCTTTCTATATTCTTGAGATACTCATTTACAGCGCATTTACCAACCATAGTCTCTTAATAAAGTCTAGGTTTTGAAGAAGATACAAGGTGGGTCACCCACTCCTAATTGGTGACTTCCCAGTTCATTATTAAGGTATTTGCAGGTGCTTGTTCTGCTAACTGCCTTTCTCTTTACCTTTATCACGGAGGTTGTGCCCCATTTAGCCAGCTTTCTGTTGTGCTTTGAGTTCCCGCGCATACTATTTATATACTCATGGGAACAAAAGTACATAGGGAAGTTATATCCGCCCACACAGAGCCTCGCGTGCATGGATAAGGCTACATTGGGAGGTATCACGGGGAGGTTTGATGCACCATTAGGCCGATGTCATACACGAAATCAGCACGGATCTTTTAGAGTTAGCCAAGTTATGTAGAATAGTGAGTGTGTGTATATGTGTGTTGAGTAGATGAATGAGAGTATTATGAGCTAGTGGGATCGCTAAACCCATCAGCTGTTCATTTTAGTTGCCTGAAGAACGCCTAACAGGCTTGTATAATGTTTCTCTAATGTATTAATGTTAGACGTAGTAACATGCTAAGAATGCAGTTCTTACTATATATGTACTAATATTGTACAAAGAGACACCGAAATTAATTTACTTTCACGATGCCTCCAGTAGTAATTTACTGATGCAACTTGCACCATTTGGGCACCAATGCGGTACACTGAGTGTCTAATATAGTTAACATACAATAAAATAAGTAAACCGTATTGGTACCAATATTGTACATTAAGACACGCCAATTAAATCACATTTTCGTTATTTTATACGAATACTAAACAGGCAATTCAGAAGGCAGTGTATTAAGTTGGAACTGTACAAGTCGTGCTCAACAGACCTGAATAATGTCTCAACTAATATTCATAGTAAATTACGCAGACTAGACGTACTAACGTGATCACAAACAGAAAAACAGTAGTACCCATATTGTAGACTAAGACACGCCAATTAGAATATACTTTCATCAACTTATATGCATATTGAACCGGTAATACAAAAGCCACTTGAAGTAGGAACAGTGTAAACACCAATACAGTACAATGAGGTATTCCCAGCGACCTGAATGTAATATATTAATGGTAAAATTCGCAGATTAGACAATATAACTGGTATAAATATTGTACACCAGTTAAACAGCACTATATTTCCGATCATTAATGTGAATTCGGAATGAATTATATAAATTTGGATAATTATATGCCCTAATACAGTACATTGAGTTTAATAATTAATCAATTAATAAATTAATGAAGAAATACAAGTACAAGACATTATAACATGTTTTAATAGAGGTAGAAACAGTACTGATACCAATATTGTACACGAAGGCACTTCAATTCAATCACGTTTGTTTTTAATAAGTATACGAGTATGAAACGTAATTCAGGAGGCACATCACCAGTACATGTATCAATACACGATATTGAATCATGCTCAAGAGATCTGGAACTGTTATATTAATGGAAAAACCGACAAATTAGACGTTCTGTTATTACGCCTCGGAAGAACTATTAACGATAGTATTGGCACCAATATTGTACACTAAGGCACGCCAGTTGAACTGCATTAGTGAATCTCAATTAAAAAATGAGTTTTAGAAGCAGCCATCATGGTAACATCCAGACTAGTGACCATGAAATGAGCGCAGATTCTGATCCTTAGATCACTTTTTGAGGGACCCTTGTAAATAAATTATACGAGCGTGTGTGTGTGTGTGTGTGTGTGTGTGTGCGCGCGCGCGTGTTTTAACAAAGCACACTTTTGTAATTTCAGTACGATTTGATTCAAGCTTGACACAAAAATCGATTATCGATTTTGTTAATAGCTTGGTCAAGTTTCTTTAACACAAAACATTTGTTAAACAGTATAAAAATGGCGGCCATTTGAAATTTCATAACTTGCACATCTTAAATTTCTTTGAAAATCAGATTTCCTCATAGAAATAAGCGTTAAAAACTATATAAATTAGCATTTTTCTTTTTTAGAATCCGGTGACATTTAATTTGACAGCGGTCAGGGTTCATTTTCGTATTTTCAGTAAGTTTAAAACGCTAATATATGAAGATTTTAATACTGATTGTGACGGTGAAATCGGAATTCGAAAAAAAGGTAACGTAAAGAAAATTCGCTTCAATCGCCTCAGTGAGACAACTGCGTTTTTAATAATTCACACGACTGCGAAACGAATAATTCAGAAGGCGTGTGAAGTAGGACAGCAATGGCACCAATACAGAACGCTGAGGTACGCCCAATGTACTTGCGTAATGTTTGAACTAATACGGTACATAATTGGTCAATTCCATAGACATTCTAATGTGTTTTAAAACTAGTAAAAAGTATAGACACCAATATTAAAGTACGCCAATTGAAATGTACTGCTTTAAATAATTTATAATAATGCTAAACGAGTCATGTATAGAGCCGGGTGGCCACCAAATGTGGAGCGGAGCGGACAACGCATTCAAAACCTAACCTATCGTTTTTAATGTAAGTACGTCCAAACGGAGCTGAGCGGAGTCAATCAGCTCCTCTCCGAGCAGCTTTGACTCTGTCTTCGTTCGGTTTTCAAGCCGACTCCGCTTCCCCCACCACGTTGACCACGCCTCAAAACCTATTACTTCTCGTTACCTAGGTTACGGTTTTAAACATTTAGTTCCTGTTAAAGTAGGGCTAAATATTTAGATTTAAAAGATACAAACGCGTTCTTTAAACTGACTGAACTGACTGAACTGCTTCTGGTTGTCGTTCAACTTCATTCCGCTCCGCATTTGGTGGCCTATACTACATGTAATACTCGATGTTAAGGCACATCGAGTAGAAACAGTAAAGGCACTATTACAGTACATTGAAGAACGTCAAATAGAACGGTTTAACTAATGATTTATCGAACGCCTAACCAGCAGTCCGTAACATAACCATACGCAGTGAGAACAGTATTGGCTCCAATAGTGTGCCCTGCAGCACGCCCGACAGACCTCTATAATGTCTTAACATTGCTAATAATATATTAATGCGAGACGACAAGTTTTACGCTTCGCTGAACATAGAAAACAATTATACGGTTGTACAAACTAAATAGGTGGAGGCGGATTGGCAGAATGAAAAAGCATTAATTGCGCTGCGCACCTGTTCTTGCTCTCTACCCCTCCTCTTAACCTTCCCCTACTTTTATACCGTCGTTTATAAATAACTGCATCCGTTTAGATTTTTCTTCTGACTGAATCTTAGCATTTTTTTTTAAAGACGGTTTAACCGATCGTAATGAAATTTTCAAGTTGCTTTTGAAAAACAGTGTGTGAACAAAGACGATTTTAAAATTGATTATTTGGTTGCACTTATTTATAAATTATAAGGGTGAACTGTTTTTTTCTGAAGTTTGATTAAAATGTGAGCAATATTTTTTTTTAAGTTTTAAACTTCCGTCAGTTTTTTCAAGCATACGTGTAACTTTCTAAGATTTGTAATCCGAAAATTAATTTGTAGAAAAAGTTTAAATCATTTGTAGCCTATGTTTTCGGATACGATTGTATAATTAAACCCCACTAGCGTGTGAACGCTAAGTCGGAATTGGTTGAAGCTTCACAGATTTGTTGGGTATCCGAAACAAATCCATTTTCACTACACACATTATAAAGAAAGTATGGTGTCTGACGAAAATTTATTTTTACTAAGAAGCGTTTTAAAGTTCCTTGAATTAAAAAAATTACTAGGAGTACTTTTCTATATTCTAGGGACATTATTTAAATTTTGATCTACAAAATTTTTCCGTGTAAAAAATTCATACGAATTAATAAAACCTGTATTTTTTAAAAATGGTTTCAATATATTTGACCAAATTTTGTACAAACGTAGTTCTTACAAACACTAATACAATATACGGGAATTTTTAATTTATAAAAATTAAGTGAACAGATTTTGTTAAAAATGTCATAAAATACGTTGGCGGTTCGAGAAAAAATCGTGAAAAAAACACTTTATCTAAAAATCTTCATCTGTGACCAACTTTTTACAAAAATACCATGAAACTATTTTCCAGTTTCTGTTGATAGCTGCCAAATTTTCAGGGTAAGCTCGGTCTACTTCCATTTTGGGTCACGTGACCTCTTAACATTTTGAGGAGTCATTAAAAATTGTGTACATGTAGTCCGTATGTTAGCACTCAGCGTTTGCAGTTTTGGACCAATTTGATTCATACTTGGTAAAAACGATTTTGTTAATCTTGGACAGGTTCGTTACCAAGCACAATGCGTCCCAAACGTTTCAAAATGGCTGCCATTCTCCAAATCTTTGAAAAAAATCAAAACTACACTATTTGACCCCACTGTGATATCTCACAATCGTAATCAACTTTAAAGTTTATTCATATTCATTGTAATGGTGAAATCAGATTTTCAAATAAGTATAACATAATTTTTAGATATTTTGTTACTTTTTGTGAAATCCACTTCCATCACGTCAGCGAGATAACTGCGTGCTGCAATTACTTAAATTTGTTAAAGGAAGAAGATTGTACCATTTATTACGCAATACGGGTTTCACCCGAGCGTTCGCAGAATTTCTGTGCTTATCCTGCTCATAACAGGAAACTGTCAACAATTAATTTTATTTTTACATTTTTAACACCCTTCCTGTCTAAAAAGAGTTAAGTAGGCTACATAGCCTAGATAGACTAAGTGCTCCACGCTTAAAAAAAATGTCAGTATGTCAGTGCAATGACCTGAATGAAGAAACATTGTTCTAAAATGTGTTACATTGTTAAAAAATTCGTTACATTGTTCTAAAATTCGTTGAATTTTCCTAAAATTTGTTGTATTGTCCTAAAATTTGTTGCATTGTTCTGAAATTCGTTACATTGTTCTAAAATATGTTACATTGTTCTAAAATGTGTTACATTGTTCTAAAATTCGTTACATTGTTCTAAAATTCGTTATATTGTTCTAAAATTCGTTATATTGTTCTAAAATTCGTTATATTGATCTAAAATTCATTACACTGTTTGTAAAATTCGGTAAATTGTACTAAAAATTCGTTGCGTTATTCTAAAATTCGTTACATTGTTCTAAAATTCTGTATACTTTGTTACAAATCAAAACTTCAGTGGTAACTATGATGGAAAAGCAAATTAAAATTATTTCACAGAACATTATCGCTCACGTAATGGAAACGAATTTCCAACTAACAATATTAGATAACTTCACGTAAACGTAAATTTCGTTCACAATTATCACGTAAAGTGGTTTTAGCAATATGTATAGCTTGGTAAATCGTTTTTCACAGAAAAATCTGTTCTCACAATTCAAGATGGGGAATATTTCGAACCTGACTGCTGTCAGGGTTCATTTACGTGTTTTCAATCAAACTTAAAAATGCATATTTCAATTCAGATCAGAAAATGTATATGCTGATTATTTAAGTTTGAATAGCACTTAAGACGAATTCCAAAAACTATCAAAATTGAACCGTAAAAAATATTCTAGAGTCGGGACAGGCGCTCTAAATGCCAGAACTGTTCCTTACCCATGATGGCCGCTCAAATAGCTCATGTTCAGTAGTAAAAATGTTGATTTTTTTTACTAATTTGAGTAGTTGGATTCGTTAAACTATTTTCATAGGTTAGGTTATCACTTATCCAACCTATTACCAAAATTGATTTTTGTGCCAAATTTAAATGAAATTTGCAAACACACGCTCATATTCACATCATTGTTCCGAGTCGGGAGCTTATCATTACGGCTCATTTTCAAACGGAAATTTGCATATATAGCACAAAAACTAAAAGTAACTAATTTATCGAAATGTGTTTTACTCAGAATTTGGTCTAACAAAATTCTTAGTTCAAATATATTTTTTTTTAAATTTTCACTTTATCGAACTTTACTACAGCATTCAGGTTTTTATGGTAGTAATCAAACTAAATTTATTAAATCAGTCTAAAGTGTTTTACGTTTAAGTGTCTTAAAGTTTAATATTTTATTAGAAAATTTAGTATATTCTGCTTTTATTACTCTAATATGTGTGTTGCATGTGGTGTGAGAAAGGTATTGCAATTTTTGTTCTGTTTTAGGTAGTTAATTTTCCGGACAGCTAAAAAAATGTAGTTTTGATCTTTTTTTATATATGTTTGCCAGTGCATATTGTTTGAAATTAATTTCATGAAATCTGGCAAGTGGATCTATAACCAAACAAAAATTCTGAAAAAGTTAAACCCTTTTTCTGGTCGAAAAACTCTTTCAAATCGGATTAACGATTTCGATCAAATTTTCCTCAAACGTCGGATACAAATACTCAAACAAAACGATTCAGTAGTTATAATCCTGAAAATGCAGTTCTGGAACTTTTTTGTGGAGGGAATGAAAATCGGTCTATTTATCAAAATCGGTTCGTCAGATTTCGCTTAAATTGTGGTCGAATTTCTGTTTAGTGTTTTCGTCAAATGAAGATACAGAACTCACATGTTTGAAATTAAAGAAATAATTACGTTCCCGGAAAAAAGTAAATAGGAAATTGTGAAATAAACCCTGACCGCCACCGGTTTTCTCGATTTACTCTAAAACTGAAAATGTCATTTCAAATTTTGTACACTGGGTTTTAGTTACAAATCATTATATATTAATGAAGCGTGATACAAAAATTAACAAATTTTTGAGAAATTACTAAATTTTCTGTTTTTTATTTATTATTAATAATATTATTTTGTGCAAATGACATTGGCAACGGAATTTCCTTTGGAAGTAACAGAATGTAAGGAATTTTGTGTCATGTTTTTTGCACGTTTTATTTATCATATCGTGTACACTTAATTGTCGTTGATAAATAATTTATTTAAAAATATATATGGTAATAAAAAGACTGTTCTCTTTTACAAATAAAAACAATTTCTCTACTGAACCTACCTTATCGTATCACTGCAAATCACTATCACTGAATGCACTAACTTTCTACACTACAACAATACACGTACGTATATGTGAGAGTACCAGACACGTCTAGCGTGTACAGCGCGCGGGCATCGAATGATGCACAGGGAGCAGGACACAGTGTAGTGTACGAGTAAGGCAGGCAGGTCACGTGGTGGGAGAGGAAGCGAGTGGTCATCCTCAGGAACACGAGAGTGTTTCATAGAGATGGGATGGGTGAGGCCTTAGGGTCAACAATCAACAGCTGTTAGGGGAACAATGATAGAACTGTAAACAACATAAGTTTCAACAACCCCTGTTTGTGCACTGTGTTACATTCTGTCTACACCAAGTATATTGTAAATATTATTGTTGTAAAAAAATTGGTTTGGGAAAAAAATTTATTTTTCAAAATCGGCTGGAATCATTATGACCAAATATCTCTTAAATTCAGCCTTCATGCATCCAACGTTATTTCCCTCCAAAAATATTAGTTTGAAACCAACGCAGGATCTCTTCAAATTGTGTAACTGAAATCGGTGCACCGATTTTTGAAATAAACAAGGATTTACGAAACAAAACACTCACTACTGTTCTTTCTTCGGATCACCTTCGAACTGTAATTTTGTTTTCTAAAAATGTACCACCCTGATTCGAGTTACGACCAAAATTTAAACTAAATCTAATTATCCGATTTTTGAAAAAAATATACCCATATTTAATTTTTTTTTAGATAGTACTCGGACTAGACATTTTGGGGTACTAGTAATCTACAAACACCAGACTACTGGCGAAACTGGATTTCCCATTATTTACATTTAGTTCAGTTTCAGTTTTGCATTTATAAAACAACTAGCTGAATATTTGTGATTCGCTATAGTAAATTAATAAATACAGTACTTTCTAAAAATTTAATTTAATTTTAAGTTAATATAGCTTGGATAATAATATTATGTTGGTTCTTGGTTAATAATATATATTTGGATATATAGGCATCTAGATAACTTCTACCTATTCCTCTAGGTATTCTCCCCAAATCTCTTACTTTCATTGTTTTAGATAACTGTAAGACTTGTTGTGGTAAGATGCACTTTTTACAAATAAAAGGATGATTTTACATATAAATTAATTCGATTGCTCATTTTTTTATACAGAATTAAAAAAGTTATTCATAAATTTTGTTTTGTATTTATGGAAAAACGTTTATGAAAACCGCTAAAACCGGTTTTTAGTTTTATGACTTTTTCAAATATTAAAATTGCTGTAACTGGACTTGTTACAAAACGTAAATTTTAAGTAGTAACAGCAGTAACGATGTTTCGAGCAGTTTACTTTATAATAACGACAGCGACGGCGGCAACAACATAAACAATAAATTGATTATGAGCAGTCTCTTATTGTAAAACGTAATGAGGACATTTTATTATTTGTTGTTATTATACAAACAACTATCGTTACGTCATCACTGTTACTATTATTTAAAAGTAACGTTTATCACATTGTGTGTTAAACACAGCTTAAGTGTAAAATGTTGATGTAACATTTTCAACACTTTTCGTGGGGAGGACTCAACACTTTGCTGGAGGGTATGCGATACCCTCTCTCATGACTACTTCCACCCTTAAAGTCATTGCCCCCTCCCAGAGTCGCTCTAATAAATCCGCCCATGCACAGTAAGTAACTGTAGCAAATTTGAAATGAAATTGTCTGTTCAAGAATAAACGGGAAAAACCTAATATAAACTATGATCACCTTCGGGTTTGTTTCAGTTTTTCGATTTAATAGTAGTATTGGTTCGGTAGTGTTTTGAATTTTGTCCTACTAACATAAGTTATGAAACTGTCATATTCTCAAAATCTGGCTAACCATAAAATCAGTTCTCTACTAACTTATGTTTTAATTTAAACAATTGCTGGAATTCATTTTTTTTCAAATTTTCAAAGTAATTCTTCTTCTTCTTCTTCTTCTCCTCCTCCTTCTTCTCCTCCTCCTCCTCCTTCTTCTTCTTCTTCTCCTTCTTCTTCTTCTTCTTCTCCTCCTTCTTCTTCTTCCTTCTTCTTCTTCTTCTCCTTCTTCTTCTTTCTTCTTCTTCTTCTTCTTCTTCTCCTTCTTCTTCTTCTTCATCTCAATGTCTGTATATTTGGCTGCATGAATTTAGCTAATTCTGTTGAGAGGTAAGATTTACAACGATTCGTGCCTGTTATTTTTCTCCACGTAAAAAAAAATCAAAGAAGCAAAAAGTCTAACTTAACAAATAGTTTATAAATATGTTTCCCTGTTACTTTCTAAAATGTTTTTTTTAAATACTGAAAAAAACAAATGTTACAAATATTTAACACAGCACATCGTATTAATTCTCAGTTCATTTTGTAAATTTCTACAAAATGCTGGTAATATTCAGTCAGAACATTCGTTGAGACTGTATTTCAAGAATTGAAAACGAAAACAGGACAAGATAAATATAAAAACTCACGATGACAAAGTAGTCGATGACACAAACGGAAGCAGGAGAAGAAGAAAACAGGAAATGAACCACTAAAAAAAGAGTTTTAAATAAAACATAGGCTACAATTGTATTGAAATAGGAGTGAGAATGTTTGAGGTTATGTTTTTGTTAAAACTTCTAAACCATTAATCACCTCTTGTCGGCCAGAATGACTTGTACTTTCTGAAGAATATCTTCATAACAAAGATAGAATAGTAATTATCTTGAAACAAGGATCAAATTACGCTATACTTTTAAAGTGTTTTTTTAACTGTTCAGTAATTTTATGTAATTTCTCGTTGTAATTATAAACTAAAATGTAATTAAAAATCATTGTCTATGCTAATCTTTAAAGACCCATTTACACTTGTTAGTTTCGTGCATGCAGTGCTAAATTGTGCCCATTGTGAACGACAGTGATACATTGATTTGTAAATTAATTGATAAAGATAATTTTTTGTTTTATTACTGATAACAACATTATAAAATATAATTTCTTCTCTTACAATATACTTTGGAGATTTTACCAATAATATATATACTGTATAATTTGATATTTTCGGTTTTATTAGTTATACGCTATTTAAAAATTGTTAGTAGATAAGTTATTATGTTATATGCTATAATTTTGGTTATTCGTTGTCGTGGCTCATTGCTTTGATTTTTGCTTAGGAAAGGCAGTGAGTTCAAACCCCGCTAATGACATTATTTTTTTTTTACATTTGATTAAAATTATGAATATAAGTAAGTTGAATATTAAATACTTAACGCCATAATACTACTTACCCGATAAATCTAGTATAAATTGTTTAGAATGTTTACGGTTAAAATATATTTTACACGTTGATATAAGTAAGTTCATTAATAATATTTAAATTGTTAACGAACACCGTTGTACTATATGTCCAGTCCAGAAGTCGCAATTATTAGAGCATTGGTACAACATTGATGTTTTATATCTGATTAACTTTACTATATAATATAATAAGATATAAGTAAGTAGTCACAGTGAAACACTGAATCGACAAGGCAGTGGCGCGTCACTGATAGGCGTATGTGTAAGGACCTTGTTAACGAATTTACCACAAATGCGGCCTTTAAGTGCTCAACAAAACTTTAAACAAGGTGAGGACTCGGTTCGTGATCTATCGACAAGAAAAAAAGATAATTTTTCTCAAAATCGGTTAATCAGATTTCGATAAAATTTCGCTATTTTAAGTGAAATAAATCTAAAAATTTCGAAATGAAAGAAATTTTCTTAAAAAACCCCGATCAGTATATTCTAAAAACGGTAACGTGTTTTTTGTAAACTAGCAGAAGTTACTTATTTGTCTCGTGTTTTACTGAGAGTTGGAACTTTTAATTCATCACGTTAACAAATTTCTTTACAGCTTTTTAAAAATATTCACCAAAAAAATTAATATTCTAACATTACACGTAGAAATTTACCTTTTACTTTGAACATCGAAAGTCATCACAATTTATCAGGAAGTACAAGTATTCTGTTTTAACGGGTAGAAAAAAAATGGTTTTCAAAGTGTCACATGGACCTTCCTCTTGTTTTAGAGATCAAGAGTGTAAAATTTGATCAATCTTTAAATTAAATCAATTTTTAAATGTATTAAAAACATACATCCTTTTTACATATGGAGAATTATATTTCAACAAAATTTTTCAAAATTTGGTAACCGATTTTGATAAATTGAATGACTTTTTTTGCTTAGAGGCTTCTACATTGATTCTTAGGAAGTTTATGCACTTACTATTTATCACGTTAACTGTTTATTTTTATTTTAAATATTTTGTTTTATGAATTACCTGCAAAAGTGTTCTACGAAGCCGATCAGTGCACATTCCATGCTCCAGTCACGGCAGGCTTACAGTCGCTAGGCAACCCAATCTTATAAGAGCTATTTCGTGTATTTTCTACAGCCAAGGGGGCGGCAAAGAAACCGGCACAATAAACTGTCGCGGGGGTTGTTTACGGTTGACCAACCCTTACCCACCCTGTATGCTGCAGATTGTCATCCCCCAACCCCCTCGACGCTAATCCTATCAGACGCTGATCAATAAGTGACATTTTTATACCGACAATTTTCCAGCTCTGCTGAAAATAAACAGCGGCACGCAGCTGTTTCGCTGACGTGATAGGAGCGAATTTCCAAAAAGTAACAATTTGTATACCTTATACATTTTTAAAAAATCTGATTTATATCCATTATTAGCTTTAAAAGAGCATTTTATACTTTTAAACGTAATTGAAAATTTTTAAATGCTAAATCGTGCAAATTCTAACGTTAATTATTACAATATTGACATTTAAATTTCAAGGAAGTTCGGTATAAAGCTATGATTATTAAGATCTGGAAAAGATATTTTCGATTTTGAAATGTTCGAACGAATTTTTCAACTGTAGTCAACTATTTTGTTTAGGCTATTACTAAAATCGATTTTTGTGCCAAGTTAGATTCAAATCTCTTAATTGTGAACATTTGAACACACACACACACACACACACACACACACACACACACACACACACACACACACACACACACACACACACACACACACACACACACACACACACACACACACACACACACACACACAGCTCTGATTTTCAGATTTTATAACTTGTTTTCTTGTGTTCGGCCAATAGCGTTTAAGTAAACCATTTAGAAACTGCCAATTAAAAAAACCGTATAATCGGCTCACCAGATTGCGCTGAAATTTTGCTTCAATCCTCCATATATAAAGATACCTAACTGAAGCAGTGTAGCAAATTTGGAGGAGAGGAAATTTATGGAATAATAAATCGAAAAGAACGAAAACTCTGATCTCTGTTAACTTTGTTTTGTATGTTTTCAATTTACTCGATCGATATTTTTTTTATCAAAGTCAGTCTGTCAAATCGATACACACTGACGTGAGCTAAGGATCACATTTTGAGCAATTTCCAATCTACCGTTCACATTTTGCTTTCAGCTTCCGAACTGCATTTTGTGAATAAATTGGTTTGTTTAGAATGTTTGTTTTTTTTTTAATTTACATCGCAATCACGAGAAAAAAAGTTTGAAATCAACTTTTGTTTACTCAATCAACCGAACCCACCCTTTACATGAGTTATGGTCATAGGAACATAGAGGGTTGTTCGTGGAGGGGTAGAAAGGGGATGATGACAAATTACGCATTTCCGGGACCACAAAGAAACAGAAGTAAACAGATGAAGCGGGGTTTAAGGTCTTAATTTTATCCTGAAATTAGTCACCGTTAGCAGCAGACCTGGATCTTTTCGGCTTATGGCCTCGCTACGCTAGCCAGGCTACACTGCGGCACTGGCACATTAAGAATAACGAAGCTTAAAGCTAGCAAAACATAAAATAAATGTTTATTAAATTGGATTGACAAACTTTAATAATGTAACACTTATAATACAAATCCGTGTTCTGTAAAACGTAGGATCGGAAAACTATATCGTAAAAATAGTTATTTAACAATCTTTGGTGCTTGTTTATTTCAGTTTTTTATGATTTACTCCTGAACTGTTAACAATTTTTATTTTAAATTTTGTAACACTGATTTGGGTAACGAATCTCCATACGTGATCAAAATTTTACAAACCAATTTTGAAAAATTATACTGATTTTCCTGTTTATAGTCTGTAGTTTGAGAAAGTAATTTTACGAGTGTTATGGGATAATCAGTAATTTTACTTACGGTTCATATTTACAGGCATTTACGGTAAACTTTTATCGAAATCGTTACAGACGATTTTAAATTTCTTTTTTACCAAAATCTACTTGAAAATGAACACTTTTTATCATTTCTTTAAGTAGTCCAAAATACTAAATTATAATTTTGTTATAAATTCGTCAATATTGTCCAGCAATGCGAAGAAGCACAGATGGAAAACCACTTTTTTGTATAATGGGAATGAAAAATTATCCATAAAAAACAAAAAATCGATTTTTCAAGAATCGAATTTTAATAAATGATATACAGGTCAGTTTATTTTTTAAAGTTTGTAACACTGATTTTATTTATGCAAAACAAATTTGAGAAATTAGGCTTTTTTCAGATTAACTCCTTGCTGTCTTTTCAGTTTCTCTCTCTGTCGTTGGAGAATAGGGTCTTTAACTAACGTAATTAGCGTTAAAATGGGCATAAATTAGCATTTTAATATTTCAAAAATCCATTGGAATTAAGAAAATGAATTCGACGAAGGTCGGAAATACAGTTAATCGACTGTTAAGAGGCTAATTCTCAAAGGATGAACAACCTAGAAGTTATTTTTTGTTTGTAATGGAATAATTCAAACCTCCTCATCGTGAGACGTCCTGGTAAAAGCATTTCCTTCTAATCCTTTAGAAATACCTGACCAGGTTAGGTAAGTCCATTAAAAGATAATTTTTCAATAAGGATAAGAAACCACAATCAATTTCCCGTACTTCTTCTACTCTGGTACTTGTGTCCTAGAAATACTGAATTTCTGCGGTTGTTGTGCAACGTAAATGGTGCAAAATCATTGCACAAACTTTCCCACATTCAAATAATTGCGCCAGCAGGTGTCTCGCTGAAGGAAAGAGAATTTCCAAAAATGAACAAGAACACATCATAAAGGAACACTTTAAAGATAAATAATTTTGAATTTTACAAAAACAAAGAAATTGGCAGTCGTGGGATGATCAATAGAAGTGAAAATTTAAAAAAATAATTAATCAGTGTTGATTGTTGGTTTGTATTGGCCCAGTTATATTACTGATCTTATTGTTAAATCTTACCTACATCGTACACTAAATATGAAACATCTAACTGTTAATGCTAAAATCATTGTGATAGCTGTACTGGGTATGTAGTGTAACGACGTTCAATAAAAATTTAAATATTTAATAATTTATTTATTTACAGACCAAATATTATGCAATATATTTAACGGTAAATAATTTAGATGGGTCGGGAATGTAGTTTAATGTCGTTAATCATAATATAAATATTTATTATTTATATATTTAGTTTTAAACAAATAAATATTGAAAATAGAAAAATTTAAGATAGGTTGAGCTGGTTTAGAACTCACGTCCTTTAATTTCGTAAGCAGAAGTCATACCACTGAGCCACGAATACACTAAAAACACAGATAAACCTTCAAATCACTTCAAGAATAGTACTCAATTTTGTTTACGGTGAGCGTGAAAGTTTTTTACATGTTATTCGTGTTGTCACGAGTTTATATCCAAAAAACGCTAGGTTGGCCTGAAGAGGTTTTCACTTAAAACCGCAGTAAAATTTATTACATTTTTATGTTCCACTTTAAAAAAAATTAAATTTGTATTTTTAAAATGCTAATTTACGCAAATGCTACGCTGATTACCAAGCTGGGATTAGATTTTCAAAAACGTCAAAGGTAACAAAGTTATGATTTTTTAAAATTTGATCTGTTCATTCAATATTTGTTTAACGGTTTTTGCTGTATAACGATTTTTGTAAAGTTATTAAAGTAATTTGTTGAGTCAAGTTTGAATCGGGCTTAAATTGAAACGCTAACACAAACACAGATGACATTTTAACGACCCATCAAATCGTGTTCGACAGTTCAGAAAGGCGCTCATTTATGGTTCTAAATAAGGTTTGACCTTCTACGATAGCTAATTTTCAAATGGAAATTCGCAATCAAATTATCTTCATAAAAACGCCTAAATTAGGATTATAAAGCACTACAACAAAACGTACAAATAGTTCATTTTTTCTAAACATTAAAAATACTATACTAAAAAACCAGAAAATTTGGTAATGTATAATTTAAATTACTAATTTTCAAAATCCAGCAAATTTCTCTAAAAACTTTTGTAAAAAGCACTAATTTTGATATGTAAAAATAATAATACTTTTTACATTTCAGGACTTTTTTTTGAAACCAAGGTTGCACTGGTTAGAACATTACCAAGGCCACTACATTGCCAGACTTAAATTATCAGTCTACTAAGTTTTGACAATGCTCTAACTAGTGAAATCTTGGTTGGCAAGACTCAAATAAAAACGTTGTGGGAATCTACAAACATATTAGGCCTAATACTTCATTAACAAAATAGATTGTACCAATAACAGTCTTAAATGTAAATAAATAATTGTTTTTTACTGTTTCAAACTAAAAAACCTAAAGACAGCGGTTAGATTTATTTTTTTTTGTTTTTTTTTCTATTTACTATCAAACTATAAACGTAATTTTGTTTTACTCTCTTGGTTTGGAAAATACTCTCTTGAGCAAATCTTCAAAATTCAACTAAATGTCAACCCATTCAGCTGGTTTTATGATATCAGGCCTTTTAGATTTTCCCCAGCCCTGAAATTTGACTGCCATAAATTATAGCGAACCATACATTTTGCCCGAGTATTTGAGAACTATTTGAACTAAATTTGAAAACAATCATTAGAACCGATTTTGTGGATTCGTATTTCATGAATGTTTTAAAAAACGTTTTAAAGGGTGTCTCAAGAAGAGATAATTTTTTTACTAAATTAAAATAAGAGATGTTAGGCCCTATTTTCTTAAGGATTGCCTTAAAAATTTACATTCCTTCTCTGAAAATCCCTATTTTCAAGAATATTTTGGTAAAAGAGTTTACCATTTGATAAAAGAGTTTACCGTTTGGTAAAAGAGTTTACCAGTTGGTAAAAGTTTTGATAAAAGAGTTTAGAGTTGTAAACATGTTAAGACTGTCTTAGCTGTCTTACTGACGAAATGAAAACGAATCTTCAAAAAGTAACAACAGGCCTATTGAGTAATTCTTTATCTACACTTTTGAAAATTACAAAAATATATTCTTGTTTTAGTACACCTGTAAATTTTAAAGTCGTAAATGCTTACACCAAATTTGAAATAAATATCTTACCCATCTCTGTAGTTACAGTGAGTTCAAAAAACCAAAATTGCTACTAAATTAAGACGAATTTGGCAAACGTTACTGAATAGTTTTAAATTTATTTGTATAATAGGTACATAGGATCCAATCCTGTATAGTGTCAGAATCAGTTACATAGTTAGGTGTCTAAATTAAGTCCGACTTTTAATTTGGGATAGGGTTTCTAAACCTGAAACATATTTGAAATGTATACACGAAATTATTTAATGATAAATGTCTTATTTACATTTTTTTTAACCTGTCATGTTACAAATAATTAATTATATAAGGTTAATATAATTTAAAATTGCGTATCATTTTAAAGATAGTTTATATTAATTTGTTTATTTTTAGAAAAAAATCAATGCCATTGTGTGCGCGAAATGCCACTTTGGAGCACGGAATCGTGGTTGCAAAACGCGGTTTTGCGCACTCGTGTTTCTTCACGTCATGTAATCGTTAATAATACAATGTTTTCCTGCACGTTTTGTGTCAATATTATAGGAAAAATAGACAGTAAAATCTCTCTGTAGCGGCATTAAAGGGAATGTTAGTTTTACGCCGATATAAAGAGATTTCCGCTAGAGAGAGAGAGAGAGAGAGAGAGAGAGAGAGAGAGAGAGAGAGAGAGAGAGAGAGAGAGAGAGAGAGAGAGAGAGAGAGAGAGAGAGAGAGAGAGAGAGAGAGAGAGAGAGAGAGAGAGAGAGAGAGAGAGAGAGAGAGAGAGAGAGAGAGAGAGAGAGAGAGAGAGAGAGAGAGAGAGAGAGAGAGAGAGAGAGAGAGAGAGAGAGAGAGAGAGAGAGAGAGAGAGAGAGAGAGAGAGAGAGAGAGAGAGAGAGAGAGAGAGAGAGAGAGAGAGAGAGAGAGAGAGAGAGAGAGAGAGAGAGAGAGAGAGAGAGAGAGAGAGAGAGAGAGAGAGAGAGAGAGAGAGAGAGAGAGAGAGAGAGAGAGAGAGAGAGAGAGAGAGAGAGAGAGAGAGAGAGAGAGAGAGAGAGAGAGAGAGAGAGAGAGAGAGAGAGAGAGAGAGAGAGAGAGAGAGAGAGAGAGAGAGAGAGAGAGAGAGAGAGAGAGAGAGAGAGAGAGAGAGAGAGAGAGAGAGAGAGAGAGAGAGAGAGAGAGAGAGAGAGAGAGAGAGAGAGAGAGAGAGAGAGAGAGAGAGAGAGAGAGAGAGAGAGAGAGAGAGAGAGAGAGAGAGAGAGAGAGAGAGAGAGAGAGAGAGAGAGAGAGAGAGAGAGAGAGAGAGAGAGAGAGAGAGAGAGAGAGAGAGAGAGAGAGAGAGAGAGAGAGAGAGAGAGAGAGAGAGAGAGAGAGAGAGAGAGAGAGAGAGAGAGAGAGAGAGAGAGAGAGAGAGAGAGAGAGAGAGAGAGAGAGAGAGAGAGAGAGAGAGAGAGAGAGAGAGAGAGAGAGAGAGAGAGAGAGAGAGAGAGAGAGAGAGAGAGAGACAGAGAGAGAGAGACAGAGAGAGAGAGAGAGAGAGAGAGAGAGAGAGACAGACAGAGAGAGAGAGAGAGAGACAGAGAGAGAGAGAGAGAGAGAGAGAGAGAGAGAGAGAGAGAGAGAGAGAGAGAGAGAGAGAGAGAGAGAGAGAGAGACAGAGAGAGAGAGAGAGAGAGAGAGAGAGAGAGAGAGAGAGAGCTCAATCAAAACGTGTATAAAATGTGTTATACATTATTTTTAATTTAAAGTATTGAGTGCAAAGGTTATTAAAATAAAACTATATGACGTATAGACTTAAAAAAACAATATTTATTAAATAAAACTGCATTCGTTTGGAGAAACAGAGAAAGACATAACAGAACTACAAATCACTGACACTATGCTCATGGACAGAACAGCCAAAACAATAACCAAGGACAAGAAACAACGGTTCCAAGGCAAAGTCAAATCCAAGCGAACGATCCAAATCTCTGACGAAGAAAGAAAAGCAAGATCACAACGAATGAAGCAATACTGGGCTACGAGGAAGGCACAGAACATTAAAAAGTGATTGATTTAGTGTACCCCAAAGTTGGGTGAAACAAATAAAGAAAAGAAAACTGCATTTGTGAGAAAAAAAAATAAAACTGTATATTTTGCAAAACTACTGCAAAACCGCTTCATCAATTTGTTCAAATTCTGGCTTTCATTTTTCTTGAAGCTTTATTACAGGGCTCCATTATTTTATTTTTATCCTTCAATATCGTTCCCTCAGAAGAACTAACTAAATTAAAACTACGGTTAAACATCGGCGGATTGCACAACTTGCTTCACAATTTTCTCTAATTCACGCAAAACTCAAACCTTTACATCGTTTGGTAAAGGTTAATTTTTTTTTGTGTTTAACGTCCGACTATTGTGCACACTTGGGCTAATGCAGACGATGGGATGATTTATAGCGTATGAAAATGCCAAGCCCTGGCCGGGAATCGAACCCGGGTCCTCGGGGTGAAAGCCTAGTACGCTATCAACTAGGCCACCGAGGCGGCTAGGTAAAGGTTAAATAAATAAGTGTAAATTTACGGTAAAATTTTCCGTTTAGATACCATTACACTTTAGTGTAAAATTATAAAAAAATGTACTACTTGTAAAATGTACTAGTCATAAAATACTCAATTCAATTGACGCACTACGCACTGCTTTTAACACGCGAATGACTTGTTGACGTACTGAAATATAGAGTAGATGAGTAGGAAGTGTGCATGTGTTTTGCCGCCGTAGAGAGATTCATGGAATTTTGTTGACCTCAATAGAATTTTTTTAGATTTTATTTTAAGGAGAAAAGCACATTGCTGCTATTATCGCCTCCCTAAATGTAAGTGTGAGAGTAAAGTGTTAAAGTCGTAAGTGTAGTGTTGCAAGTGTAAATGTGTGTTAGACTAGGGTACCGCGAGGGACGTCTAAATCCTCTCAATAGGTACAGCTAGTCTGCACCCCCTGCGTGGGACCTCAATAGAGAAAGTTACAATGTATGTATTTACTATAGCAATGGGAAGGGATCAACACATTTTGCCGTTATAAAGAGATTTCTGTTATATAGAAATCCGCAGTGGAGAGATTTTACTATAACCATTACTTTTGCTGCTAAAAGAAATTAAAAAATATTTCACACACTTTTAGTAGGGCCTGTACATTTTGTAATGATTTATTTCGTAAAATTTAATTATTGATATTTATAATACTTGATTGATAACGATTAAGCAATTCCCTTCATTATACGCCTTCTTTATTTTATTTTTATTTTTCAATATAATAACTATACTAGAAGAACTGGCTATATAATAGAAGAACTAGCTAGATTAAAATTTTGGCAAAACATCTACTTGCTTCACACTTTTCTCTAACTCACGCAAAATCTTTACATCCAACAGTAAAATTTTCCGTTTACACGCCAATACACTGTATTGCAATGTAAGTGTATACAAAAAATAATGCACTACTTGTAAAACGTACGAGTCACAAAACACTCGATTCAGTTGACGCACTATCCACTCGAATGAAGTGTTGACATCCTTTAATAATATTGTTTTTTTAAATAGTTAATTTACTCAATTTAAAAATTTTAATTAATATTGTAAAATCAAAAGAATGGAATATATAAATATTTTCAAGCATA